>CM053785.1:750715794-750790794 GCA_028749045.1 Cupressus sempervirens | reverse complement strand
AAAGTTCTAGTAGGCATCCACCGACCAAATAGAAGGTTCCAGAAGCTGCGTTAGAAGTCGACGCAAATCTAGAAGAATCCAGAAATGGTAACCGAACTTCCGGGAGGCATAACTTTTGAACCGTAGCTCTGATTGACAAATCGTTTACATTTTTGGAAAGCTCTCGAAGTGATCTATAGCCCTATGGACAAGCTTAGCTTGTCCCCCATTTTTGGCCCTTTTCGAGGTCATTTAATGCCCCTAACCTGACTTTGAAGCATTCTTAGGAGGTCTCCACAACTCGAAAAACTGCAATAACTTTCAAACCGTGGGGCCTTTTGACTTGATTCTTTTTCTGGAATGCTCTAAATTACAATTACATTCATCTAGCTAATTATCCTAGTTCACCAAAATGATGGCTCAATTACATACTCCTATTTTTTTGAGATTTACACGAACACTGATAGTGGGACTGTGAGAGTTGGAACCTTTATTTGACCCAAATGGGTATCCAAAAATGAAAACACATGAAACAGAAACTAAGTCTAAGTATTTTTTTTGGGTGACACAGGATTGCCCTTATACCTCTGGATGCTCCTACATCAGACACCCAGGGTAGATTGAAAAGTGACCCTGTCACTTTATGAATGGTAGAGGAAATCCCAAATGGGAAACCTCAGCTGTTGAAATCCAAGTTGAGTCCTCGATCAATCGTCCTTTCCATTTGACCAAATACTCTTCATACTGCATGTTTCTGGTACTTCTACCCACACGATGATCTAGAATGTCTTCTATCTCCTCCTTCTTAGAAGTAGGAATTGGACATTGCTCTAACACCAGCTCCTCATCTGCACCATCATCATGATACTTTGTTAAGTCTGTAATGTTGAAAATAGGAGAAATGTGAACACCATTTGGTAGCTCCACCTTGTATGCATTTCCTAAGTCATGTTTCTTCAGAACTTTGTAGGGGCCAAATTTCTTCATTTTTAGCTTGTTGTAAGTACCGGCTGGAAATCTTTCTTTTCGTAAGTGCACCATGACTAGATCCCCTACTTGGAATTGCTTATGTCTTCTCCTTTGATCAGCCCTAGCTTTATACTCTTGATTCATCTTGGTAATGTGTGCCTGAACCTCCTCATGTAGACGCTTCATATGTTCAGCAAATTCTTCCGCTTCAGCACTTGTCCTCTTCCCTTGCTCTATCTTCCTCAATTTTGGTGCAGTCCTTGGGCTATTCCCATATACAATTTGGAATGGTGATTTTCCAGTACTCCTATTTATAGAGTTATTGTAAGTAAACTCTACTTGTGGTAGAATCAAATCCCATCCCTTGGGCTTATCCCCAACTAAACATCTCAGCAAATTGCCTAGACTTCTGTTTACCACTTCTGTTTGGCCGTCAGTTTGTGTGTGATGCGTGGAACTGAATTTCAAGTCTATTCTCAACTTTTTCCACAATGTCCTCCAGAAATATCCCACAAATTTAGTATCTTTTTCAGAAACTATACTCCTTGGAAGACCATGTAGTCTTACCACCTCTTTGAAAAACAAGTCTGCAATATGGACAACATCATGAGTTTTGTGGCATGGAATGAAATGTGCCATTTTGGAGAACCTATCAACCACCACGAATACTGAGTCATTACCCCTTTGTGTCCTTGGCAATCCAAGAACAAAATTCATACTTATGTCCTCCCATGGCCTTGTGGAACAGGCAATGGCTGATATAGGCCAGTATTGTGACTAAACCCCTTGGCAACTCTGTACAAACTTCTTCACATCCTGTGAAATTTGAGGCCAAAAATAATGTTCTCTAAGAATGGCAATGGTCTTATCTCGACCAAAATGTCCTGCCATCCCTCCACTGTGTTTCTCCTTAATCAGATTTTCCCTCATGGAACTCCTTGGAATGCACAATTGACTACCCTTGAACAACATGCCATCCTGAATCAGATAGTCTATCCACTTGGTTCTATCTACAGCAACAGGCTCTTTACAAGCTTTCCATGCTTCAGCAAAATCAAGATCCTCAGGGTACAAATTCTTGAGTTCATCAAACCCAACTACTTCAACCTGCATTACTGTAAGCAACAACTATCTCCTACTTAGTGCATCTGCAACCCTGTTAGATTTTCCACTTCTATGCTTCAACACAAATGTATAGCTCTGCAAGAACTCTACCCACTTCATATGCCTCTGATTCAATTTACCTTGGCTATTTAGGTATTGTAATGCTTGATGATCAATATACAAAACAAATTCCTTTGACAATAAATAATGCCTCCATTTCTTTAAGGCCTGAACTATTGCATAGAACTCTTGGTCATAAACAGAATACTTCTTCTTTGCATCATTCAATTTTTCACTAAAATATGCAATAGGCTTACCTTCTTGGCTTAATACAGCCTCAATAGTGCTGCTACTGGCATCACAATCCACCTAGAAAACCTTTCTAAAATTTGGAAGTGCTAACACAGGTTGTTCTGTCACCTTCTTCTTCAGCAATTCAAAACTTCTCGCAGCTGTTGCAGTCCATTTGAACTCTTTTCTATCCCCTCTTAGTGTATTAGTTAGGGGTGCACATATGCCACTGAAATTCTTAATAAACTTCCTGTAAAAACTAACTAGACCATGAAATGATCTTACCTCAGTAGCAGACCTTGGAGTAGGCCATTCCAAGATGGCTTTTACCTTCTCTGGATCCATTTTGAGACCTTCAGGTGATATAACAAACCCCAAATAGACTAACTCCCTTTTTGCAAAGATACACTTCTTCAGATTAATTAACAGTTTCTCTTCCCTTAGCTTTCAAGGACACTACGAATATGCAATAAATGTTCTTCCAAAGTCTTGCTGAAAATTAAAATATCATCCAAATAAACAATAACAAAATTTCCCAAGAACTTCTTAAGTACCTCATTCATGAGCCACATGAAGGTGCTTGGGGCGTTCGTCAATCCAAAGAGCATGACTAACCACTCATAAAGACCCTCCTTGGTCTTGAAGGCTGTTTTCCACTCATCTCCTTCTCGAATCCATATTTGGTGATAACCACTCTTCAGATCTATCTTTGTGAAGTACTGAGCTCCACTCAAGCAGTCCATAAGATCATCCATCCTTGGCAAAGGAAACCGGTACTTGATGGTTATCCTATTTATAGCTCGAGAATCTGTACACATCCTCCACTCTCCATCCTTCTTTGGTGCGAGTACTGCGGGTACTGCACATGGACTCAGGCTCTCTCAAATCAAGCCCTTCCTCAACAGCTCCTGAACCTGTCTATTTAGCTCCTCTGTTTTAGTAGGAGTCATCCTATGAGGAGCCTTGTTAGGCAAACTAGCTCCTGGAATCAGATCTATCTGATGACTGATTTGCCTTACCAGTGGCAATCCATCTGGAACATTATCAGAGATAATATCTCCAAATTCCCCTAGTAAATCTGAAACTTCAAGTGGTATTTCACTACTACCTTCTTTATCTTTCCTAGGAATCAAAGCATAGCACATACGCTGATGTTTCATGCCATCTAAAAACATCCTTCTATCAACAAGACAAATCCCAGCACTGCTACATACCTTTTCACCTTCCTTTTTCATGGGCTTCAATTTGTGGCGAACTCCATCCTTTGTCAAAGAGTATGTGTTTGCATGCCCATCATGTACTGCATGTCTATCAAACTGCCATGGTCTACCCAACAATAGATGGAAAAAATCCATCGAAATAACATCACAGAGAACTTCATCATGGTAACTTCCAATTTTGAATTTCACTAAATAGTGTTCACTTACCAGGACCTTATGATCATCTTTTACCCAAGAAATCCGATAGGGCTAGGATGTTTCTCCCTCTTGAGCTTCAGCTTAGAGACCATCTCTTCTGATACCAAGTTATCAGTGCTACCACCATCAATGATCACGTCACAAAATTTATCCTCAAACTTGCAGCTGGTACGGAACAAACTCCTCCGTTGTCCTAGTTCAATCTCACCACTTAGTAGGACTCTTTCATTTACCAAGGTCTCTCCTCTTTTTGCATCCTCTGAATGTGATGATTGTGCATCCTCATCCACATGAGCAACCCTAGCTTGGCCCTCAGCTCTCCTATCTGTCCTTCCTTGTCATTGAGGGCATTCAAAGGCACAATGACCTTCTTCATTGCAATGGAAACAGTTACCATAGAAGCCTCCTCTTCCTTGTCCATGTCCTCTACCTCTTCCTCTCTGGTTTCCAAAGTCTTGATCATGGGAGCGATTGAAACCCTCATTCCTCTGGTTCCTGCTAGTACACACATCTTCATTTTTCTTTTGGGTTTCATTGTGGCCTCTAGATGATCTACCGCTTCCCCTTCCTCCTTGACTGCACCCTCTTTGTCTTCCTTCGAACCTTTTATTTAGCTTCTCTTCAACTCATAGGGCAAACTGGTATGCCTCTTCAACGCTGGTCATTCTTACCGAACTTAATTCCTCTTGGATGCTAGGTCGCAACCCACTGATATAAAAAGAAACCTTCTCCTTATTTGCTTCTGCATGCCCCACTCTAATCAAGAGTCAGTAAAATTCCTTTATATATTCTTGGTCTGATCTTCTTGCTTGCTTTAACCCATGCATCTTCTTAAACAAATCAAGCTCGTAGTCCACAGGAATGAACTGCTTCTTCAATTTTTCCACCATGCGATCCCATCTTGTGATGTTCTCCTTTCGTCTTTTGTTTCTTTCCAATTGAACCTCTTGCCACCAAATTTTGGCATGGCCTTTCAGTTTGGCCTTTGCAAACTTAACCCTATATGTGTCCCTAATATCCTCATACTCAAAGTATTCTTCCAGTTCATTGATCCAATCAATCAACTCATCTAGTTTTAGATTTCCTGAAAATACACCCACTTCAATTGTAGGTCTTTTCCCAAACTTAGTAATGGCCCTAAAAAGCCTTTCCTCTGCATGATTCAGAACTTCCCTGTCAAATTCCCCTTCTGGTCCCATTTCTTCTTCTTCATTGTCATCCTCACTATCGTCACCTGCGGTAACATTTGCTCCTCTATGGAGCTCCTCTTGCAATGCCTATACCTGCCTTTGGAGGGCTCTAACCTCCTCAGGATTAATAGATCTGGCCCTTCCGCCATGCTCTCTTCATGGAGGCATCTTCTAACTCAAACCCACAACCACACAGTCCTGGTGCAAACTACCTCACAGTTGGCGCTCTGTCTACACACTCAGAAAAACCAGCTCTGATACCACTTGATGGGGACACAACCCAAGAACCAAATGGACACAACAGAAAAGGGGAAATTATATTAACTAAAAAAATAAGCTAATACAAATAGTACAGAGAAAATAAACTTCAAAACATGCCCTAAGGGCTTACAATAGTATAAATCTGGAGATAATTTCTCCTGTCAGTACCTCCTCTCAAACTCCACTCCGAACTGCCTTTTACAATGCCAGAAATCTCCTTAAATAGACCTCGGAGGGTTAAGGACTAGGAGTACATTCTAGAAAGTGCTAGTAGGCATCCATCAACCAAATAGAAGGTTCCAGAAGCTGCGTTAGAAGTTGATGCAAATCTAGAAGAATCTAGAAATGGTAACCGAACTTTCAGGAGGCATAACTTTTGAACCGTAGCTCTGATTGACAAACCGTTTATATTTTCAAAAAGCTTTCGAAGCGCTCTATAGCCCTATGGGAAAGCTTTGTTGGTCCCCCATTTTTTGGCCCTTTTCGAGGTCATTTAATGCTCCTAACCTAACTTTGAAACATTCTTAAGAGGTCTCCACAACTCGAAAAACTGCAATAACTTTCAAACCGTGGGGCCTTTTGACTTGATTCTTTTTCTGGAATGCTCTAAATTACAATTACATTCATCTAGCCAATTTACACCTCCTAGTTCACCAAAATGATGGCTCAATTACATACTCCTATTTTTTCAGGATTTACACGAACACTAATAGTGGAACTGTGAGAGTTGGAACCTTTATTTGACCCAAATGGGTATCCAAAAGTGAAAACACATGAAACAGAAACTAAGTCTAAGTATATTTTTTTGGGTGACACAGGATTGCCCTTATACCTCTGGATGCTCCTGCATCAAATGTGCACATGTTTTGTAGAAGGTGAAAGATTTTCTCACTCTCCTCAAAATGCTTCCTTGTTGCCAGAAATCAAGATTAGGTTCATCGAGTATGTCTTTTAACCTTGTTTTAGCATTGTTTTGTATGTTTTTTTTTTCCTTTAGGTTTGTTTAGCTTTTTAAAATGTAATGGGTTTCTTATTAGGAAATGTGAATAATCAACCACCAAATCCCTAGCCTAATCAACAAAACCCTCCACAAGATCAAAATGAAAACCCTCGTCAGGAAGAGAAAGAACCTCCGCAACCTCCACCAATTGAAAGACCTCCTCCTAGAATCCAAGACAATATAATGAATGAAATAGAAAGAGGGAAAACCGAATTAAAAGTAATTAGTGGTAGGTTATAAGCTCGTGGGAAAACTAATCATATGAGAGCACAATTGGAATCCTCACTTGAGTCCATTGTGAGACAAGTAGCTTTTGTTAGTGGTTAGTTGGATATTTGGCATGTTAAGAGAGAAGAACAAATAGGATATTATGAAAACAAACTATCCTATGGAGATGTAAAAAATAAGGACATAACAAAAGATGACATATGTGCACTGTTTAAAAAATTAGGAGAAGAAGAAACTATTAAAACTACAACTAAAAGGTTCCTAGTGCATCCATGATGATATTAGAAATAACTTTTGGGATAGATGGTGGATGGTCTTTGATGCCCCTCCCTACAATAATCACAAAGTTCTAATATATTTCTTAAAGAGATTGTATTGTGAATTTTTCCTCAGGGAGATCCCCAATTATTTTTACATGTTAGATTCTCAGGGTAGAGGTGGAGGGTCATCATTTGAGAAGTCAGGGCGCATTGTGACCCTAGTGTATTTAGGGCACTTGTTGTCAAGCCACAGGATGAGCATGTCATTAATCCTTGAGCTATGAAGGAACATGTAGAGACCGGTACTCTAGCAACTATCAATGCTTTGACACAGACCCTCATTCATTGCGCTAGTCCATTAGTTGAGGAGGACCCTTCTTTGCACTGCGGTCATATGTGCATGTCATGTGGATCCTTATGCATGTTTGGCAGTCATGTTGGAGACACTATGGATCATGGGCTAGTCACTAATTATTTCCTGAGTGAGACATTTGGCATTGACACACAGGTAAATTACAATTATAATAAACTAATTTGATCACATTTCATATGCATAATGAATGATTAATAAATTGCATGTCTTGACATTGATCAAAACTCAGGGTAAGAGTATTGATGGCCCTAGTACAAATTCCTCGACCCTATTTTACATCCTGTCGATGGGTATATATTGATTCAATCATTTCAATTAATACATATATTTATTAAGTAATCATATGAAGGATAGATAAATTTATTTTTTCCATGTGCATTAGTTCTCTACTGGACCATTAACATTCACAAGGGACTCTGAGCCTAGGCATGATACAAGCTTTATAGAGGTAAATTTGTTTCATGTTAATTTGATTCATTTGATTATATTATATTCTATAAAAAAAATGTGAATTCAATTATATGATTTGTAGTTGTTGATGTCAGAGACTCCTCATCTTCGCCAATCCATAGATTGTGGAGTTGCTATCGTAATGGCTAGTTTAGAGCCATTGACTGAGGTATGAAAAAGTTTTCATAGTTTTAGTTGTTATTTATAATAGTTAGTATTGAAATTTAAAATGGTATTTATAAGTATGATTGAGTGATTATATTGATTTAATTGGGTTACGACCTTGTTTTTGATTTGGAAAACAGGTTTTACAGGGATCCTGAAACCCAAAGTTTTATAGCAATAAACAAATTAAAAGCATAAAAGTCAGAAAAAACACAAACAACCACATAAGGCCAGAAACAAAAAGGCCCGAAACCAGGGAAGCAAAGGCCAAGAGCAGAGCCTGGCGGGCAAACTAGTGCCCCTTCTTCTCCATTGCCTGCAGAATTTTTGCAGCATCGCTTTCCTTCTGGATGGCTTCCTCCTCTTGGGTCGCAGGGGGAGATGCTTCTAGTTCCCCTGGCTTTCCTGGATTCCAGACTCTTTCTGAGGATCCTCTCAGCTGGTTTCGTTCTCTGTACTCTGCTCCATGTTCCCCACAAGACCGGCATTGGTTAGATAGTCCCCCAGATTGACAATGTTTTCATTCAAGGTATGGAGGGTATCCACAATCTATTTAGTCACAACCTGGTGAACAGAATCCAGCCTTTGGACCTTCTGCTCGAGCCGGGTGATTCTGTCCTCCTGATTGTCACTGGGGTCCTTGCTTCTATCTTTTTCCTGGCTGCCCACCTGGTCTTTACTACCTCTGGCCTCATGATCCTTGACTTCCCCCTGTTGTTGGTCTGGTTAGACCTATCCTTCAGAGTCTCAATTTCTTGAAATAACCACTTTATGGATCGAAAATTGTCTATCAAGCTATTCTTTGCATTGTTGAGGAAGTTGAAACCCATTTCACAGGTATTGTCAGAGAGAACCAGAAGGGTCAGGTCAAGGAGCTCGTCATAGTGGGTGCTATAGTCAAGATCCCCCAACACCTAGATTTTAACAGGTTCTCTAACAATGCCCAAACTCACACTATCCATATTGAAATTTTGCCAGGCTCTTCTCTTGTTTTTCCTGATGGCCTCCCCTCCCTTTTCAACCATAATTTCTATCATCTCTTCTGGGGGTGAAATGGGGATCTCCAGGAGGGAGGTGGGCGTAGTGGGGCTAGGGGGCGAATCAACATTATCGCTGAGATGATCATGGGTAGGGGTTTGGTCCAATTTTATTTTCTTGGGGTTACCCTAGGTTACCAAGGGGGTTGCCTCCATCTTGTCATTATCTTTTTCCTTGTCGACTTCCAACTCACTTTCCTTCTCTGCCACCGAATTCGCTTCCTTCAACTTTGTATCTGACTCCTCACTAGACTCCTTAGGATGAGGGGTAGGGGGGTTAGGGGGAGGGCATCTGGGGCTCTTCCTGCTAGGGAAGTGGGGAGAGGGTTTGGCTTTTGGGGTTTCAAACTTGATAGATTTCACAACGCGCACTTCCCTAGATTCAGAGCTAGCAGTGTCCTCCGAGGAGCCACCCAAAGCTCCAATGGTCTTGACTCTTGTCTGGGTTTTCAGAAACTCAAAAATGAGGAGTAGGAGACCTTCATGAAGGGCGAGATTCTTGACCTTGTTACTCCTAATTATCCGTGAGCCTTTGAGGTGGATGTACAAAGTGACTATTTGATGGTGGCAAACAAATAATTAATTTTATGTGTATATATATTTGATTTCAATGTATAATAATTATTGATCAATTCATATAAAATTTATTTGTATCAGCTCCAGGTAGAGAGGATCCTAAACAAGAGGATGAGCGAGCATGTGAGAAAGACCCCATCATCCCCATCATCTCCCTCCACGCAATGACATAAGACTTCTAGGGAATTGTTTCCTTCCTCTCATGGGAAGGAGAAGATATAGGGATGGACACATGTATAGGCATTAGTGGACATATTCAACATACATTTGATGTATACATGACATTATATATTTGATGTATGACATATACTTGATGCATGAAATTATTACACTTAAAACTTTGATGCATTGGCTTGTTCATGTATAAAATTATTGGTTATCATTATATATATATATATATATATATATATATATATATATATATATATATATATATATAATTTTTCTTGTTTACGTTTTAAGTATTTCATATATTTCATTTTAATGTAATTTGCACCCAAAATAAGGGTAGGAATCATTATAATAAGCTTTGATAGTATCTTTTGACATGTGAATAAGGCTATGATAGTAATTTGTATTTAGATAGTACAAGTTATGGGTACTTTTGATTATGAGTAACTTATTTGGAATTTTTGTTTTGATGAAAAAAATGAAACTTGAATTCTTATTCCTATTATACAATTAATATTGAAATTTGAAATTTGAATTTTGAGTTGGCTACATTATGTAAATGTCTAAGCTTGAGCCTTAGTGTCATCATAAACATGTCAAGAGTTTATATATGCTTTATCTTCACAACACAAGAAGACTTGAAATAATTTTTTAAATTTTATTCATGGAATTTGATATCAACATTGCTTGCTTATCCATCTCTTCAAGAGCTTCATTCATTGAAACACATTATATATGCTCTTCTTACGATTCCTATAACTATATTTGTTGCATATTGTTTATGTGTCATTATCCACTATGCATTAACTACACTATCTTTTTCATTCTTCTAAGTATGGACACACAATATTTAGTGACTCTTAGGGTCAATTCTATTTGGCATGCCTGAGAATGTTTGAGTGATCAATGAGGTGAGATGAGATTGGAACTAAGGTTTACCCAGCCACTCAGAGCTAACAGTGCAGATAGTTCGATCCCACGAAAAAGGGTAGAAAGATTCACTAGTTGGCGACTTTGTACTAGCCAACAATACATGTTTCAACATTACCTGAGATGGGGTCACAAAATCAAAATGAAATCAAATCTCCAAAGAGAGAGAGAGAGGTTATTGTAGGTGTTGAAAAAATGATCATGTAGAACCCAACATTGCATCCATACCTCATACGAGCTTTGAGATATGCCCCGTCAAAGATAATTGTCCTATGACATTTAGTGACAGCAAGGGTCAATTCTGTCTGGTGTGCTCGAGAATGTTCAAGTAGTTAATGGGATGGAAGGAGCTTGGGCCTATGGTTTACCCAGCTACTTAGAGCTAATAGAGTAGATAGTTTGATCCCATGACAAAGGGTTAGAGAGATTCACCAATAGATGACTTTGTACTGGCCAATACTACAAGTTTTAGCATCACTCGAGATAGGGCTACAAAATCAGAACTTCAAAAATTGAGTAAGGTTATTGTAGGTGTCAACAACATGATCCTATAGAATCCAACATTGCATCTATATCACACAAGCTTCGAGATATTTTCTGTCAAAGATCACTTCCCTATGGCATTTAGTGACTCTTAGGATCAATTCCGTTCGGTATGCTTGAGAACGTTTGAGTGGTAAATGAGATAGAATGAGCTCGGGACTAGGGTTTACTTGACCATTCAGAGCTAACAAAGCAGACAATTTGATCCCACAATGAAGGGTTAGAGAGATTCACTAGTTGGCAACTTTGTATTAGCCAACACTACAAGTTTCAACATCACCTGAGATGAGGCCACAAAATCAAAACAGAATCCAATCTCCAAAAAGTGAGAGGTATTATTTTAGGTCTCAATAACACAATCTTGTGAAACATGACATTGTATCCATACCTTGCGTGAACTTCAAGATATGCCCTTTAAAGATTTCTTCTCATGGCATTTAGTGACTCTTAGGGTCAATTTCGTCTGGCGTGCTTGAGAATGTTCGAGTAGTCAACGAGATGGAATGAGCTTGGGACTAGGATTCACCTTGCCACTTGAAGCTAACAGAGTAAATAGTTTGATCTAATGATGAAGGGTTAGAGAGATTCATTAGTTGGTGACTTTGTACTGGTCAACACTACAAGTTTTAGCATCACCTGAGATGGGGCCACAAAATCAAAATGGAATCAAATCTTTAAAAAGAGAAGAGAGGTTATTGTAGGTGCCAACAACATGATCCTATAGCACCCAACATTGCATCCATACGTTGCACAAGCTCTGAGATATGTCACATCAAAGATTGTTTCCATATGGTATTTAGTGACTCTCAGGATTGATTTCGTTTGTTGTGCTTGAGAACATTCAAGTGGTCAATAAGACATAATGAGTTTGGGACCAGGGTTTACTCGACCACTTAGAGCTAATGGAGCAGACAGTTCAATCCTACGATGAAGGCTTAGAGAGATTTACCAGTTGGTGACTTTGTATGGCCAACACTACAAGTTTCAACATCACCCAAGATGGGGCCACAAAATCAAAACAAAATCAAACCTCCAAAAAGAGAGAGAGGTTATTATAGGTGGCGACAACATGATCTTCTAGCATCTAACATTACATCCATACCTTGCATGAGATTTGAGATATGCCCCATCAAAGATTGCTTCCCTATAGCATTTAGTGACTCTTTGGGTCAATTTTGTTTGGCATGCCTGAGAATGTTTGAGTGATCAACAGGATGGAATCATCTTGGGACTAGGGTCTACCTGACCACTTAGAGCTAACAAAGTAGACAGTTTAATACCATGACAAAGGGTTAGCGAGATTCACTAGTTGACGACTTTGTATTGGCCAACACTATAAGTTTCAACATCACCTGAGATGGGGCCACAAAATCAAACTGGAATCAAACCTCCAAAAAGAGAGAGAAGTTATTTTAGATGTCAACAACATGATCCTATAGCACCCAAAATTACATCCATACCTTGTACGAGCTCTGAGATATGCCTTGTCAAAGATAGTTTCCCTATGGTATTTAGTGACCCTTAGGGTCAATTCTGTCTGGCGTGCCCGAGAACATTTGAGTGGTCAACGGGACGGGATGGGGAAGTAACATAGGATAAATGTATATTTAAAAATTAAATATAAATCAAAGATCAAATAATCTAAAAAAATTCGATTGCAAGATTGGATCTAATTTAAGAAAAGTCAACAAAATTTTCAACTAGACAATAATGGATCAAATTTAATATAAGTCAGAAAATATTTCAAGTAGACAATAATATTCATATCTTTATTTTAATGATATTAATTTTTATATACAACTTAACTCTGAAAGGCACCGATAGGAAAGAGCTAAGAGAGAAAACCTTTGGTCTTGCCCAAAAAAATATGAAATATAAATGTTACATCAAATGTTTTTGTAATTATATTCAATCTAATGAACCAGCTAGATCTGCTTTACATTTAAATGTCTCAAACATTGCCTCGTGGTTTGACTCACCAACCTTCCAAAGAGTCTTATTATGTGGTTTTCCTCCATATTTGATCAAGTGGACATTTGACGTGACAAGAAGGTTTGAATAATGAAGAATCTTCCTCTTTGTTTGCCAATACTCGAATAACCAAAAGTTAGGGTTCTTCATATAATATCGTCTAAGCCATGTACAAGTTACAACCACCACATCTATATGGTACTCTAAACCTTCACCATCATTAACTGAGTGATCCAATTTCTTGTGCAATAACAACAAAAACATGGTTTGGAGTGATAAATGTACATAATACGCTCATTAATTCAATAAATACTTAGGTAAAAGTTATAAACTTACATATTACAAGGTTGCACAAGATAATACAAGGGGTCAAAGTCAATGGATGAATCCATCTCTACCATTTCGAGTGCTTGTGGGGGATGATAGGTGTCAATTGGGTCCAAAACCCGTATATCCCATTTGTCCACCCATTCAGTTGACTCACACTCATCCCAATTTTTCTCTACACATGATGGACAAAAGCATGCCATTTTTCGTGCATGGATACTTTGTCAACCTACATCACAACTTCTAAAAGAGTGCATCTAACTTGTGTAAATGAATAGGATCTCTGATAGAGATAAGAAGTGATATGAACATTTTGAATTATGTTGTTTTAGAATTACTTATCCGATTGATATTTTTAGTAACAAGTCTAATTGTGTATGACTTTCAAATTTCTATAATACAAAAAAAAAGGTATGGAGAATAGACATTTTTGACCGATTGATAACTTTTCTTGCAAGTAGAGGAGATCACTGAAGGACTGAGTATTATTGAGGTTATTGATATCAGTCTTCGCCAACAACCTACTTATTAAATATATGAGACATCATGTCCCCATAGGGACATGACTCTATGTGGATATTGGCCACGTAGATTCATGTCCCTACATGGACATGATCTTTGATAATTATACAAACCTAATTATCATTCATTAGACCATATTCATAATCAATCGATAATCATATTTACTTATAAGAGATCAATTGAATAAATTTCAACTTATGATAAGAACCGGATTAGTTAATGAATATTATATATATATATATATATGTATGTATATATATATGTATGTATGTATGTATGTATGTATGTATGTATGTATGTATGTATGTATGTATGTATGTATGTATAACTCTTATAAGATATAAGTCAATTCTTATCAAGAATATAAGACATATAGAATGATTGTATATGTAGTAATCATAAGTACATATACTTAATATAATGTGTACTTCACTTCTACTAAAGTTACACTTTAACACTCCCTCTTAGCAAAGGAGAACTGATTAAAAAGCTTCATGATATCAATATTAATGGTACCTATAAACACTAATTATTTGACTTTAACACTATGAAATAGTGACTTGTTAAATAACTATAAGTACATTGTTATGAACACTATCATAACATGTATTATATCTCTAGTAGTCTGAAACAACATCTAGAGTAATCATATACTTTCATTATCAATGACTTCTGGCTTACCCAGAACACAAACTATCATAATAATAGGCCTATCATTTGTAAGATTGTCACCTTACCAAGATTACCTTATGAATATATATGTCCATGAAAGATCATCATATTTCATTACATATTTGATGCAACTATACAAAATTAGAAGCATAAACACACATACAATTGAAATTTAAGTTTAATATTCAAAATTATAATTTAATCATACAAAGTTTTCCTCTGAACTATTCCAATTTGACTTTGGTAAGAGGTTTGCTAAGAACATCCACAATTTTCTCATTTGTACTTATGTAATCTAGTTGGATAACATCTCGATCTACCATATCCATAATGTAATAATAAGGTATTTCAATATGCTTAGATCAATTGTGGAAAACTAGATTAGCTAAAAGCTTGATACAACTCTGATTATCATAGTGAATGATAGTTGGCTTCAAGGGCTTCTTAAACAACCCAACTAGAAATTTTTGCAACCATACTGCTTCTTTGGCTCCCATGGAGGAGGCTATATATTCTACTTCAGTGGAGCTTAGTGCAATTGAAGATTATTTTTTACTACACTAAGAAATCATCATAGATCTGAGACGGAAGCAACATCTTGTAGTACTCTTACATTCAGTAGAGTTGTTTGCCCAATCAAAATCTGAATATCCATGAAGATTAATTTTGACTTGATCATATCTAAGTCCCATGCCAACTATACCTCTTAGATGTTTTAAGATATATTTGTCTTCCATTAGATGTATCTTCTTTGGATCACACATGAATTGACTTATTGTATTAGTAGCATAACATATATTAGGAAGAGTTTTCACCAAGTACATTAGTGATCCAATGATCTACCTATAGTAAGTAGGATCAGTAGGTTTAGATTTGATCCTCTCATCCTTTAGTTTATTTAAGTTGACTTCCATAGGAGTAGTAATTGGTTTACAATCCGTCATTCCAAATTTAGTCAAAATATCAATAGCATATTTTCCTTGATTTAAAAAAATGTAGTTCCCCCTTTTGCCAGACTTCTCGACCTAGAAAGTAGTGAAGAAGACCTAGGTCTTTCATATCAAATTCTACTATTTATTCCTATTTTCATTTGGTTATAAGATGTTATTCACTTGATATTAACATATCATCAACATATAGTACAAGAATAGTCATATTGTCACCATTTATTTTGAAGTATATGTTTGGATCAACTTCATTCTTAGAATACCACAATTTGGTTAGGTAGTTGTGTATTCTTTCATACCATGCCATGGGTGCTTGTAAAAGGCCATATAGTGCTTTCTTTAATTTACACACATGAGAATTTTTGTCATGAGTAATGAACCCTTCTAATTTCTCAATATATACTTCTTCAATTTTACCATTTAAGAATGTTGTTTTGACATCCATTTGATGAATCTTCCATCCTTTGGATGCTACAATTGCTAAGATGGTCCTAAAAGATGTGTACCTAGCGACAGGAGCAAAAGTTTCTTCATAATCAATTCATTCCTTCTATGAGAACCCCTTTTTATTTTTCAATGCTATCCTTAGGTGCATGCTTGATTTTATATAGCCATTTAGAAGAGACAACTGATTTATTCTTTGGTTGGGTACAATATCCCACATATCATTTTTTAGTATTGATTGATATTCTTCAATCATTGCATCTTTCCAAGGTTTTCTTGATAAGGCTTATTCAATAGTTGAAGGTTCTGTTTTGATAAGTTCATAAAGTAGTGCCACATAACATGAATAATTTCTTGTTCTCATGCTTTCTTTGATTACTCCATCAGGTTCAATATGATTCTCTTCTATCATTTTCCTATCCCAAAGTGAACTCTTTTTACTGTGGGAAATTTTAGTATTCTTTGAATTTGGAATAGTAGGTGTAAAATGTTCAGTATCATTCTCCCTCTCATTCTCTACTAAATGATCTTCATCTAGTTCAGTAGTAGGTTCTGCATATGATTCATCAATGTTCTTAGAAATATTAAATGAAATGTCTTCTTCAAATTTTACATCTCTACTAATCTCGATTGTTCATTGACCCAGAACATAGATCTTGTAACCTTTGGTTGTTTCAGTGTATCCGATGAGTATGCCCTTCCTTCCAGTTGATTCTAATTTTGTTCTCTTTTCTTTAGGAATATGAATATAAATAGGACACCCAAATATTCTTAGGTGACTTAGGTCTAGTTTGCTACCCAAAAATACTTCTTTAGGAGTGGTGTTTTCTAATTTTGAGTGAGGACATCTATTTTGAATATAAACTGTAGTATTAGAAGCTTCAACCCAAAAGGAGGTATGAAGATTTTGGTCATGCATTATTGCTCTAGCTGATTCAAAAAATGATCTATTTTTTCATTCTACAACTCCATTCTGTTGAGGATTATATGGTACAAAAAACTTCCTCTTAATCCCAACAGTTATACAAAAATCTTTAAAAAATTCAAAGATGTATTCACCTCCATCATTTGATCTTAGTGTTTTGATTTTCTATCTAGACTAGTTTTCAACTAGTGCTTTGAATTCTTTGAATTTAGATAATACTTCAATTGATTCCTTTTGTTTGAGGAAGCAAATCCAAGTTCTTCTAGAATAGTCATCTATGAAAATCACATAATAGAGGCATCCATTTAGGGAAGGTACAGTCATAGGACCACATAGAATTTGATTTGTGTACACTTTTAGGAAAGGATTTCTTAGTGTTTTTTCCTAGGGAACATCCTTTGAAAATGCCTAAATTATCATATTTGAGACTAGGTAATCCTTTTACAATTTTTCCTATTGATGATAATGCACAACAATGAAAGTGACCTAGTCTCCTATGCCAAATTTCGATTGAGTTTGATGTTTTATGATTTAGGGCTAATTTTGTTAGTTACAAAGTTTATATAAACTTCCATCTCTAAACCCAATAAATATAGCTTTCTTGATGTTTGAATTCTTTGGGCAAGATAGAACTCTATCCTCTTGGAAGGTGATTATGTACCTCTGATCAAGAAGATCGGAGATAGAGACCAATTTTTTTTATACCATATACAAATAAAGCATTTCTAAGTTGAAGAGTAATACCTGAATTTATTTGAATTGAACATGATTTGATACCTTTAACTGAATGTGTAGAGTTGTCTCCAATGGTTACTTCTTTAGAGAAGTATTTTTTGAAGCTTTCAAAATTGTCTCTAAAACTTGTAATATGACGTGATGCTCCACTGTCTATAATCCAAGTGTTTTTGTTGGAGTTTAATTCACTTGGGAGTGCTACATAAAATGCAAGGTTTTCTTCTCTTTCCTCTTTTGCTTCTTTGATTTTTGCTAGAGTTGCTTGAATTTTCTTTCGTTTAGGACAAGAGTTGTGATTGTGACCAAATTTGTCACATTTGAAATAGTTTACTTTTGACCAACCTTGTTTCTTGTATGATTTGTTGAATTCCTTCCTATTTTGTTTGAATTTTCCTTTCTTTTCTTTGTTTTTTGTATTAGCATGAAGAGCTTGAATGTTGTTTGAAATCTGATTGAAAAGATCATTGTAAGAAGAAGATTGATTGCAAAGAGGGAGATTTTTGATGAAGAATGTTTTCAATCATTGTTTTGTCATTGATGTCAAACCTGCTATTTGCTAGAATGACATTTTCTTATAAGATCCAAGTACTATCACTTAGTTGATTGATGAAGAGAATTTAATCAACAAGATGTAACAAAAGTACCTAAGGGAAAGATTGAATTATGGTTTTGTAATGAAGTTCAAGAATCAGTTAAGACAATGGAAAAATGATGTATTGACAATATACTTGAAGATATAGATGTTGGTGACACTTGAAACACTGGAGGAATAAGTTGTATCAAGGTTGACTGCAAAGCTTAACTAAGTTCATTAGTGAGTGTTGGGCAAGCTAGTTTGAGCCGAGCAAATTTTCAATAGGTGTCAAGCAATTGCAAAATCTAGTGTGTGCGGAGTAATACAAAAGGAGCCAAGAAAAGTAACAGGTGCCAAGCATCAGGAAAACTTAGTGGATACTGAGTGATTCCATAGTAGGTGTCGAGCATCAGTAAAATGTAGTTGGTTCTGAGTAACACAGTATGTGCTGAGCACCAAAATTTTAATAGTGCCAAGCTACTACATTATTTTAAAAGTCAAAGATTCACCAAATCTGAGCCGACAAGATTGTTACCTTGAATTTTTTGAACCAGATGAAGGATAAGGATGATGAGCTGGAGGCACAAAATTTTAGATAAACCATTTTTAGGTGAATTCAGGAGGATTCTTTGTGATGTTTCTAGAAGGAACAAGATATGGGTTAGATTCAATGAATCCTACCTAATCCATTTGAACTAAAATTAAAGAAGGGAAGAATCGAGCAGGAAAGAGGATTCCATACTTCTATTTAAGGAGTCATAGGCCAAGAAGCAAGAGTTGCTAGTGTGCCAAGTTGTGAAGTGGTTGAAAGGTGTCAAGGAGAAGAAGAACATAATACAAAGACTCTACTCCGATAAGTGGTCGGAGAGAGATGATTGCACTGATACATTGAGCATGAAGACTCAAGGAGACAAAGCTTGAGAGGAGGACAAGTTGTCAAAGCTGAAGAGATTGAAAGCCAGGCAAATTTTGTGAGCTAAACAAAGATCTAAAATCTGCAAGATAAGTTGTGAATTGTAATTAGGTCAAAACCCCTTATTGTTACTCTCTAGCAATTGTATCAATTAGGGTTAAATCCTATGGACTTAGGTTGGTTTAAAAACCATATGTAAATCCTTTAATAGGGTGAAATTCCAAGTGAATGTTCTAAGTCCTCTATCCAGGCCCATTTCTAATAGGGCGGTTAAATCCTTTAATTAGATCACATTTAATAGTGTGTTGTAGCCTTTAACAAGGTAGGCCTTTCACAGGGCATCACTTCAGAAGAGTGAAAATTGAGTAGCATGTTACCGGTGGTTTTCCCAAATTGGGTTTCCACATAAATTACTGTGTTATGTGTTGATCTTTCATGTGTTATGCTTGCATGTTGATTTACAATAACTTGCTAAGTAGGAAAGTTTAAGCTTGGATGAATGAACAGTTTGATGGGCTATTTTACTTGATGAAAAAAAGTTTTAGTAGGACATTTGGACCTTGAATAACTAATTCACCCCCCCTCTCAGTTATTCTAAAGCATTTCCAACAAATGTCTCCCTCTTAATTTATATTGATTCCTCTGGAAACTAATATTGATTCTTCTTGAGTGATTTCATTTTTGAGTAATTTGAATTTAGGAATATCAGGTCGAGAGCTTAGACCACAAATAAAAGTTTTCCAAGATAGTGGATGTCCTTTTAACACTATGATGCTAAGTTCTTTGTCATCAAATTGACTTCCAATTGTTGCAAGTTGGTCTTTTAACTCAGAGATTCTTAGGAAATAGGATGTAATTGATTCTCCATTGTTCATTTTTATATACAGAAGATCATGCTTTAATGTTAGCAATTTAATTTAGTGTTGTCGATTTCAAAAGTATTATTAATAGTAGAAAACATCTCAAAAGCAGTTTTAAGACCGGATATAGAAGGAAGAATATGATCCTTTACAGAGTCTGTAATAATTTTTATGGTTTTGTTGTTGTGCCTCTTCCATGTTGTTTTATCTAGATCATTTTTCTAGTATTGGTTTATTTGATTCTATGAATTCTTCTAACTCCATCTCTCTTAGTACAATCATAACTTGAATTTTCCATGATGAAAATTTTTATGGTCCTTCAAGTCAATCCTCTAATCTTACATGATTAACCATTTTGAATTTGAGGATAAAACTCTAATATTGATAATTATGAGATTTTAATTTTAACTTTGAGGATGAGTTTCTCTATCAAGATGGCTCTAATACCATGTAAATGAACATGATCTCTGATAGAGATAAGAAGTGATATGAGAGTCTCAAATTATGTTGTTTCATAATTACTTATCAGATTGATGTCTCCAGTAACAAGTCTGATTGTGTATGCCTTTTGAATCTCTATAACATAAAACAAAAGTATAGAGAATGAACATTTTTGACTGATTGATAACTTTGACTACAAGTAGAGGAGATCGCTGCAAGAATGAGTATTGTCGAGGTTATTGATATCAGTCTTCACCAATGATCTACTTATTAAGTATATGAGACATCATGTCCCCATAGGGACATGACTCTGTGTGGCCAATGGCCATATAGGGTCATGTCCCTACGTAGACATGATCTTTGACAATTATACAAACTTGATTATCATTCAGTACACCATATTCATAATCATTCAATAATCATATTTACTTATAAGAGATCGATTTAATAGATTTCAACTTATGATAAGAGCCCAATTAGTTTATATATATATATATATATATATATATATATATATATATATATATATATATATATATATATATATATATATATATATATATATATATATATATATATATATATATATATATATATATATATATATATATATATATATATAGAACTCTTATAAGATATAAGTCAACTCTTATCAAGAATATAAGAGATATAGAACAAATGTATATGTAGTAATCATAAGTACATATACTTAATATAATCTGTACTTCATTTCTACTAAAGCTACACTTTAACAACTTGACCCTGTCAATATGAAACAATCCTCATATGGTGCAATGTTAGTATTATCTATCAACCAAAAAAATCTATGGACTGTAGACTCACCTTCCTTACCTAGACCCATTGTAGCGTTACATCATTGGATGATGGATAATGCATCTCTCAATGTCGCTCCATATTTTTACTTTAATTCTTCATGAGCTAAGGCTCTTTTGATGCATGTTCTTGCACCATCATGCTCTCCCTTTTCATGACCAACCTCTATGAAATTCCACATATATTTAATTCTAGAAAAATTATGCATCCTGCTCAACCAACAAAACATTCATACATTCTTGAATTTAGATGCACAATTGTCTGACCAAATAATGTGTTGGCAATATGGTATTGCCCTTGTTAGCCAAATCCCCATCAAATAGTTAAAAATAACCATGTATAAACTCAGTAGAATGTGATTGATCATCACTAATGTAAAAATGGTACTCCTTCAATTCTTCCTATCATCCTTTGTACTTGTAGGTAAATGCATGAATCTAATGTGAAGAAATATGAAAATCTGTTGAGAAGTATAACACTTTTCTTGCACCTCATTTTGTAGTTGTAGTGTGTAGTTCTCTGCAAATTCTATAACCAAAACAATGGTATCTAGTAGAAATGTATCCTTGCACAACTTGAATTGCAAATCCATCCATAGAGCTCTATGTATATGCCTAGCATACTCGTACATATTCTTTTTATGAAAAATCTTCATGAATTCATACACTAGAATTTTTTCAATGACTAAATCACATCTTTTATCCCATTTCCTATTTTTTAGAGCATATGTCACGGTCTTATATTTTTCATAATCTACTATTTTATTTCCAATTGCATGTGGACTATCCATATGTTTACAAATTGATAAAAGTTACAAAGAACCACAAAATAACCATGTGCCATCCAAGCATGACAACTTGTAAAATTGTTGACCATCCCCAATTTTACATAAAATGTTGGATATGAATTCCCTTGAAGATCTAGGTGGCTCATTTATGTCACAATCTTGAAAACCAAACTTATAATGCAAAAACACACATATATGCCTAAAAATATCAAAATGGTTAGAAAATTTAATATGTATTTGTTGAGACAATGGGTGTTGCACACATTGCATAATATTGTTATATTGTATTATTTTATTTGATTATGTAGTGTTGCACCTAGATGGATGTGCAACATGTATAGATTTCAATGGGATATACTTGATGAGTTGTATTATAATATTTCATGTAATTATTTGATATTGGAAAAAAGAAATTAAATGCCCAATATTAAATATGGGGTCAGTGGGTTAGGTAGCACATGGTTTATGTAATACCACTTGGTGATTTTGTGGGACTTCCTACTATATAAGCAATTTCAAGGGTAGTTGTTGGTGTGAGAAGTGAGAAGAGATAAGGCAAAAAGGGAAAGAGTCAAGCGGGACAAGGCTTGACAGGTTAGCCAAGGGAGCATATATGAATGTTGAAAGCATGGCATGGAATGTGTAGATTCATGCTTGTTCACATAGTTTGCTCGGTTGTGGCTATGGCTTTGAAGGCTTCCATTGTTGTATTGCAATGGTTTTTTTGCTAAATAATACATGGTGATAGATGCTTTTGGAGGCTAAGTTTTTCCCTCAATGAGGGTTTCTTAAGGTATATCTTGTGTCACATTTTTGTGGGTATGTTATCTATTCTCTTGCATGTGGATTTCAATTACATATTTATTTCAGATCTATTATGGGTTATGTGGAAACAATTATATTCTTTGTTGCAAGTTTCCTTACAAGTGGTATTAGAGCTACGATTTTATTATTGTAACCTTAGATTAAATCCATGGGAATGCATGAGAGGACAAAAGAAAGGGCAAGATATATAGGTTGTTTATTACAGATCTGAAGATTTTGGATTTGTTGTCATAATGGGATATTGGTAGATTTTGGGCATGTGAAATTGGTGGACAAAAGAATTTTTTGAATGTTTCATTTAGATGAGGGTTTTAGGGGGTAGTTTGCAGAAATGACCTCCTGGAAAAAAACAAACCTCACCATTGGATCCGGGATGATGTTTCCATAAATTTTGATATATAATATGTGCTAGTTTGGCCATGTTCAGAGGAAATGATAGAGTTTTTTAGTTCCAGTCTATGATGGTCATCAAATTTAATCCCATCAGAATTTTCACCACAAAAAAAAATCATAGTGAAAATGGTAAAAAGAATGTCTTAGTAAAATGACCATAAATTTCTCTTAGGTTATCAGATTTTGGACTTCTTACAGGCGTTGGAAAGCTAATTTAGAGCACTAAAACTTGGTGTAGGTTTGGTTGTGTGATTTTGATATTTTATCAGGTTTTAAGAGTCCAAAAGTTAGATGTTATTTATTTTAAGCACAGATTATGGCATAACTTGCACAAATAGAGTCAGATTTTGGACTTCAAGTAGTCAATAGAAAGCTCTTGGAGAGCTCTACATATTGGTTCAAATTTGGTGTAGGTTTGACATGATTTATTTGGTAATATATTAATCTAAATAATTTATAGCTTATATTGACTATGGTAGCATTGTGAGTTTATGACATTGTATGTTTGGAGATTTAAGATTTGATGTCATTGTATACTCAGTTCATATATCAAATTGGTCTCATGGTGATATGGTTATCAATATTTATTTTGGATATGTATGATGACTTGTTGGGTCTATAAGTTGTGTAGTGTTGTAAGCAGTCTATACTTATAGGTTGCATTTATAGCTTAGATATGGCTTGTCTTTTCCCATTGACCTTTCATTATTGATACATATTGAGATTGGTGGCTTGGACTTGGGTTGTCTATGCCCTAATTCACATGATTTGTTTATTTATTTTTTATGTAGAAGGGATGAGATGTTGTTACCAAGCACAGTCATGGCAGAGGATTGTGGCTAACTATTTTATGCTGATAAGTTGGACACTTTGAGAGTTAGTTGCTCGGTTCATGGATGTGATCATGGTGCCATGAATTTTGGCATGACATGATTAGATATACAAGTACATCCTTGATTTTGATTGGCTTGGATTCCTAATTTGGTTATGGTGCTATGTCTTCTTGGTCAAGAGGATCATGATTATTTGATTTATTTTGAGGAGCTCATGATGTGCACTTTGAGTTTTTTGATGGTTTGATGCCTTGGTTGATTCTTATGGTTAGAGGATGGTTTTTGATCATGATGTCATGGATAGCTTGAATACATGTTTTAGTGGAAGCTTGTGATAGTGATGAGATGATAGTGCAGGATTAGTTCCTAGTTTTCTTTATATCTTCTTGGTTTGGAGATCTTGGTTTCATTTGGTATTGACACTTTGGTGTGAGTGTAGACCTAGAGGATCTTCATGTAGGATATGGATGTTATGATGCCATAGGTAACTTTGTATCATGATTGAGTGGGATTTTCTTTGGCATTGATATTGTTTGCAGATGTTGGAGGTTTGTCTTAGATCTTGTTGCTGCAGAAACATCTTTCACATTTACATGGTGCACTTGTTATCTTCATGGCATGTGAAAATGGTTAGATCTTGAGGACTCATGGGGTTCTTGGTTATCTTCATGATGTGTGGAGATGGTTTTTCATGGTATGTGAAGATGGTTTTTCTTCATGGTGTGTGGAGATGGTTGCATCTTGAGGACTCCTAGAGTTCTTAGTAAAGGTGTTGTTTATGCTTTTATTTGACATGTTATCCTTAGTGTGAGGATGGTTTAATTATTATGTCATAGTGTACTCTTGATACACGTTTAGAGTTGTGACATGTTATAGTGTGTTCATACGAAACATGTTATCTCTTTTGGTTGAGATGTTTTAGATCATGTTGTCATGTTTACATTCTTGAGGCCATGGTTGGAACTTTGACAATGATCTTGGTTTAGTTTTTTGGTATTGAGTACATTAATCATAAGCTAGATACTTTATGATATTGGTATGTTGCATTTGGAGTTGGCACGAATTGATTGGTTACAGGTATTCATGGATACTTAGAGATGGTGGTGATGTTGATTTTTCTTGAATTAGAGATGTGTTTGTTGGGACAGTTTATATTTTCAACAGGAATTTTGAGGGGCATTCACGTGATATGGACTTGAGAGGAGATTTTTCTTAGATGATTCTTGGTTGGGGACTTGGATATCTTTATGAGTATTCTCATTCCCCACTCTTGGTCTACTCAGTGGTTTGCTACTTGAGAGGTATAGCCCATTTTTTTTTCCCCTCAGGTGCATTATGTTTATACTTATCTTTCATGGATATGGATTTTTAGCTATGGTACATTAGTTAGTTCTAAAGGGTTCATTTGAGAGATGGTTTAGCATTGGTTATCTCCATTTGCATATGTTGTTATGCTGGTTGAGTTTGGGAGATGGTTTTATATTGGGCATATTACTTGGATTAGGAATGGTTTATGAGTTTGATCTTCTTGTGAGAGGCTTACATCCATGATTAGTTATATGGTATGGTTTGGGTGTCATTGAGGCTTCTTGTTGGGGTTTTATGGAGGAGATCATAATTGCACAATTTACATATAGAAGTGTGTGTAGAAAGACATGATATAGATTATGACTTGCATAGTTTCTCTTTGGTCTTGGTTATCTTCCTAGATGTTCACTTTTCACTTACATTGGATTTAAGATTGGTTAGAGATTGTGATCATTTTTTTGTGCTCATGTATGCCATGTGAGAGATGACATGGTTATTCCTTTATCTCTTTCCTTTGTTGTTTGTGGAGAACTTGGGAGACTGTTGGAGATTGGATATGAGAGTTGTTCTTGTAGGTTATTAGTTTGTGTTGTGGATGTCCTCGAGACTACATGGATTCACTTCTTTGAGATGTTGTGAGTGGATCAGTTATAGATTTGCCATTATCTTTTGTAGTGAGAGATTCTTAGTATATATGTGGTAAGTATTTCTTTTGAGGCTTATGATTGCAGGTTACAGTTTGGATATGTTGATGATGTGAGATTCATTTGGTGTACCTTTGGAGGTATAGATAGTTAGATGGGTTTGGCACTAGCTGTGGGTGTTATTTTAGATATGAATATTTTTTATAACTATGGATACATGTGATTATCCTTGGATTAAGTTTTTGTACTTGACATTTTAGTCAGTACAACATTTTATAATCTTCTAATGTGATAGGTTGAGTGGTTTTCTCTTTGGATGGTTTCTATGTATGTCTAGTGGTAGTGGCATAATAGGAGGTGAGATCATTCATGTTTGAGATATTGGATACTTTGATTTTGTTGTGAGTACCAGGATGGAGCACTCTGTGTACTTTGATCCATGATGGTGGATGTGTAGGAGGGATTGTCCCCTTGTTCATTAATGTGGCTATAGATTGACCCTATGCAATGTATAAAACAAGTGGGAGATTGTTGAGATAATGGGTGTTGCACACATTGCAAATTATTGTTATATTGTATTTTTTTTTAATTATGTAATGTTGCACCTAGATGGATGTGCAACATGTAAAGATTCCCATGAGATATACTTGATGAGTTGCATTATAACATTATGATAATATTTCATGTAATTATTTAATATTAGGGAAAATAAATTAAATGCCCAATATTAAATGTGGGGTCAGTGGGTTAGGTAGCACATGCTTTTAGCACATTTTTTATGTAATACCATTTGATTTTTTTGTGAGACTTGCTACTATATAAGCAGCCATAAGGGTAGTTGTTGGTGTGAGAAGTGAGAAGATAGAAGGCAAAAAGGGAAAGAGTTGAGTGGAACAAGGCTTAAAAGGTTAGCCAAGGGAGCATTTGTGAAAGTTGGAAGCATGGCATGAGATGTGTGGATTCATGCTTGTTCACATAGTTTGTTCAGTTATGGCTATAACTTTGAAGGCTTCCATGGTTGTATTGTAATGGTGTTTTTGCTGAATAATACATGGTGATAGATGCTTTTAGAGGCTAGGTTTTTTCCTCAATGAGGGTTTCGTAGGGTATATCTCGTGTCACATTTTTGTGGGTATGTTTTTCATTCTCTTGCATGTGAATTTCAATTACATATTTATTTCAAATATATTATGGGTTATGTGGAAACAGTTATATTCTTTGTTGCAAGTTTCCTTATAGTATCCTACAACAAGCTGTGCGTGTGTGATTTATCTTCATATAAAAAGGTTTAGCCATCTCAAAAAATCTTTGACTTATTCAAATTTGATGATACATACCAATAAATTTTATAAAAAATTATGTCTAAGTTGAGTTCAAAAAATGTTTCAGATGATTGTGATTTTGGCTACCAATCCTCCTTCTTACAACATCTCTTTGATTAGGGGAAACACGTGTTATTTGTTCAAAAATCTTCAATCAACAATTTCAAAGCTTCACTAATTTATTTTTCCTTTCGTGGTAGTCTCCTGCTAAATGTCCATAAGTCATTTTTTGTTGGATCTTCCACTCTCTTATGCCTTACCATGGCTCTCCTTAGAGTACCTCTACCGATTTTCAATATTTTTCTTGTCTTTTTCATCAGCCAAGCTTTCTTGATTTGGGTACTTACTAATGTTGAGGTAAGCACATGTCTTGTGATATTAGTATCTTTGGCATGTGATTTATAACCCTCTTTGTCATATGCACTCATTAGATTCTTTACAATTCTTTTTTCATTTGAATCATCCATCGTTCTTAGCTCAAGAATATTCATGATGGGCCTAAATTTCAAATTCCTCATCATTTCAAAAAATAATTGGCATTTCCTATCAAATTTAATTCTTGAAAGAATAATTTTCACATACGATTAACTTTTATTTGACAAGTACGCTTGCTAATCTTGTTAGGAATTGATTTCAAAATGTTAGTATCAATATCAATCAAATATTTTAGTCTTCTAAACTGAATTCTAGAAGGTGTCATAATCTCTTCCATTCCCTTAACATCTTAAACATCAACATAAGGTTGAGTGAATTTCATACCTTGAACTGAAGATGATATGCCTTGGAAAAGAGATGCAAAAGATGGAATATCACCTACTTGATATGCTGATGTTGTACCTTCAACATGACATGATGGAGTGTGTACATCATTAGATGTAGAAATTGGCATCTCTTCAACATGAGATGATGGTATGACTCAAACATTGGAAGATGGTGTAGCTTCTCAATTCAATTATCTTCTTCAACATAAGAGTCTCATTCATTCTCTTTGTCTTTCCAATTCTTCCTCTTTATTCTTTTGTATTGATGGTTTGTGTTCCTCTTTGAAAGACAACTCTTCATTATTGCATTGCAATTTTTTTTGTTCACGTATTAGTTTCATTTTATCTCTTTTAATTAAAAAATCTCTCCCCCTCTCTTCCATTGTTTGGGTTTTTGGTTTCTTTCTTGGCATGATGATGATTTCTATATGTCAAATTGTTTAAACATCTGAATTACTTACAATTTTAAAATAAAAAATCATTCAAATACATATACAAATTAGAATTATTTCAATGAATACAAAATATATATTAAACAACTTGTAAAATTATAATGAATTATTCATACACTAAAATTTCTAACCATTTCCAAATAACAATTCATTCAAACATACAAATTTCAATGAATTCACTATATATTAAATAACTTGTCAAATTATAATGAAATTTGTCTCTATAGTAACAAAGAATATTTAAGAAGGAGTGCACTAACCTTTTCTATACAATGAATGTTCAAGAACCCCTCAAGTAGTGTATCCAATTATTGAATTTGGTGTTTGCTAGCTTCCAATACCATGAAACCCATTTTTTTTCTTTTCAAAGTAACAAAATAGACAACAAAAATTGAGAATATGGATAAGTAGGGACCCAAAATTTTCTTGTAACCATTTTTTGGTGCTTTCATATAGCGTGCATGCACACAGACACACAGACACACAGACACACACACACACACTCTCTCTCTCTCTCTCTCTCTCTCTCTCTCTCTCTCCCTACCCCTCTCTCTCTCTATCATTCTTTGCGTTGTATTCCATACTCTTTAGCCCATCCCCTACACTCTCCATTTCTCTCACTCTCTCTATCATATCCCCCCCCCCCCTCTCTCCCTTTCTACCTCCCCTACTCTCTTGATTTGTATCTCTATTTCTCTCACTCTCCTCCCTTTCTCCCTCCCCATCCCCTACTCTCTCTTATTCTTTTCCTCTACCTTAATATATTTCTCAATATCTCTCCCCCCCTCTCTCTCCCTCTCTCTCTCTCTCTCTCTCTCCATACATCCTATCCCCCACTCTCTCCCCATCCTCTACTCTTTCTCACTCTCTACCCTATCTCCCTCTCGACCTCTCTCCTTTGCTCTCTCCCTATCCATCCTCTCTATTGAAAGGCTTACAAAGTGTGTGCGCGCTATGTAAGCCTTGAATTAAAAAATATTTTCCATTGCACACACATGATATATAAACCCTTGGATTAAACCAAGCCCAAGGCTTGGATTTTCCTTGGGGATCCAACCCAAAGGTTTGGAGGCTCTAAATTGGTGTGAGATGTGTTTTACAATAAGCATACAAAAATGCTTGAGTATTCTTTTGTGCTCTCCTTCCAATTTCCTTATGGTTGAGTATTGATGACATTAGGTTATGTGATATTGTAGATCTCTGTGTTAGTTATATAACCATATAATTTATTTCTAATTAATACTATTTCAAGCCTTTCAACTATAATTTCTTTTGAAATAATGTCCATTTTCTCTCAAAAAACAACATGTACTAATTGGGGTATAGATTTTAGCTTGTTCATCAAATTTTGCAACAAGTTAGTTTTTTTAGAAACTATACTCCATTCTACACACTTTGAAAAAAAAGTTTTGATTTTATAGTAGTTTTGAATAATTTCTAGGGGGAGCACACATATATTTCACGTTTTTGGGATGTGCCCACTTACAAAATTCATTAATTTTTTTTTACACATTATAAAATTACCTAAAAACTATGGGATAAACTACACAGTGTTAGGTAACTTTTGAACAAAGATATATATATATATATATATATATATATTTTAAAGTCAAAATTTTAGGGGGGCACACTTTGAACTATGTTATGCTTTTTTGGAAAAAATAGTACCACTTTCTGTGGCCCCCTTTTTTGAGGGCCTAAAACTAAACTATTTTGAAAAAAATCTAGTAGTTTAGAAACTAGATTCAAAGGACTACTACTTTTATTTTTGTCATATCTTATAATTTTGAGCATAACTATCTTCAAATTTTTGTCGAAGTTCAAAAATTGTTGATTTTAGAAAAAAATGTTGCCACTTATACCCCCCTTTTGGCACCACAACTTTGTGCACATACCTTGGGGAAGTAAATAAATAAATAAATAAATTAGTAAACTCGAGAACTTTCAAGGCCAAACTTTGTGATCATCAGGGACTAGGTCAACCTGGGTTGACCTACTCTAGATCGACATAGTCTAGGTTGACCTAGTCCTAGTGGACATGTTAGAAAGGCCACAAAAAATTCCAAAATGTGGTGCAAATGAAATTGGAATATAATAGATAGAATGAGAGATATGATCAAAAGGGTATCAAGATGCTACCTAGAAGGCCATGTTGGAAAGAAAGAGATAATGAAGGAGCATGAAATGGAAGAGAAGAGCACAAAAAGAGACCAAAAGCACACTAAGGAGGGCTAAAATGTCTCAAAATGAAGTGTGTCCATTTTGAGATGATACATTTAGCCCCCACTTTAGTGGGAGTATGAGGAAATTCATACTCCAAGTAAATATAGGAAGAGAAGAAAGACAATGAAATAGTGAGGTAGGGCATCACTAAGCTTAAGGACACAAGCCCCCAAACCTAGGATCCTAACTCCATTCACATGCATAAGGGCATAAAAATTAAGCAAAAGAGAACCAAATAAAACAAAGCCAAAATGGAAAAAAGGGTTAGTATTAAAGCCCAAACCAACTAGTGAAAGAGACCTTAGCTAAGCAAGTGTCTTAGTCACTAATGGGTGAGTGCACCAAGTTGGTGTACAAAAAAGTGGACACCTAACAAAAAATACTAAAAAATCTATAAACTCAATAAGGTTATTTAAATGACAAATGTAGGCCTAGCTTGGTATCCAAGCCTAGCCATTGTAATTTTTAAAACCTGATCGGGTTTTTGAATTTATCTTATTTAAAAACCTGATTGGTTTTAAAAAAAATTATATTTCTTAAAACTTGATCAAGTTTTAAGAAATATAATTAACTTTTTTTGCATGCATTTTAGGGTATTTTTATACCCTTTAATGATGACAACAACATAAATTCAAGAGTAAGGAGCCAAAATGCAATTGGGCTTGTACAGAAAAAAAGTGTTTTTTTTTTTTGCATTTTCATCCATGGCATCTTGCAAACAAGGTATGTATTCATTCTCCTTGTCGTTTATGTATTTTTCCATCATAGTTTGTAATGTGTTTTTGTAATTTTTTCCATAATTTTTTTTTTGTTTTTTAAATTTTTAATATTAGATGCATCAATGAATCCAAGAAAATGAGGGAGAGGCGAAATACCACCTCGTGTATAATCAAATCGTCCACCTGCAGTGACACAATCAAAAAATCCTCTAGGTATGTGTAGGATCATGGTGTGCCAAAAAGTGGCAATGTGAAAATAATGGAGTTTTAAAAGATCTAAAAGTGTTTCAAAATCCACTCTAATTTTTTTCCACCCATCTTGATACCAAAGCAAAAACATGATACCGACCCTTTTCGAGTATCAGATTCCTGATACTTGATACCCGATACAATATTAGGTACCCAAAATTGGCGAACACAAGGAAAAAAAAAAAAAAAAAGCCAAAACCCATGCACTTGTTTTTCATTATTTCTTGTTTGATTTTGGTGTTTGCTTGTGTTTGCTTGCCCCCATTTCGGGTATCTGATTGCAAATTGGGTATGTGTTTTAGGAAACCTCAAGTAAGTTATATATATTTTTGTTTATTTGATTGTTTTCATTGAATTATATTTAAAATTAGGTTTCTTTTAATATAAATCACTAATTTTTTAATTTTAATTAAAACTATTAATATAAATAGTAATTTTTGGATTCTTTGCAATTTAATAGGCATGGCTGACCCCAATGATGTTGATAACATTGAGCATAAAAATAGAGTTCCTCGAAAACTTCCACCAAATGATCCAGTACCCCCTCAAAACCCTCCACCTAATGATCCACTACCCCCTCAAAACCCTCCTCGAATTGAAGACTTGATACAAGAAAATCTCACTGAATTGAGGAGTTTTCAAGCCACATATAACAATATACCTGCATTGTCTCCCATGTTATCCATTTTAAACACCATAGTAGATAATATTGAGACACTTATTGATAAACAAAGTGTTGCTCTTCACTAGCGTGAGAAAATGCATGCTATGTTTGATGATGAGTTGGACTATGATGAAGTTGTGGCCCTGAACATAAGTAGAGATGATATAGTTAACCTTTTTATGAACCCAAAAATTGGTCAAAAAGTAGAATGCAAAAAGCCCAAATTATCAATTAAATGGTGCACAAATGAGGCTATGCATACAAAATTTTGGGATCGTTGGTGGATGGTTTTTGACAAACCTCCACATAAAAATTTAAAGGTCCCATTATATTTCATTAGAAAATTATATGTCGAATTTGTGTTAGGCCTCAAGGTGAACTATTGGAGCATGAGGCCCAACATGGGTGTAGGAGGAGGAGCTCCTCATGATAGAAACTTTGACCAGTTGAAGAGAGCTGACACTTTTGTCCCCCCTACTAATGCGTCCCCCCTCCTCTAATGCAACATCCTGATATCATTGTAGAGGCTAACTCTCAGACTATTAGAGTCATCCATAGATTGAGTATCCTATTGATATCCTAGACTAGGTCACTGTTGCCTTCTTGTGTTGATGATGTTGGCATGAGTTCATCATTAGTGAGCTCATCACATGTTTATGTGCCCCATACATGCTTAACATGCAAGAATATTTGTCTAGGTCCCATTGGTTATCATTGTAAGTATTAATTTCTATTTGAGGAGGATGATATAATAGTTGCACCTATAGAGACTACACATCCTGACATGAGAAAGGGGGGCATGCAGAGCCATGGGATTCTTTTGTGTCAATACATGTATACATTTTTTTGATACAATATAGTTGATTTAAAGCTAATATTTATAATTAAATAACTTTAACCCGACTTATACATGTATGTAATCTTCATTCATGTTTAATTGATGATTGAGGAGGAGCTCAGACAAGTTGACGATGTCATGCTCTTAGCTATTTTATTTGGCCTTGAGACATCTATAGTACATTATGATGTGTTCTCATTGCTTGTCTATTTGATATTGGAACATACATGGTTTCTAATCTTTCTTTTCTCTTACAAGTATCACTTGTTAGTGGGGGGTAGAGTGCGGGGGTTGAGACACAACCCATTGACAAGGGAAAGGTAATTAGGTGTTTTAAAAGTGACTAAATATCGAAGCATTCTTGTAAAATGTTTGTGCTAATGAAATTTAATTAGATTTTTTCATTGTACAGGGTGTGGCTAGTGGTGATGAGTCCAAGAAAATTCAACATCATAGACCCTCTGGCATTTCCATTTGTAGAAAGAGCCCCATCATATGTATAACTATTGTTTATTTGTTGTTTTCATTATTTTCATAAAAAAATTCAAAACTAATTTCCATGATATTAACAACTAGGCTTTTGTATCTCATAGGAAACACCTAGTGCACAAGAGGTTGGATGTCAAAGTTTTGTATCTTTTCTCACACAACCATTATATCTAGAGGAGTCGACAGAGGTAAGTTTTAGTTTGAATTCTTGATTATATGTTATAAATTTAATATATCAATTATAATGTTATAGTTTAAGTTGTATATCCATATGACAACCATACTTGAACATATACAAACCAAAATCAATGATGTTTGAGCATTGCTGAGGACATATGAGAGGACTCTTAACTACTGCTGGAGGTTGATGAGAGAGGTATTTATAATAATAGTTTAAAACTATAAATCTTCATTAAAGAAAGGATCATTATGCATTTGAGTAATTCAATGTTAGATACATAAAATCATATAAATTCAATAGTCTAACTTTGGGTTTTCTTTTTTTGTTTATGTATAAGGCAGCCTATCCACCTAATTTAGCGAAGAGGCTACATTTGATGATCCACCAATAGCATAAGATAGTATAGTTGTCATAGGATGTTTCATGAGACATTTTGAGATGGCATATGCCATGTTGTATACAAAAAATTTGATATTATACACATTTTAATGGCATGATCAGCCACATTTTGTGTATGGATCTATGTATTTTGATATATATTTGCATAATTTGTCTATGGTTACATGAATTTGTTATATATTTGTATAATTTGTCTATGGATACATGCATTATGTGTGTGTGTGTGTGTGTGTGTCATTTTTGTGCTCAAGGATATATAAATTAATTTAGTATAGTATTGTTCAATTTATCATGGATCATGTGTATTATTCATATTTATGAAATATTATTCATTTTGATCATGTTTGTTATATTCTATTCAAATGTACTAATTTGTGAAGAACATTTTATCAACCTTTATTATCAAATTTTAATGAAATGTTTAATTGGAAATTATATCATATATGTTTAATTTGAAATGATGTCTGAAATCCCTTAAGATGTCTACAATTAGCCAAATTCATGATCAATTTGGTCTTATGAGCCCATCTTTGGTTTTGCAAGATGCTTTGTAGTGGTCAAAAATATTATATGGGCTCTGTGGTCTAACTAGGGGTGTCTATAGGGTTCACTCGTCTATCTAGAGCTAACATAACTAGCAATTCAATGTCATGATCAACGGTTTGAAAGTAGGGAAATGATGCACCAATGAAGTGACATATAATGCAAGTTTTGGCATTAGACAAGATCATTGTACCAAATCCAAATGAAATGCAATATCTCCAAAATGAGAGAGGTTATTATTGTATACCTTGACTTTACCATCCTGTACCATTCAATGTTTCACTGATATCCTTCATGAGCTCTGAGTTACAAACCTTGGAAGATCAATCTCCAAACACACTTAGAGAATCTTAGAGACTATTTGATATGGGGTGGCTATGAACATTGTAGGATCTCTATGGGAAAAACAAGGGTGTCACTAGGGTTCACCCACCCATTTAGAGCTAATGACACTAACAAATTTGATGCCACAATATGTGGTTTCAAAGTTACACAATGATGAACCAATGAAATGAGGCACACTACATGTTTTGGCATCGGACAAGATCATTGTGCCAAATCCAAATGGAATGTGATCTCTCTTAAATGAGACATTTTACTATACAACTTGACATCAAAGTCCTATATCATTTGATGCTTCACCAATAATCGTCATGAGCTCCGAGTTATAACCCATGGAAGATCGATCTCCAAACACACTTAGAGCATCTTAGAGACTCTTCAATATGAGGTGGTTATGTACATTGTAGGCACTCCATTGTTAGAAAAAGGGTTCCACTAGGGTTCACCAAACCATCTGGATCTAGTGACAATGACATTTCGATTCCATGATCAAGGGTTTCAAATTTATGCAATGATACACCAATGAACTAAGGCACACTACAATTTTTGGCATTGGGCGATATCATTGTGCCAAATCCAAATGAAATGTTATCTCTCTAAAATGAGAGAGGTTATTAGAGATCTTGACATCACCATCCTATACTATTCAAAGTTTTATTGATATCCCTTACAATATCTGATTTATGACCCTTGGAAGATCGATCTCCAAACACACTTAGAACATCTTAGAGACTTTGTAGTAGAGGGTGGTTAGGAATGTTGTAGGCTCTCTATGGTCCAAACAAGGGTTTCACTAGGGTTCACCTTCCCATCTAGAGCTAATGGTTCTGATGATTTGATGCCATGATCATTGGTTTTAAAGTTACACAGTGATGCACCAATGAGTTGAGGCACACTGTAATTTTTTGCATCGGGCGAGATCATTTTCCCAAACCCAAACAGAATGTGATCTCTCCAAAATGAGAGAGGTTATTGCATACCTTGATATCAAAATCCTATATAATTCAACATTTCATCGATATCCCTCATGAGCTTTGAGTTATGACTCTTAGAAGATCGATCTCCAAATGCACATAGAGCATCTTAGAGACTCTCTAGTATGGGGTGGCCGCAAACATTATAAGTTCTTCATAGTTAGAAAAAGGGCATCATTAGGGTTTAGCTTCCCATCTAGAGCTAATGGTGCTATCGATTCAATGCCACAATATGTAGTTCCAAAGTTACAGTGATGTACCAATGAACTGAGGCACACTGCAAGTTTTGGCATGGGGCGAGACCACTGTGCCAAATCCAAATGTCTGAAATGAGAGAGGTTATTGTAGACCTTGACATCAACATCATATATAATTTGATGTTTCACTAATATCCCTCAAAAAATCTACGTATGACCCTCAAAAGATCGATCTCCAAACACACTTAGAGGATCTTAGAGACTCTTTGATACAAGGTGGCCGTGAATGTTGCACACTCTCTATGGTTAGAACAAGGGTTTCACCACCCACCCATCCAAAGAAATGGTGTTGAGGATTCAATGCCATAATCTATGGTTTCAAAGTTACATAGCGATGCACCAATTAACTGAGGCACACTACAATTTTTGGTATCGGGTGAGATCATTGTGTCGAATCCAAACAAAATGTGATCTCTTTGAAATGAGAGAGGTTATTGTATATCTTAATTTTTTGAAATATAATAGGGAAGTAAACTATGGCGCGGGGGGGGGGGGGGGGGGGGGGGGGGGCATGAATCAATACTTAAAACTTTCAACCTCAAAAACCATTCACCACACATCCATCTCACAATCTATGCATATAAATTGAAATACCAAATTAATTATACACATCCATAGCATGAAAGTAAAATATTTAACACATGCATGACATAAGATATTTGGTTACCAAAAAACCCTCCAAGGAGAAGGTAAAATTGGGGTGGTGATGACACCCACAAATCTTCACTACTGTAGTAATAAAGTGTATCCAATGAAGGTTACAATGTTTGATCATGAAATATGATCTACCCTGTGAAAGGTCTGTCTTGTTAAAGGCTTACAAGATTGTTAGATCTTACCCTGTTAAAGGATTTCAACACCCTATTAGAAGTGTGCTTGGTAAAAGGAGTTTAACTTACAATGAAGTAAGCACCCTATTAAAGGATTTACAATAGCCTGTCAAGATTACTCTATTAAGAGATTTAATTGATTCATCTATTAGAATGTCTCAAAAATGATCCTTTGGTTAGAACTCTATTTCTTGATGTCAAATCACTTCTATATTGATGTGTACTTGATCCTTTCTGATAAGATGTATCTCTGCTATCTTCTGATTCCTTTCCTCTTTTCTCCTCTAAATGATTTTGCAGTGTAACTCAAATCATAAGACCTTAGTCACCATGAATTCTTTGTTTGTGCATGAAAACTCTCTTCAATTATCCTTAAGAATTCTTAAAATGTTTAGGGTTTTTCCTCCTTAAGAAGACCTAGGTGACTTAGGGTTAGGTATGAATCAACGGTAGTGATTCATCCATATTGCTACTTAATCCTAACCTTTTTCTAATTGGATGCATGTAATGCATAGGGATTCACAATTAAAATTTGTCCTTATCATCAAAGATGGTAAAAAAATTCTTAAGTAAGCCCAAAAATGGCTTACATAGAAGTTTGTGCCATTAGAAACATTTATGTCAAAACTGTGTAACTTGGCACTTGAGGTCCCTGATGCTCAACATCAATTGCAAATTTAATGCTATAACTCAACCTTTGAATGACTTGACATCCATTGATCACTCAACTTCTAAATAGCTTGGCACATACCATCTACTTGGCACTTGAGTGACTCGACACTTACTAGTTACTCAACTGATACTAAATATCTATCACTTGATATACTATCTGACAACTTATGCTCGACATGTATTACTTGTTCAACATGAACTAAGTAAATTACTAAAGTATATTGTCACTCATATGTCTAAACCAATCTAAGGTTAACAATCTCCCCATTTCACACGAGTGGAAAAATACTTGGTCATGCATGAATAACCTTTAGCCTTTTAAGCATAACTCATATAATATTCATATACATACAAAATTTTAAAAAAGAACTTTAAAATTTTGGAAAAGCTTATGACTCATCATTCATACCTCAAAATTCAATAACTCCCCCTGAGTTGATTGTGCTATTTTGTATCTAAACTAAAAATTATTCCTTTTTCTAAGTATATTTGCATTAGCTAATCTATGTACTTTGTCTCTGTCAGTGACTCCCTTATTTGCAAAAATGGTATCTCCCTCAAAAATATTATCTCCCCCATACTTCTTATTTCTCCCATACTTCTTACTTCTCCCCCATTTTGACACTGATGTCAACAGGTTATACACTTATAGTGCGTTTTTCCAAAAATAATTTGTGGACCTTAAGTATTATTTTCAAAGATGCATCCTAGTTATCACAAGCTACCTCAAATGATTTGATTTGGATGGCCATCTTGGAAGCAAGGTGAACTAAGTCATTTTGAGTAGAAAGATGCAAATATTTCTTCATGAGTATTTCAAAAAAGGCTAATTCCTTGTGCAATATCTCCATATGTGGAGTCAGAATAGATTGGATACTGATTAGTTTAGTCTTGATGTTTGCTTCATCTGTATGTAGCACTGCTAACTGACTTTGGGAGTTTAGGAGATTCCTGAAATGTTTCTTGCTCTGGGAAAGAGACTTTGGAAGAATTATACTAGGTGAACGTATACAACTCTCCAAACTCAGTATGTGACTACATATTTCTTGTGTGAAAAGTTTGGATTTACAAAATTTGGTGTACAAAGAGAAAATGTTCTCTATTACCTTCCTCACACTATCAATTTTTTTTGCTAACTCAACCTGTGATAATGCAATAGTACTTGATATATTTTCATGAAACTTATGTTGAAACTTCCTTCGGACCATTCAAGTAATTTTTTATTTGAATCTAGGTGTGTGTCTTTTAGCTTCTCCACTAAGATGGTTAGCTGCTCTATGATTAGATTTGTTACTTCTGGTGCTAGAAAGCTAAATGCATCAAGAAAAATATCCTTGATATCTATCAAGGCTTGCTTCTACCTATTCTCCTATTTGAGTAGTTCTTGATTCTTCTTCTCTACAAGAGCATCCTGGAGTATGCTCATCTATTCAAAAATGATGGTTGAAAAATCAAACTTGGGAAACTCAATCACTTTATCCAAGTTCACATTAACAAATGATGTGACTTCATCTACCTTAGATGTGCTTGGACTTGGCCATGATGATTATAGGAGTATAGCTTCTATACTCAACCTATGAAGAGCTTGACTTGGAGGAGTAGCAATTTTTAGTAAAGTCACTAGTGTTTGTATTGCTAGTTGCTCCTCAACTTTTGTAGTCATACCTAGCTCTTCATTCTTATCCTTAGCTTTCTCTACATGCTCAGTTGCACCTTGATCTTGTGTTGTAGGTACATGAGTATCTACATGACCTATTGGGAATTGTGTTCCTTCATTCTTTTCTATCTCATCTTTATGCTCTTCAACTGTCTCACCCTTGTCATGTTCACTATCCTTTATATTGACTAAGACTAGAGTACTTTGTGCCAACGTACTGATGGTAGAAGTACTTGTCTCCTTTCTTTGATATACCACAAGGGGTAATGTAGGTTGTATCAAGGTAAATTGAGAAGGGGTTGTAGATGTCACTCATTTCTATACTTCCTCCCCTATAGATACCTTGTCTACATTCTCAATCTCATCAACACCCACCACTACAGGATTTTCACAAAGTTTAGCCTGGGTAGTCGATTCTACTAGTATCTTCTTCAAGTCTTCCTCTATAAAGGGATTAATTTTTTGAGTGACAGTATCAAAAACATCCTTTATCTTCATAGTATCACTTTCTATATTCAGCACATGTTGAGGAATGACACTTGGCACTAGTGTATCTTTTATACTCTGTTCTTTCCACTACTCATCCTCAGTTGATGCCTATGTATCTTCATGTGTTTCAATGCATTCCTCTTCTGTAACTGTCTAAGTGTCAACTATGATCACCTCAATTACCTTTTGTTGTTCATCTTTGTCCTCACCTACCTCAATAGGTTCCTGCATTATTGCCTTGGGTGTTTACAAACCATATACTAATTTCCAAATCAAAGTGGTATTTTGGACAACATTCTCAACCTTGTTTTGCAATATGTTGAATGCCCTGTATTTCGGTGAAAATTTTCTAGTATTCTTCTCTAATGCCCTAGCCATTTTTTCCCTATCCAATTTTGGCATCACTCTTGCAAGTGTAGTCTCTTTGATTTTTTTTTTTTATGCTTAGACTATATTGCCACTTTTTCTCAACTCTATTTGATAATTCCTTTGGTAGAGAGTTGGCAATCTCAATTGAAGTTTGTTTAAATGTTGCCATCGTGACATATATTGATTTCTCTACTTGGTTCTTCTCAACTTTTCCAAGTTTAACAAATTTAATATGTGTTAGACTAGATAAATCAATATTATTAATTATGTTCTCACATATGTTTTGTCTAAATTTGAAGAAGGATGGTGACTTACAACTTGAAATTAGCTATTGTCATCAGATTCTGTCCTCTCTTCATTAGATTTAGTTGGAGCTATGTATTTTCTTTTTGGCCTCTTCTTAGGTTCCTCTTCATTTCTAGCTGATTAGCCCTTTTCTCTTTTGGCTTATCTACTTCTTGAGCCTTCTTAGTAGTAGCCCTTGTGCTTGCTCTAGTAGAGGGAACTATAGGCTTATGTTTTGTAACCTTCCTTGGTTTTCTAACATCTAGGGTCTTAGCTTTCCTCTTCTTTTTCTCAGATGCTTCACTAAATTCTTCTCCCTCGACACCTTCTTCAATTTGTAATTCTTTTGTCGATCTTCTCCTCAACCTTGAGTTAAGGCCAGTGGTGCTTGAACATGTATATCTTCTTCTTCTTCTTCATCACCTGTTCCTTCAAAAAATTTCTACTTTAGCTTCTTGACAATTTTGTTCTTCTTTCTAATGACTGAGGTAGTCTTCAAAATTGTTATCTTAGATTTAGCCATGTCATAGTTCCCAAAGGTAGTAGCCTTGGCATCTACATCTTCTACAAGTAATGATGTTATTGTTGCAGAGGCCTCATCAACATTGATTACATAGCCTAGTGGTCTTAACCACCTTACCCTTGGAACAACTTGAACATAAGTAAAATCAGTGTCAACTAGAAAGAAAACATCATTGAAATGTTTTTCAACTAGTGAAACTAGTATCCTCGGTCTTTTCTTCATTGATTGCTTGAAGTCTTCAAAGTAGCTGATCATAACCGACTCAAAATTATTTCCAAGTTGCTCAATAAATTCACCTATCAAAACTACAATATATCTATTTGTTGTCCAGACAACTTTACCAAATGTAGGGAATGTATTCTATATTTAAAAGAACATACATACAAGAATTGAACCAAATTTACATTGTGCACTTTTGGTCTTCCTTATTGCTCCTAAATTTTCTCACAATTATTGCATCTGCAACTCGACAAGGTCATAGGTATGATCCTTAACTATCTTATAGCCCATGTCAACAATAATACATGGTAAATTGTTGAGCCTACTTGATTGGTAGAATTTATGTTCTATTATCCTCACTGTAAAAGAAATTAGAGGATTTGAAATAGTATCAACTGTTATACCTCATTTGTTCCACACTGCCCCTATTTTCTTCTCAATGACCTCTTTAGATTCACTCCTCATGGTTCTAGGTTGGTCAAGTGTTGGATACCCTATTACTTTATGTACAATTTTCTTTGTGATTTTCACCGATCCATTATCCAACCATATCGAATTATCATGAATTCTGCTCAAAACTATCTTTATCCATTCAGTCTTGAAAACATTGGGAAAATCTAGGGTATGGGTCAACCCTTTTCTCTCTATGATTTTGAATTCATCCTTCAATAATTTATTTTCACATAATCTCCCAGAGGTTTTCCTAATCTCCATGTCTCCTATGCTACCCACCTTGCATGTGTACCAACATCTTATGTCTTGAATCATCAAAACTTGAGATGGTATCATCGACAATGCACCAAATGGATCTTGCTTGTAAGCAATACCATGAATGGCTCTAAATTTTGGTTGTCTGATCTCATTTCTTATTAATTGCACATTAAAAAATGATTTTTCCTCTTTAACCTTAGGAGCTAAAGAACTAGACGTCATTATGTAAACTAGGGTTTGAGAAAATTGAAACTGCATAGCTCGGGACACAATAAATAGCTTTGTAAATATATTGTGGTAGTATCGAGTGACTATTGAATCCTATTTGCAAATGTTGGAATGATTTCTTCAATTCACCTTTCACTCTTCATGATCTCCTTCAAATTCAAATGATGTTAAATGAGTAGAAATTGATCATATAGACCTTAAAACTTTACATTTAATGCTTAATGCTTACACAACTATAAGCTCGACTTCAATAAAGATTTTAACTCACTCGACTTCCATGAAGGTTCCTTTTCCACTCAGCAATCACTACGAGCTTGGTCAAAACTATCATCTTGACATCAACTAACATTTCACTCGACAACCACAATGAAACTTTTCATGCTTAGCAGTAACTTGAAAACTGACAAAACTTAAAGATTTCTTCTAGATTCTTAACAACACTTTGCATCTTTCTTCATGAAAATATAATCTTTTTAGAACTATATCCTTGGAACTAATGTATAATATATCTTTTAAATATTAGTCCCACATACCTCTTGATTTCTTAATTGGAGGTGGTGTGATCACCTGACCCATTGGGTAAAGTAATCCCATCTGAACTTGATGTTCTATGATCTTCCTTTCTCTTTGAAATCTTGTTCATCTCATCTCTAACATTCTCAACATATGCCTTTCCTTTGCCTTTGTTGAACTCACTACTCAATGCCTTTGACCTTGTTGGACAATTCCTACTTATGTGACCAGTCTTCAAACAACTAAAACATGTGGTTTGACACAACCATCTTTTGTAGTCACTTCTAAAATGTGTTCTTATGCAATTTTCAGCAACATGTCCATACTCTTGACAATAGTGACAACTATACCTAGTATTATAATCTCAATTATAAGAGTTGTCATTATGCTTTACCTTTGTATGCTTGTTTTATGACCATTTAGGCTTGGATCTGTACTCATATGCTCTATGTCCATACTTCTGACAATTATAGAATTATCCTTGAAAAATTTGTGTGCTTGTGTCTTGGTTCTGCATTCATGTGCCTAATGTCCTTGTTTGTTGCATTTGTGGCAGTGACCCATGAACTTTTGCTTAGTATTTTGATGTGTAGTCTTGCTCCTACAAACATTAGTCATATGGCCTATCTTACCACAATTATGACAAGTAGGTTTGCAGTTCTTACCTTTTTTACTTCTTTCTTCACCACTTTTGGATGATTCTCCTTCTTCAGTACTAGTGTAAACCAATCCAGAAGTATCACTATTGGATCTAGGGGATCTCATCAATTGTTCAAAGTACTTGATGGCTTTACTAGGATTGTTGAAACTTTCAACAAACTCCTTTTCTCTTTACACATCATTTCTCAATTGTTCATTTTGTAACTTCAGTGTTGCAATCTCAATATCCTTGCATTCAGTTAATGATTTGCAATCATCATTTGACCCAAAGTTTCCAATTACGTGTTAGCAATCCAAGTTACCTCCAATGTTTTCTCTTCCAATCTGTTGCTCAAAATCCTTTTGTCATCTTCAATCATGACTTTTCCCTCTTCATCTTTCTTATTTTTCTCGATCACCTCACATAGTAGTATTGATAGGACTTCTTGTTCTCTTTTGAGATTTTTGACCTCTTCAATTAGGGTTCTAGTCTTTTCCATCAGATCTACAACTATTGCATCAAATTCATTGGTGTTTCCATCTATAAAAAATTCAATATTGTCAATTTATTTGTATTGTGTGTCATTCTCTTCAATAGAAATTTCCTTCCTTCTCTTTAGTAATTGCTTTAACTCATTTCTTGATTCATTTAGCTAATGTAGGGAAAGTTGTATTTCAATCTTTTGGTTCTTAATAGTCTTTGCCAACTTGTAGAATTCTATTTCCAAAATCTTTCCTCAAAGCTGCAAAGATTTCCTTTCCAAAGAACTTAACTCTGACACCAATTGTTGGAAATAAAATAGGCAAGTAAACTTTGAGAGGGGAGGGGGGGAGGGGGTGGGGGTGAGTTAGCACTTAAACTTTTAACCTTAAAAACCATTCACCACACATCCATCTTACAATCTATGCATATAAATTGAAATATCAAATTAATCATATACATCCATAGCATGAAAGTAAAATATTCAACACATGTATGACACAAGATATTTGGTTACCCAAAAAACCTTGAAGGAAAAGGTAAAACTGGGGTGGGGATGAAACCCAAATTTTTTTGATATTGCAGTAATAAAGTGTATCCAATGAAGGTTACAATGTTTGCTCATGAAACATGATCTGCCCTATGAAAGGTTTTCGTTGTTAAAGGCTTACAAGATTGTTAGGTCTTACCTTGTTAAAGGATTTAACTTACAATGAAGTAATTACCCTATTAAATGATTTACAATAGCCTATCAAGACTACTCTATTAAGAGATTTAATTGATTCACCTGTTAGAATGTTTCAGCAACAATCCTTTGGTTAGCACTTTGTTGCTTGATGTTAGATCACCTCTATACTGATGTGTACTTGATTCTTTCTGATCATATGTATCTCTGATTTCTTCTAATTGCTTTCCTCTTTTCTCCTCTAACTAATTCTGCAATGTAATTCAAATCATAACACCTTAGTCAACATGAATGCTCTATTTGCACATGCAAAATCTCTTCAACTCTCCTTAAGCATTCTTAAATTTTTTAGGGTTTTTCCTCCTTAAGAAGACCTAGGTGACTTAGGGTTAGGTATGAATCAACGGTAATGATTCACCCATATTACTACTTAATCCTTCCCTTTTTTTGATATGGATTAACAATTAAGATTCATCCTTATCATCAAAGATCATAAAAAAATCCTTAAGTCATCCCAAAAATTGTTTACATAGAAGTTTGTGCCATTACAAACATCTATGTCATTTAACTGTGTAACTTAGCACTTGAAGTCCTTGATGCTTGACATTAACTACAACTTCAATGCTATAAATCAACCTTCAAATGACTTGGCATCCATTGATCACTCAAAATCTAAATAGCTCAACAATACCATTTGCTTGACACTTGAGTGACTTGACACTTACTAGTTACTTGGCTTATACTAAATATCTGTCACTCGACATATACTATCTGACAACTTATGCTTGGCATGTATTACTTATTCAGCATGAAATAAGTAAATGAATTAAGTATATTGTATCTCATATGTCAAAACCAATCTAATATTAACACTTGACATCACCATCTTGTACCATTTAGCATTTTATCGATAGGCCTCATGAGCTCCGAGTTACAACCCTCAGAAGATTGATCTCCAAGCACACTTAGAGCATCTTAGAGACTATTCAAACAAGTTGACCACAAACATTGTAAGATATCCATGATTAGAAAACGGGTGTCGTTAGGGTTCACCTACCCATCTAGAGCTAATGGAACAGACAATTGGATGCCACGGTCTACAATTTTAAAGTTATGCAATGATGCATCAATAAAATGAGGCACACTGTAAGTTTTGGCATTGGGTGAGATCGTTATGCTAAATCCAAATGAAATGTGATCTCTCCAGAATGAGAGTGTTTATTGTAGACCTAAAAATAATTGTCCTATAAAATTTGATATTTCACTAATATCCATCATGAGCTCCATATTACGACCCTTAGAAAATTGATCTCCAAATACACTTAGAGCATCGTAGAGACTCTTTGGTATGGGGTGGTCATGAATTTTGTAGGCCCTTTGTGCTTAAAAAAAAGGTCTTACTAGAGTTCAACCACCCATTTTGAGCTAATGGCATTGATGATTTGATACCATGATCTGTGCTTTCAAAGTTACACAGTGATGCACCAATGGACTGAGGCACATTGCAAGTTTTGCAATTGGGCGAGATCATTGTGCCAAATCCAAATAGAATGTGATCTCTCTAAAATGAGAGAGGTTATCATAGACCTCAACATCACTTTCCTTTACCATTCAACATTTCACTAATAGCCCTTACGAGCTCCGAGTTATGACCCTTAGAAGATTGATCTCCAAACACACTTAGAGAATCTTAGAGACTCTTTGGTATGGGTTGGCCATGAATGTTGTAGGATCTTTATGGTTGGAACAAGGCTGTCAATAGGGTTCACCCACCCATCCAAAGCTAATGGTGCTGACAATTTGATGCCATGATCTGTGGTTTCAAAGTTATGCAGTGATGCACAAATGAGCTAAGGCACACTACAAGTTTTCGTATCAAGTGAGATCATTGTGCCAAATCCAAAAAAAATGTAATCTTTCTAAAATGAGAGAGGTTATTGTATATCTCAACATCACTATCTTTTTTCATTCAAGATTTCACCAATAGACCTCATGAGATGTGAGTTATGACCCTCTGAAGATTAATCCCCAAACACACTTAGAGCATCTTAGAGACTTGTCAGTATGGGGTGGACGTGATCATTGTAGGCTCTCTGTAGTTAGAAGAAGGGTGTTAGTAGGCTTCACCCACCCATCTAGAGCTAATCATGGAATTGATGTTTTGATGTCACAATCAATGATTTCAAATTTATGCACTGATGCACCAATGAATTGAGACATATTGCAAATTTTGGCATTAGGTGAGATCCTTGTGCTAAATCCAAATAGAATGTGATCTCTCCAAAATGAGAGAGATTGTTTTAGATCTCAACATCACTATCCTTTAGCATTCAAAATTTCACCAGTAGCCCTCATGTGATCTAAGTTACAACCCTTGAAAGATCGATCTCCAAACACACTTATAGCATCTTAGAGACTCTTTAGTATGGGGTGGCCATGAAAATTGTAGGCTCTTTGTGGTTGCAACAAGGGTGTCACTAGGATTGATTCACCCATTAAGAGTTACTGATGCTGACATGTTGATCTTATGATCAATGGTTTTAAAGTTACACAATGATGCACCAATGAATTGAGGCATACTACAAGTTTTGGCATCAGGCAAGATTGCTATGTGAAATCCAAATGGAATGTGATATCTCCAAAATGAGATAGGTTATCTTAGAAATTGACATCAACATCCTATAGCATTAGATATTTCACTGATATCCCTCACAAGCTCCAAGTTATGACCCTTGGAAGATAAATCTCCAAATGCACTTAGAGCATCTGAGAGACTCTTTAGTATGGGGTGATTGTATACATTTTAGTCTCTCTATGGTTAGAACAAGGGTATCACTAGGGTTAGTATTAAGTAAAAACATCATTTTTTATCTCCTTCCACATTACTTACAATAAGTAAGAACATCTTTGTTGCTTACATTAAATCAACAAGTTTATATTTACAATATATGAAGTCTTTCATCATTATTACATCAATACACAACTACCAAAAATTGTAGTGCCAAAAATCATAGTGTCAAAAATAGAATAGATTTTTCTTTATTTCACTTCTTATTTGGTTTTTATCTTCATGCAAAACTACTCTTCATGATGTACCTACATTCCAATATCATAAAAAAAATCAGTATTATGACTACATACTAATAAGTTAATTAAATTTAAACAATATAATCATTTGTTCACCAAATCATTATGAACAAAATAACATAAGAAGTAAATATACCTAGTCATGTGTTCTTGTAGGGTCCTCTCTCTACTTTAGGGTTTCCAATAGGGCTTCATGATAAACATTCCTAATAGTAAAAAATTCTTTTACTTTTGGCTTTCCTTGATCCTTCAACAACTTCACATATTCTACTATAATAAGATGTGAATATATGATAATTATTTTGTGCTTCTAATAGTCTTTGAATGTGGGAATTCCATTCCTTCTAAGCATGTCTATCCACAACTATGTTCCAACAACAAAAACTAAACAAGTAGGATGTGTGAATCCATCATCATCTATAAATAGTATGCTAACTAATAATCTAATTTTTCATCATTCCCCTATGGTGCAACCAATGCAAAGACATGTCTTGGTTGAAGAAGATCTGATAGATGGTTATGATTAATTGAACTTTCCATGTCATCATTTATGATAGAGGCTATGATAGACAATGGATTAAGATAATGTGGAGCCCATGTGTCCACCCACTCACTCAACTCACAGTGATCCCAATCACACTAAAAACAATTAGGACAAAAGAAAGCTAGTTGTCATGTCCAAATGGTCCATGTACTAGAATCAAAGCTCTAGAATGAATGCATTTTTGAAGAATCTCTAATAGTACCACAATTTGATCTATCACCTATTGAACCCTCCTAAAGTAACCAAAAGAATATGTGTTCTACTGAATCAAGACTCCCCCCTGTGATAATGTTATACTACACCAATCTACAATGCTACAAGCATCAAGAAGCTCTACTCCTAAAATCTTCAATTGCTCCTTAACTATAGCTCTCTTTACACATTCCCTTGCTCCATCATGTTCCCCTTTCCCATATCTAGATTAAAAAAACTCCAAATATGAGGTACCCCCTCTCTACGTGCATCCTAGGGAAATTGCACCAAGTTGTGGTGCCAAAAAGATGACAAAAAACTTTTTATTTTCATATTTTTAATAACGCGCACACACTTTTTGAAACTAATATTTATGGGCTACAACCCATAGCCCACATCATTTTTGTGTTTGTTCTATCTTGTTGCCTTATCTTCCCCAACAACGTACACATTTTTTAGAAGGTCTACTATTTTCTCTCTCCTCAAAATGCCTCCTTGTCACCGGAGATCAATATTGGGACGATGAAGTATATTTTCTACTCTTTTTTTGCATTATATTGTATGTTTTTTAAGTTTTACTTGAAATTTATTTATTTATTTAAAATACAATTGGTTTCTTATTAGGAAATGTGAATAATCAACCACCAAATCCCTATCCTAATCAACAAAATCAAAATGAAAGCCATCGTGAAGAAGAGAAAGAACTTCTACAACCTTCATTGATTGAAAGACCTCCTCTTGGCACCCAAGACAAGATAATGAATGAAATAGAAAGAGGTAAAAATGAATTAGAAGAAATCATTGGTAGGTGGAAAGATTGCAGGAAAACTAATCCTATGAGCACACAATTGACATCCTCCCTTAAGTCCATTATGAGCCATATAGCTTCTGTTGGCAGTCAATTGGATATTTGGCATGTTAAGAGAGAAGAAAAAAGAAGATATTATGAAAAAAAATTATCCTATAAAGATTTAAGAAAAAATGAAAAAATGAAAGGTAACATATGTGCATTGTTTATAATTCTAGGAGAATAAGACATTGTTAAACATACAACTAAAAGGTTCCCCATCCACTAGTGCATACATGATGATATTAGAAATAAATTTTGGGATAGATGGTGGATGGTATTTGATGCCCTTCCCTAAAATAATCATGAGGTTTCAATGTATTTCTTAAAGAAATTGTATTGTGAATTTGTCCTTAGGGAGATCCCCAATTATTTTGAGACATTAGATTATCAAGGCAGAGGTGGGGGGTCATCATTGAGAGGCCAGGGGCACGCCGTGTCCCTAATGTAGTTATGAAGGAACATGTAGAGATCAGTACTCTAGGGACTATCAATGCCTTGACATAGACCCTCATTCATTGCGCTAGTCCATTAGTTTAGGAGGAGACATCTTCACGTCGTGGTGACATGTACATGCCATGTGGATGTTTATACATATTTGGCAGTCACATTGGAGACACTATGGATGATGCGCTAGTCACTTATGAGTTCCTGAGTGACACATTTTGGAATTGACACATAGGTAAATTATAATTATAATAAACTAATTTGATCACATTTCATATCTATAGTGAATGACTAATTAATTAGCATGTCTTGACAATGTTCAAAATTCTAGATAAGAGTGTTAATGGCCCTAGTATAGATTCACGGGCCCCATTTTATGTCCCATTGATGAGTTAGTTGAGGAGGAGACTTCTTTGTGTCATGGTCACATGTAAACATCATGTGGATCTTTATGCACGTTTGGCAGTCACGTTGGAGACACTATAGATGATGGGCTAGTCACTTATGAGTTCCTAAGTGATACATTTGGAATTGACACACAGGTAAATAAAAATTGTAATAAAGTAATTTGATCACATTTCGTGTACAATGGATGACTAATTAATTAGCATCTCTTGACAATGTTCAAAATTTAGGGTAAGAGTGTTAATGGCTCTAGTATAGATTCCCCAGCCCCATTTTATGTCCCATCGACGAGTTGATAGGTATGTATCAATTTAATCATTTAAATTAATAGATATATTTATTAAGTAATCATATTAAGTATTGAAATTTTTTTTCTCCATGTGTATTAATTCTCTACTAAACCATCAAAATTCACAAGGAACTGAGCCTAGGAATAATACAAGCTTTGTAGAGGTACATTTGTTTCATCTTAATTTAATTCATTTGGTTATTGTTACCTCTAGTTTTACCGCCAAGGATTTAGGTTCAAATGCATGGCTTATTCAACGGTTAGTCTCAGAGTAAGTGTTTTAATGTTACAACTTGCAAGTTTTTGGCCGTCAGATCTAAGCAGACCAACAGTTGGTGCCATTGCACTATAAGGGAAATGCACGATATTTATTATAGCCCGATGATGCCCTGACGACACGTTGCAGGGGTGGGTCCGGTGTTTCGCGGGTCAAAAAAGGTTCTTAACACCCTTGGCGCTATGTTGTTATCGCAAATCAGCCAAAAAATCCCCATAGCGACATAACAACTGGTGGAATCAGGTGTTGCGATGACGAATCAGGAGAAACAACGTGTGCCAGGTCAGAGTTCCTGTCGGCACGGCTAACATAGTCGAGGTTTATGATCCCCACCATCAGATTAGCTCGAATCAACGGTAAGCGCCATCTCGCTATGGCAGAGATGCATGGATTTTATCATGGCGACATAGCGACCATCCGCAACATGGATCAACATGGGCCAGGTCTCACCAAGGATTGCCAGGTGTCATTCAGAGTTCGGTCGCAAATCGCAGAGTATGGCAGGTCAGAAGCTTCATGGTGGCGGGCAAACAAGTTTCACAGCCTGGAGGTTTCAAAAAATAGCGAGGCGCCAAAAAAAAACCAATGCATTTTCCGATGGCGACATAGCGCCCAAGCAAAAAGTTCACCATGGCAAGAAATGATTAGACGGATGGGTACCAGCAGGTACTGTGCAAGCACAGTCGGCGTGGCACATCGGATGGGGACACACGTAAATCTTAGGGCATGCTGTCAGTGGGCACTATGGCGCTATGGGAATTTGGCCTCGATTTTCGCATAGCGACATGGCACCTAGCTGACACGTGGTCGCTCTGTGGATCAGGTCTTGGGTTGCCAGCTAGTCTTCATTGAACCAAATAAGGAGGTGCCATGTGTATGAGTTGACGCACGACATACAGTGGGCCCAGTAGTCTCAGCACGAATGACGAGTCTTCACGATCGTCGGATCCGTAGGGATCTACGACTGGCACTATCTCGCTATCGAGAACTGCTCGAGAGCTAACATCGACAACATAGTGCCCATGCACCACGTGTCTTGGCGAGGCCACATTCCATGTTGCCGGTGTAGTTTGATTTAAGTGACCAACAGACCAACGAGGGGACGCTACATATCAACGGGCCCGACGAATCACGAGAAAAGGAGGGTCGCAGGAGGGAGAGTTTTGTGACTGTCGGATTGGAAAGGATTGACGGCAGGCGCCATCTCGCCATGGCGAAGCTGCGAGTTTTTTAGCATAGCGACTTGGTGCCATTTTTCCACGTGTCAGTGGGGTCAAGTCTCGCCAGGATGCGTCGCTGAGGTGGTGCCAAACAGGATGGGCCTAGTCACAGATTGGAGGGTCCACGGTGAATCAAGAATTGCCACATATGCCAGGTTAGGGCACGGACATGTCGTGGGACTAGTTTCTTGACGCAACCAACACGTTGCAGAGGTGGGTTCTACACCGTCAGATCTACAAGGATTAGCGGCAGGTGCTATCTCGCCATGGAGAAACTGCGTGAATTTTATGATAGCAAGTTAGCACCCGTGTGCCACGTGTCCCGGTGGAACCATGTTTCATACATCTATCGCAGTAAGGACTAAGCGATCGTCGGACCAATGGGGAAGTGCCACATGTGCCGCGGGCCTAGTGATTTACAAGGGAAGAGGTTGCAGAATGACAGGTCTCTATGATTGTTGGATCGAGGCCAATCGACGGTAGGTGCCATCGCGCTATGGCGAAGATGTGTGAGGGTTATGTTGGCGACACAGTGCCTTGTCGACACGCGTCCTGTCGGTGCAGTCTAGGATGGCGGTTGGCGGTTAGTGTAACCATCACCATCATGATAGTATTCAGGGTGGCGCGGTTAGTCCAATAAAGGGTGGTCGACTGTGAGAGGACCTCCAGGTGGTGAAATAAAGAAATGAAATTGGCCTGCGTGGCCTAGTTGACGCATAGGGAGCTCAGTTGACCTTTTGACCTCGACGGATTCATGAACCAGGAGGTGAAGATAATTGATTTTGTCGTGCGATCTGATCTCCATGATCAATCTCGACCTACCAGAGTAAATGTAAAACACAGAATGACACTCCACCCACCCGTTGATCCATCTACCAGGTCGGAGCGCAGTTATGACGCCGTTTTCAGTCTTCTCAGGACATTATTGGCAAAAGAGATCAAATTTTTTGGAGATTTTTTCCATGATTGTCTTCCATGGTACTCAATGGCAGGTAGTTGCAGGGTCATTTCAGCCAAAAAGATCTCAGTTACGCCTGAACTATAAAGGCAGATTTTGTACATTTTGTAAGGGTCGACTCTTCCTGATTTTCTTGGCTGCTGCTTGCAGACTTGCAGTGAAAAATCCCTTTGTCTCTGAGCTAGATAAACATCTTGTATCATCTCTTTCAGCCATCAACATGTACGTGTATCATTTTTCCTCTCGTTGATGCATTGTTGAGATCAGTGGTCTGCATACTATATCTATCTTTGGCCTATTGAATAATATACAAGTGAAATCTTCTGTTCCTGGTGTTATTCAGTTGGTCTCCTGATCTGCATGTGGCTGTTGGTTGATATAAGTCTGAATGAATGTATGACCTTGAATGTTACCCTAGTTTCGTAGTGCATATATGGGCAGGAAAATGAGTCTGAACACTCTGTGTTGGTGCATCACCGCCTTAGATTAGACTAGGTAGATTTTCTTTAATGCTCTCTTTCTCCCTTTCCCTTCTGAGAATAGATAGGTGCGCCCTAACAGTAAGAGGAAGCCAACCTTCTCCGGAGACTCAACCTCGTAGTTCAAGTCCCACAGCTTGGAGGTTGTTTCCATGTTTCACTAGGTTGTCCTCGCGCATAGGCCTTGGACAAGGGTGCAAACCTAAGTGACAACAGTTTTTGGCACACCCGGTGGGAGTCATATCAGAAGATTTCAGGTCTACTGGTGTGAAGAAGAAAGAATTCTAGAGATAAATGTTGAAGAAGTAGTGCTGGCTTCAATTTTCAAGCCTTTAAGAGGCTGGTTGTTCAAGTACTTGGCGACTCTGAACATCAAAAATTCTGGTTCCAGACCAAGTTTGCAGTAATTCATGCCCAAGACTTAAACAAGGGCATCTTCTAGAGGTAAATTTCAATATCAAGAGCTTTCTCTTTCAAATCCTAGGAGAAGAAGCACTAGAACTTCATTATCACTAGTTAGGGGTAGAATAACAGTTGATATATCTGTAAGATCTATCTCTACTCCCCCTACTGTTCAAACTCAGCCTAGATTGCCACCAACACTCATCAATAGAACACTTGTTTATATGGCACAACCAAGAGTTCATGCTTTTGCCACCTTTAATGGCAGAAGTCCTCTATTGTTAGCCCAAAGACATGATATACCAGTATCTGCACTAAAAAGTATACCTGATTTTACTGGTGAAACTTCTATTTCCCCTCTAGAGCATATCCAAGAGGTAGCGAATGTCTGCAATATTCATGGTATTACAGAAGATGATGTTGCCGTCAGACTTCTAGCCTCATCTTTAAAAGGAAAAGCATTACAGTGGTATAGAGGCTTAGCTCATGGTTCCATAACTGATTGGGATGGACTAGGAGCAGGATTATGCAAACATTTTGAGGATAAGAGTGACCATTTGTCACTACTAGAGCAGCTAACTACAATAAAAAGAGCCCCCCATGAATGTATGACTGATTTTAATTATAGATTCCAAAAGACATGGGATAGAATACCTACTATAGTGAAACCTACCCCTGGTAATGCCTTCTTGCATTACCTTAGAGCTTTCAACGGTGACATTGCCACCACAATCCAAACTATGGGAGGAGATACATTACCGAATGCTTATGAGACAGCTATAAAAGCTGAGAATATCCTAATACAAGGTGGGAAGTTGGCTCCAAGGCCTCCTATGCCTTTCTATCCTGATGTTCCCAACCACCAACCAGCAATAGCCCCTCTTCCTACAATTTCTATGTCACAAGCCCTTACTCCAGTTCCCCAAGCTTCCACATCCTCAAACGGAATAGAGGAACTCAAGGAAATGCTCCAAGGTCTAGTGCTGAATACAGATAAAAGAGAGAGGACTATGGATAAAAAATTGCAAGAGCAGGGGAAGGAGTTGAAGGACCAAGGGAAGAGATTAGAGGATAGTTTTTCTCTAATACAAAAAATGAGTAACAAGGTGGTGGCCTTAGAAAGGCAGCAAGCCCAAAGTGGCAAGCCCCCCCAATTACAACATCAGGCTCTAAGTGGTGGTAGGCCTCCTAATCATTGGAATAGCTCTTTTGATCAGAATAGGCAAAATAGTCATGCTGCTGCTTCAAGCTCAAATCAGAGTAGAGCTTTAGTTCCTCAAAATAACTTAGCCCAAGATCAAGACTTCTATCCTTCATGTAACTATTCTTATACCTACTGCCTATGTCAGAAAGCAGAATCTTATTTGGCCTTAACTGTCCAGGAGTCCGTAGACAAGCAATCACACAAGGAAGATCATCCCAAGGAGGCCTCATATGTTCAGAGGCAAGGTGATTGCTCTTTTATGAATCACCAGATGGAGGAGCATTGTAATGTAAACCAAGATTCCGTTGCTCATAACACAAGAAGCAAGAGGAGAGCTATGGAACATACTGCCCCCCTTTCTCCTGAGCAGGCCTCAACTTCGAGTGTTATACCTCATACACAAAAAGAAAATGAACAAACAAACACTTCACAACAGCAGAGGCAAGATCCAAGAAAGGAGGATGCAAGTGATCCCTATGTTGCTTCATCTCAGCCTCTCATGGGTACAACTCCCAAAGTTTTTACCAAAATTCCTAATGCACCCTTGAGTGTGGTAGAGCAAATGAAGAAAACCAATGTAACCATTTCCATGTGGGATGCAGTTGCCACCATACCAATGCAGAAAAGGATGCTGCAGCAAGAATTGGAAAAGATTGAGCCCAAAGATCAGTCATCTACCATGGAGGGTGACACTATTTTAGTACAACCATCAGGTGACGTGGAGACAAATAAAAAGGTTAGACCTCCTCCATTCTATGTTTCTCTGATTATAGGGGGCAAGTTAGTCCATAATTGCATGATAGATTCAGGGGCTAATAGCTCAGTAATGCCTAGGTGTGTTGCTGATGCTTTAGGAATGAAATATGAGCCCATTATTAGGGATGTGTTACAACTAGATGGGAGTACTATCAAAACCATAGGCATCCTTAGGAATGTGGAAATGGCCCTGCATGCATGCCCTGGTTGTATTGTGATTCAAGACATATCTGTTGCTGAAGTCAAGCCCTTTTTTGCCATCTGTCTTTCAAGAGACTTCACTGCCCAAATAGGTGGATTCATATCTGCTGATTGGTCTTATATGTCATTTAAGACTAGATATGGGGCCAATGCTTCAATTAGAGAAGAACCTCAAGCCCTTCATCACACTGAACCCTACACTCCCAACTTCATTAATATGAATTGCCCCATTTTGGAGATGGATGAAAATGACATAGTAAATGAGCCTGCCACCTCCATAGTAGAGATTCTTGATTTCTTCTTAGATGAGTGGGAAAATACATGTCAGTTTGAGCCTATGTCGGAAACTCTTGAGACAGGCCTTAGTACATATTGCATAATAGAGAAGGAGGCTCAAGTTCCTGATCTTGTTGGAGCTAATGATGACATGAGTGGAATATGGAATATGTACTTTGATGGCTCAAGGAATAGAAGTGGATCAGGGGCTGGTGTTATGTTGATCTCTCCTGCACAAATAAGATACTACTTCTCTTTTAGGCTCCAATTCAGTTGTACCAATAATGTGGCCGAGTATGAATCCTTGATCCAAGGTCTCCTACTTGCCCAAAAGAGGGGAATTCAAGCCTTGAAAGTATATGGAGACAGTGAGTTGGTAGTGAACCAAGTGAGAAATCAGAATATCACCAAAAATGGCCTGCTCAAGTCTTACAAACACAAAGTCTGGGATTTGCTTGAGGGTTTCCAAGCATTTAATATCCAAAGCATTCCTAGGAAAGAAAACAAATATGCTGATAGACTTGCAGCAGTGGGTGCATCTTATGATGTGCCAGGGAATCTCGAGGAAGAGAGGAAGCAAAAAATAAGGGTGGTAGTAAGGCCTGCTGTTCCTGATAATAATACTCATTGGCAGGTGTTTGAGTCCGATGAGCAGATTGTGAGTTTCTTGCAGAATGAAGCAGAATTTTCAGAAAGAAATCAGTCAAGACTACAAGATCAGTATGGTGATCAGATCATTCACCTCAGTTCCAACAAGTTTCCCAAGGGTCTCATTACCTTGGAGAGTGTCTTTAATCTTGATGATCAGACAAGGGGCAAAGGAATAAATCTAGCTGCAGAAAAGGATGATCATGCTCCAGTTACTATTGCTGATGGAAAATCTCTTAACATGGGGAAGGTATGTTCTGAGGCTGAGCAAGAAAATTTCATTCATCTATGTCAAGAATTTAATGATGTGTTTGCTTGGTCATATGATGACTTAAAGGGGTTTGACCCTAGTTTGTTTCAGCATACCATAGATTTAGTTGATAGGGTCAAACCAGTAAGGCAAAAACAGAGGCCAGTGAATCCCAAGATTGAACCCTTAATGAGGAAGGAACTATCCAAGTTGATTGAAGCTAACATAATTTTTCCTATCAAACACTCATCATGGGTGGCTAACCTTGTCCCTGTAAGGAAGAAGAATGGAGAAATCAGATTGTGTGTGGACTTTAGGGATCTTAATCAGGCTTCCCTTAAGGATCACCATCCTCTCCCTTCTATGGAGCAAATTCTATCCAAGGTCAGTGGGTCAAGGAGGTTCTCTTTTCTTGATGGATTTTCTGGTTATAACCAAGTGTTGGTTAAAGAATCTGACAGATATAAGACAACATTTACTACTAAATGGGGCACCTATGCTTATTTCAAGATGCCATTCAGACTAACAAATGTAGGTGCCATGTTCCAAAAGGCAATGGAGGTAGCTTTCAAAAGATTAATCGACAGGTTTTTCTTAGTATACCTTGATGATATAACTGTATATTCCAAGAATGTAAAAGATCATCTTGATCATTTGAGACAGGTATTTCTAAGATGTAGAGAGTTTGGGGTTTCCCTCAACCCAGTCAAGTGTGTCTTTACTACAAGCCAAGGAAAATTACTGGGACACATTGTATCTAAGGATGGGTTGACCATTGATCCAGAAAGAACAAAAGCAATACTTTCCCTTCCTCTCCCTAAACACAAGAAAGGGTTACAAAGTTTCCTTGGTAGGATAAATTTTATAAGAAGGTTTATTCCTAATCTCGCCATCATGGTGAAACCCCTCACAGCCATGCTTAAGAAAAATATGGTCTTCTCATGGACCAAGGAGGGGAAGGAGAGTTTTGAAGAAATTAAGGCAGCCATAGCCTCAGCCCCCACTCTCATGAACCCAAATTTTGAGAAAGATTTCATCCTCTACACTTTAGGTGGTGAGTCAAGTGTTTCTGCTGTCTTGACTCAGACAAATGACAAGAATGAGGAGCAGCCCATAGCCTTCTTTAGTGAAGGACTCAAGGAGTATGAAGATAAGTATAGCTTTGTTGAGAAGCAAGCCCTTGCAGTCATTAGAGCTTTGAAGAAATTTAGACACCTCTTATCCCACAATAGGATCCATTTGTTGGTGCCCCATGCGAGTGTAAAAGATTTCTTGTTAAGCAAGGACATCGGTGAAAAGAGAGCTGGATGGATCACTAGGGTAATGGAATATGATGTTGATATTCAAATTACCAAGTTGGTAAGAGGGAGAGGATTATGCAAGGAAATGTTATCAGGTCAGGGTTCAGATGAAGGGACTGCTATGGTAATTACAGAGCAGCAGGAGGAAAGAAATGTTAATGCCCCAAGGAGCTGGATGGCTGACATGAGGAACTTTTTATCAGGGAATGGATACCCTCAGGGATTGGATAGAGCTAAAAGAAGACAATATAGACTGCAATCCATTCCCTATGTTGTGATTGATGATATCCTATTTAGGAGGGATTTTAATGGGACCCTGTTGAGATGTATTGAAGAAGATAAGGTTGAGAGGATGATTAAAGAACTTCATGATGGCCCTGATGGTGGCCACTTCTCTGCAAGAAAAACCGCCATGAAGATCATGAGGGCTGGATATTACTGGCCATCTCTATTCCATGATTGTTATAGGTATGTGAGAAAATGTGAGAAATGTGCCTTCTTCTCAGGTAAACAAAGACTTGTAGCTCTTCCTCGTCACCCCATTCAGGTGGATCAGCCCTTCACCCAGTGGGGGTTGGATTTCATAGGCCCCATTAATCCTCCATCTAGTGTAGGTCATAAATGGATCTTGGCTGCTACCGATTATTTCACTAGGTGGACAGAGGCAGTTACCTTGAAGGATGCTACAGAGCCATCAGTTGTTTAATTCCTTGATGGAATTGTATCTAGGTTTGGAGCTCCTTCTACTATTGTCTCAGATAATGCCAAATCTTTTGTTGGAACCCATATTTGTGCATGGGCAATATGTCACAATATCTATCTGAGCACATCATCAAATTACTACCCGCAGGGTAATGGTTTGGCTGAATCCTCCAATAAGAATCTGATCAGAATCATAAGGAGAACAATAGAAGACAATCAGAGGGTCTGGCATAAAAAATTAAGGACTGCACTGTGGGCTGATAGGATAACACCCAAGAGATCTATTGGGAATTCACCTTTTGTGCTGGTATATGGTAGGGAGGCCAGACTTCCAATCTCATTGGAATTCCCATCCTTGGAGTTGGCTCATCAGCTGGAATTGGTTGAAAATAGTCCCATGTCAGTGAGGATGGCAGAATTGATTGAACTGGAAGAAAAGAGAAACAAAGCTATGCAAACCCTGGAGATACACCAGCAGTAGATGAAGAAGAGTTTTGATAAGATGGCAAGGGCCAGAATCTTCAGAGAGGGAGATTTAGTTCTCAAGTGGGACTCAGACAGAGCAAAACTAGGAAGGCACTCCAAATTTGATCCACTATGGAGTGGCCCTTATCTGATCTCCAGTTGCAAACAGGCCAATGCGTTCCAGCTAAGCAGGCCAAATGGTGAAATTCTGCCCATTCCAGTCAATGGGATCCATTTGAAGCCCTGTTTCTGAAAAGGTTGTGAATCCATGTACATAGCTAGTTTAGTTGCTTCCTGTTGTTCCTGTTTTACAATAAGTGCACGTGCACATGGCTCACTTCTTGAGTCGCCAATTCCTGAAGTTTTGACAAGTCTCAGGTTGCTGAGGAGGTCCTGTTTGTTGTTTTCAAGTCGCAAGACAGAGCCAGAGTTCAACAGTTCTTTAATGTTTTGATTTCCTCATTAAGGGTTAGGGCTTCTTGCAGCTCTTGGTTCCGTAACTTTTGGGCCCTCTTTTCTTACTCTATGGCCCAATGGATTATTCTCAGGAATTGGTCATGCATTGAGCAGGCTCATGCCCCCTGCGAGTTGCCAGAAGTGCTACCTCTGGTTTTACCACCAAGGATTTAGGTTCAAACGTGCGGCTTATTCAACAGTTAGTCTCAGAGTAAGTGTTTTAATGTTACAACCTGCAAGTTTTTGGCCGTTAGATCTAAGCAGACCAACGGTTGGCGCCATCGCGCTATAAGGGAAATGCACGATATTTCTTATAGCGTGATGATGCCTTGACGACACGTTGCAGGGGTGGGTCTGGCATTCTACAGGTTGGAAAAGGTTCTTAACGCCCTTGGCGCTATGTCGTTATCGCAAATTAGCCAAAAAATCCCCATAGCGACATAACGACCAGCGGAATCAGGTGTTGCGGCGATGAATCAGGAGAAACCACGTGTGCCAGGTCAGAGTTCCTGTCCGCACGGCTAACATAGTCGAGGTTTATGATCCCCACCGTCGGATCAGCTCGGATCAATGGTAAGTGCCATCTCGCTATGGCAGAGATGCATGGATTTTATCATGGCGACATAGCGACCATCTGCCACATGGATCGACATGGGCCAGGTCTCACCAAGGATTTCCAGGTGTCATTCAGAGTTTGGTCATAGATCGCAGAGTACGGTAGGTCAGAAGCTTCATGGCGGTGGGCAAACAAGTTTCACGGCCTGGAGGTTTCAAAAAATGACGAGGCGCCATGGTGCCAATGGAAAACCAATGCGTTTTCCGACGGCGACATAGCACCCAAGTGAAAAGTTCACCATGGCAAGAAATGATCAGACAGATGGGTCCCAACGAGTACTGTGCAAGCGTAGTCGGCGTGGCGAATCAGATGGGGACACACGTAAATCTCAGGGCACGCTGTCAGTGGGCACTATGGCGCTATGGGAATTTGGCCTCAATTTTTGCATAGCGACATTGCGCCTAGCTGACACGTGGTCGCTCTGCGGATCAGGTCTTGGGTTGCCAGCTAGTCTTCATCGAACCAAATAAGGAGGTGCCATGTGTATGAGTTGGCGCACGACGTACAGTGGGCCCAGTAGTCTCAGCACGAATGACAAGTCTTCACGATCATCGGTTCCACAGGGATCTACGACTGGCGCTGTCTCTCTATCGAGAACTGCTCGAGAGCTAACATCGGCAACATAGCGCCTGTGCACCACATGTCCTGGCGGGGCCACATTCCATGATGCCGGTGCAGTTAGATTTAAGTGACCAACAGACCAACGAGGGGACACCACGTATCAACGTGCCCGACGAATCACAAGAAAAGGAGGGTCGCAGGAGGGAGAGTTTTGTGACTGTCAAATTGGAAAGGATCGATGACAGGCACCATCTCGCCATGGCGAAGCTGCGAGTTTTTTAGCATAGCGAATTGGTGCCCTTTTTCCACGTGTCAGTGGGGTCAAGTCTTGCCAAGATGCATCACTGAGGTGGTGCCAAATAGGATGGGCCCAGTCGCGGATTGGAGGGTCCATAGTAAATCAGGAATTGCCACATATGCCAGGTCAGGGCACGGACATGTCGTGGGACCAGTTTCTTGACGCAACCAGCATGTTGCAGAGGTGGGTTCTACACCGTCAGATCTACAAGGATTAGCGACAGGTGCTATCTCGCCATGGAGAAACTGCGTGAATTTTATGATAGCGAGTTAGCACCCGTGCGCCACGTGTCCCGGTGGAACCATGTTTCATACAATTGGTGCAGTAAGGACTAAGCGATCGTCGGACCAATGGGGAAGTGCCACATGTGCCACGGGCCTAGTGATTTACAAGGGAAGAGGTTGCAGAATGATGGGTCTCCATGATCGTTGGATCAAGGCCGATCGATGGTAGGCGCCATTGGGTTATGGCGAAGATGTGCGAGGGTTATGTTGGCGACACAGCGCCTTGTCGACACGCGTCCTGTTGGTGCAGTCTAGGATGGCGGTTGGCGGTTAGTGTAACCGTCACCATCATGATAGTATTCAGGGTGGCGCGGTTAGTCCAATGAAGGGTGGTCGACCGCAAGAGGACCTCCAGGTGGCGAAATAAAGAAATGCAATTGGATCGCGCAGCCTAGTTGACGCATAGGGAGCCTGGTTGACCTTTTGACCTCGACAGATTCATGAACCAGGAGGCGAAGATAATCGATTTTGTCGTGCGATCTAATCTCCATGATCAATCTCGACCTACCAGAGTAAATGTAAAACACAGAATGACACTCCACCCACCCGTTGATCCATCTACCAGGTTGGAGCGCAGTTATGACGCCATTTTCAGTCTTCTCAAGACATTATTGGCGAAAGAGATCAAATTTTTTGGAGATTTTTTCCATGATTGTCTTCCATGGTACTCAATGGAAGGTAGTTGCAGGGTCATTTCAGCCAAAAAGATCTCAGTTATGCTTGAACTATAAAGGCAGATTTTGTACATTTTGTAAGGGTTGACTCTTCCTAATTTTCTCGACTGCTGCTTGCAGACTTGCAGTGAAAAATCCCTTTGTCTCTGAGCTAGATAAACATCATGTATCATCTCTTTCAGCCATCAACGTGTATGTGTATCGTTTTGCCTCTCGTTGATGCATTGTTGAGATCAGTGGTCTGCATACTGTATCTATCTTTGGCCTATTGAATAATATACAAGTGAAATCTTCTATTCCTGGTGTTATTCAGGTGGTCTCCTGATCTGCATGTGGCTGTTGGTTGATATAAGTTTGAATGAATGTATGACCTTGAATGTTACCCTAGTTCCGTAGTGCATATATGGGCAGGAAAATGAGTCTGAACACTCTGTGTTGGTGCATCACCGCCTTAGATTAGACTAGGTAGATATGCTTTAATGCTCTCTTTCTCCCTTTCCCTTCTGAGAATAGATAGGTGCGCCCTGACAGTAAGAGGAAGCCGGCCTTCTCCGGAGACTCAACCTCGCAGTTCAAGTCCCACAGCTTGGAGGTTGTTTCCATGTTTCACTAGGTTATCCTCACGCATAGGCATTGGACAAGGGTGCAAACCTAAGTGACAACAGTTATATTATATTCTATAAATAACATGTAAATTATATTATGTAATTTGTAGTTATTGACGTCTGAGACTCCTCCTCATCTTTGCTAGTCCATCAATTATGGAGTTATTTTCGCAGTGGCTAGTTCAGAGCCATTGACCAAGGTGTGACAAATTTTTCATAGTTTTAGTTGTTATTTATAATAGTTAGTATTGAAATTTCAAAGGGTATTTATAAGTATGATCGACTGATTATATTGATTGAATTGTTGTAGGGCCTTGTTACTCTTGATCATCTGTGAGCGTTTAAGGTGGATGCATAGAGTGACTATTTGATGATGCTAAGAAAATAATTAATTTTGTGTGTACATATATTTGATTTCAATGTATAATAATTATTGATTCAAATATACTTTTTTTGTATCAACTTGAGTTAGAGAGGAGCCTAAACAAGAGGACGAGTGAGCATGTGAGGAAAACCCCATCATCCCCATCATCCCCCTCCACACAATGATTGAAGAACTCTAGGGATTTGTTTCCTTCCTATCATGGGAAGAAGAATATATAGGGATGTACACATGTATAGGTATTAGCAGACATATTCGACATACATTTGATGTATATATGACATTTTATATTTGATGTATGACATATATTTGATGCATGACATTATTAGACTTACAACATTGATTCATCAGCTTGTTCATGTATGAAATTATTGGTTATCATAATATGTATCTCGTTTTTCTTTTTTACGTTTTAAGTATTTAATTTCAATGTAATTTGCATCAAAAATAAGGGTAGGAATCATTATAATAAGATTTGATAGTATCTTTTGACATGTGAATAAGGCTATGATATTAAATTGTACAAGTTATGATTAATTTTGATTATGAGGAACTTATTTGGAGTTTTTTTTGGGATGAGAATAGTGAAACTTGAATTCTTATTACTATTATACAATTAATATCAAAGTTTAACTATTGAGTTGGTTGCATTATGTAAATGTGTAAGCTTGAATCTCAGTGTCATCATAAACATTTCAAGAGTTTATATATGCTTTATCTTCAAAACACGAGAAGACTTGAAATAATTTTTTAAATTTATTCATGGAATTTGATATTAATATTGCTTGCTTATCCATCTCTTTGAGAGCTTCATTCATTGAAACACATTATATGCTCATCTTATGACTCCTATAGCTATAGTTTTGTGCATTTTTTCTTGGATATTTTTTGTCTATCATTATCTTGGTGTAGGGAACCTAACAAACCTTGTTTTGGATTTGTTTGTGTTGTTGTTTCTTTGAGGCTTGTTGTGACTCTAGACAAGTTAGGGTGGTGTGTTGGTGTGCTTAGATCAAGTTGGTTTGACTAAGCCTTGTCTAGGTATGTGCAAGCTAATAAACAATAGGGAGACACTAGGTGGTCAAAGTGGGTCAAAGTCTGTACAAGTAATTGGTAAGTGGGATATGATCCAACTAGGTCCTAAATAGTGATTTTTCATTTTTTCAAGTGTTTGAAACTCATAAAATGTAATTTTGGTTGATTAGGATCTAAAATGCAAAAAGTTTCTCAAATGGGTCTAGGGGACAAAAAGAGGCATATTGGTTACTAGGGGGCCACATTATGTCTCAATACTTTTATTGAACGTATTTGGTTCCATTCAAAAAGGTTTCAAGGTTCTAGAAGTCAAAAATGCAACATGGTCAGCAACTTTTAAAATTTGCTCCACAACATTTTGTGCAACTTTTTAGTTATGGCATGGAAGGAAGGCAAGATGGTTGGTTTAACTAAATGCACACCTTGGGAGGTCCTATAAGATCAGGAAGAAGACAAATCTACTAGTTGGATGTTGGAAGATTTCATTCTTGAATTTGAATACAAATGTTTTCTTACTTTCCTTTAACAATTTTTGGATTTTTCATAGCAAGTTTGAGATAATGGATTGAATGTTGAAGTTTTACCTTGGATTAAGTTAGTTCATGTTTGTATAGTACTTTTTGCTTCACTAAAATTTCCTCTAAGTATTCAAATTCTTGTATCTTTTTCATTCTTCTAAGTATTGACACACAATATTTAGTGACTCTTAGGGTCAATTCCATTCAGTGTTCCTGAGAATGTTTCAGCAGTCAATGGAATGAGATGAGATGGGGACTAGGGTTTATCTAGTCACTCATAGCTGATAGAGTAGACAATGTGGTCCCAAGATGAATGGTTAGAGAGATTCACTAATTTGTGACTTTGTACTGGCCAACACTACAAGTTTCAACATCACTCGAGATGGGGCCACAAAATCAAAATGCAATCTAATCTCCAAAAAGTTAGAGAGGTTATTGCAGGTATCAAAAAAAAAATCTTGTAGCACCCAAAATTGCATTCATACCTTGCACAAGCTCCGAGATATGCCCGATAAAAGATTGTTGTCCTATTGTATTTAGTGACTCTCAGGGTCAATTCCATTTGGTGTGCCTGATAATTTTCAAGTGGTCAAGGGGATAGGATGAGCTTGGGAAAAGGATTTACCCAACCACTTAGAGCTAACAAAGTAGACAATTTGATCCCACAAAAAATGGTTAGAGAGATTCACCAGTTTGCAACTTTGTACTAGTAAACACTACAAGTTTTAGCATCACCCGAGATGGGACCACAAAATTAAATGGAAATCAATCTTTTAAAAGAGATATTAGTTATTGTAGTTGTTGAGAACATGATCCTATAGCAAACAAAATTGCATCCGTACCCCACACAAGCTTCGAGATATGCCACATCAAAGATCTCTGCCCTATGTCATTTAGTGACTCTCAAGATGAAGTCTATTTGATATGGCCAATGATGTTTGAGAAATAAATAGGATAGGATAAGCTTGGGATGAGGGTTTACTCGATCACTCAGAGCTAATATAGTAGACAGTTCAATCCTAGGATGAACGATTAGAGAGATTCACTAGTTGTTGACTTTGTGTTGGCCAACACTACAAGTTTCAACATCACCTGAGATGGGGTCACAAAATGAAAATAGAATTCAATCTCAAAAATGATATATTGTATTGTAGATGTTGAAAAAAAAATCTTGTAGCACTTGGAATTGTATCCATATCTCACACGAGCTCTGAGATATGCCCCATCAAAGATTGTTGCCCTATGACATTTAGTGACTCTCAAGGTCAATTCTATTCAGTATGCTTGATAATGTTTGAGAAGAAAATAGGATAGGATGATCTTGGGGCTATATTTTACCCAACCAATTAGAGCTAATGGAGAAGACAGTTTGATCCTACTATGAACAGTTAGAGAGATTCACTAGTTGGCGACTTTGTACTAGCAAACACTACAAGTTTGGACATCACCTAAGATGGGGCCACAAAATTGAAAGTGAATCCAATCTCCAAATAGATAGATAGATTATTGTAGGTGTTGATAACACAATCCTGTAGCACCTGGAATTGCATCAATATCTCGCATGAGCTCCAAGATCTACCCCATCAAAGATCGCTGCCCTATGACATTTAGTGATTGTTAGGGTCATTTTTGTTTGGCATGCTTGATAATGTTTGAGCAATAAATGAGATAGGATGAGATTGCGAGTAGGTTTACCTAACCACTTAGAGCTAACAAAGAAGATAGTTTGATCCCATGATGAATGGTTGGAGAGATTCTCCAGTTGGTGACTTTGTACTAGCCAATAGTACAAGTTTCAACATCACTCGAGATGGGGCCACAAAATCAAAATGTAATTCAATCTTGAAAAAGAAAGAGGTTATTGTAGGTGTCAATAACATGATCTTGTGGCACCTAGAATTACATCTATACCTAGCATGAGCTTTGAGATATGCCCCGTCAAAGATCACTGCCCTATAACAATTAATGACTCTCAGGGTCAAATTCCGTTCACCATGCCTAATAATTTTTGAGCTCATTGAGTAGGAATCCATTTTTCCAAAAGTGTTGATTGCAAGAAAAATTTCATCAATTTTTGCAAGTTTTGGGCACTTAGGGAGAAATTGGTCATTCCATGGATGTAGGAATCTGATTCCCATGGAATGAACCTATATTACTATATAAATAATCCCTCAAACAATTTTTGGATATGTGTTTGCATGGTTGGATTCTTCTAATGGAGTTTAGGTGGTTGTAGGTGCATGAAATGAATGCCTAAAGAGTAGAAACAAGATATCTATCCATTAGAAACGGGTATTTTATGGTAGATTATGTCTAAATATGACTTGAAGATGGTGAATCAACCTTTAGTTGATTGAAGTTGGCTTGGGAAGTCATACATTGAGAAAGCCCTAGGTTTGAGGGTTTGTAAGAGACCAATTTGGGGGTTTCTTACTTATAGAGATTGGAGCATCAAATTAACCATATATTCCTTTGATTAATTCCATTTGAGGAGACTATTGATAGTCTAGAGCATTGGAAGCAAGGGCAACACGTAGTTGCTTTAGAAAACCACCCTATTTTATGCTTTAAAAGGTGCCTAGTTGGAGGATATATTTGTTTCTCCAAAAAAACCTATACTAAGGTTGAGATATGTTAAAGAAGGATAAAATGATTATCTAAAAACCTATTTTATTTGAGAAGTCTTTTGTAGAGTTTGGGACAAAACTTAATATCTTTCTCGCTAGAGACCTAGTTGGGGGCAATTAGGCCTACTAGGCAATTTTGAGGAATTTGAGTGCTAGGATTGGGTTGAGGATCTAAAATCACTTGAAATATATTTAATCCATATTAAATAGGTAAAATAAATCCACCATAGCCTTTGGGAGGGTGTTGGAATAGTAGAAAGTATAGTTGCTGAAATATATCTTCCATAGCCTCTAGATTAGTTTTCACTAAAAAGCTTCTAGTTCCTTTCAAACTTCAAATCAATCTCCCAAACCACTTTCTCATTCAAGGTAACATCCCAGGTGTTCTAGGAAAACAATTTCTTTGACCCAAACTAATTATGGGTATGCTCTGCAACAACATCTTCAAATTGTCTTGGCTCACCTACCCCCATCAGTCAGTATAGGGCATCATTCCATAGCTTGGAAACCAGTCAAACAAATGCAAAGAAAGAAAAAACACAATTTACAGTGTAACATATCATCTTAGAAGATTTCACACATTTTCCACCATGGATGATCAGGTTAGAGCCATTATTGTGGTAGCAACCCTATGAATAAGAATCACATACCAGAGACAAAGAAAATTCCATAACTTGCTAACCTAACAACTTCAGTCCAAGTTTGAATATGCAAAAGAACAAGGAAACATTACAAAATTGCTAAGTTAGATCTTCTATCCCAATCCATACACAACTGTACTAGGGCATTAAAGCACTACAAAAATAATGTAGAATTTTGCAACATTCTGTACAATAGGTACACACATGTGGAATTTGATTGAAAACCTTCTAACATTCCAAAATATACTTCCCCATGCTCAAATACCTGAGCATGAGTAGTTATAACTTCACAAACTATCATTTGTAAATTTTTGCAAAAAATCAAAAAGTTGCTCAAGTAATATTTTCGAGCAACTTTGCAACTTTTGAGCATTTTTTGCTCGTTGCATCTTTTGATCAAATCGGTCCATCTAGGACCATTCTTAGGACCCTAGTTAGGATTCCTAGGACATATTAGGTAACCAAATATCTTAGTTTCCCAATTGTGCAGAGCACCAAGGCACTTGGTTTAGATTTTGGTTTTCATGTTTTTTTTCACCTACTTAGGCTAGAATAAATAAACCTTGGATGAAAAGTCCATGGTTGTCAATGCAAGATACAATTTTGTATGTCTATGGCACTTTATGCAATTTATAAGAAAAAGTTGCTTATTAGGATTTTTTTTTTTTAAAATAAATTTTTTTAGTCAAGAAATCATAGGATGAGGTGGTTTTAGTTTCTTTTAGGTATGTTGGAACCTTTTCCAATTCCTAGAAGTGGAATCATGTGAAAAATGCAAAAATTGCACTTTTTGTGCAAAGTTGCATAGTTGAAAAATTGTAAAAGTTGCTAAAAAATGCAACTTAGTGGTATAACCATTCAAATCTTGGTTGTAACCATTGGAATAGACATGGGAGAGATAAATACCCCATTTTTAATGTCTAGGGGGCATTAATGTATGGATTGGAAGAAGTTACAAAGAATAAAATTTAGTTTGGAGTCATTTTCTCTATTTTTTGGACATTGCCCATACTATATTGATTATTAGACTAGATCTAATGGATTTTTGAGATATATATTTTAATAATATTTTCTTTTCTTTTTGTTTCATCTTTCTAAGTCTTTTCTTGTTCAAGTTATTGCATTTTAGTGAAGCAAGGTTTTTAGGACAATATTTTGGTGCATTTAGCAAAGATGGGCCTCTAACTGCAATCTCCCTAGTTGGGGTTTCACCACCACTTGGAAAATGGTATTTAGTATGGTTCTATTGAAGATTCTAGGGTTCCAAAACTAGAGGATGTGTTTTGTGATTTTCCCAACCAAGCCCTAGGTCAAGTGTCTTAAGGGATTTGACCTTTTGTAGCGTGTTGTTTGGTGAATGGCAGGAGTTTGGGACTTGGTGAAGGGACAAATGTTTGGGAATAATTTATTTTAGTGTTTCCAATCATTCTTGAGTATTGATTTCATTTCCATGACCCCATTTCCTATTGGTTTCTTTGTAAACCAAGCTTAACCTGATTAATTAGGTCTGTGTTGCCTAATAAAAGGAAGGGCATGTTGGAGTGGGACTAGGACTCATTGCTTTTGGGTTTGAAGAAAATTTGAAAAGGGTATTCAAAAACCTAATTTTTTTTGGGTCTTGTTTGGAAAATTTTGAAGTTAGATCCAAAAAAACATTTTAGGAGGGCTAAAAGGGGCTCATAGGGCTACTAGGCCAAATTGGGGTTTGAGGCTTTGTGCAAGTTTATGACTCAAACTAGTAGCATAGTATATGTTAACTAAGTTCCCTAAGTTTATTTCACACTTTAGAATCCTTACGAAAAACTTCTATTGTGTTTTCCTAGTATTGACCTAGTTGAGGAAGATTGGTGCAAAACCCATAAAGTGGACAAGATTGGTTCTTTGTCCTTGAATTCTTGGTGAAGTTGGAGAGTTTATTCCTTTGATCCATTGGAGGATTGGAGGGTGCTGAGACCTTGTAAAAAGGTTTAAGAGTTGATAACTAGTTGGTTGATTGCAAGAGTGGGAAGCCCATTTGAAGCTTCTTAGTTGTGTTCTCTACATCAAAAAAAGAGAAAGAGGTCCATGTTTTTGTAATTATATTCAATCTAATGAACCATTTGGATTTGATCTACATTTTAATGTCTCAAGTATTTCTTTGTGGTCTGACTCACAAACTTTCCAAAGAGTCTCGTTATGTAGTTTTCCACCATATTTTATCAAGTAGACATTTGACATGACAACAAGGTTCCAATAATGAAGAATCTTCCTCTTTGTTTTCCAATCCTTGAATAACCACAAGTTAGGATTCTTCATAGAATATCATGTAAACCATGTACTGGTTACAACCACCACACCTATATGGTACTCTAAACCTTTACGATGTGTAACTGAGTGATCCAATTTTTTTTGGCATGGACACAATGACACAAATAATAATCTTTCCCTTCATTTTCTTTAGGTGCAATAACAATAAAAAATGGTCTGCATTGATAAATGTACAAAATGTGGTCATTCATTCAAAAAATACTTAGGTTAAAGTTATAAAGTTACATATTGAATTTACAGAGATATACATATTGCTAGGTTGCACTAGATCAGACAAGTAGTCAAAGTCAATGGATGAATCCATCTCTACCATTTCTAGTTCTTGTGGAGGACGATAGGTGTCAATTGGGTCCAAAACCCATATATCCCATTTGTCCACTCATTTAGTCAACTCACACTCATCCCAATTTCCCTTTGCACATGATGGACAAAACATGTCATTTTTCATGTGTGGATACTCCATGACCCTACATCAGAGCTTCTAAAAGAGTACAACTCACTTGTTCATGTTAGTGTCCAACAATCTTCATATGGTGCAATGTTAGTATTATCTATCAACCAAAAAAGTCTACAAACCATAGACTCACCTTCTTTACCTAGACCCATTGTAACGTTACACCACTAGATGATGGATTTTGCATATGTCAATGTTGCTCCATCTTTGTACTTTAATTCTTCGCAAGCTAAGGCTCTTTTGATGCATGTGCCTGCACCATCGTACTCTCCCTTTCCATGACCAACCCCTATGAAACTCCACATATATTGAATTCTAGACAACCTATGCATCCGGCTCAACCAATAGAACATCCATGCATTATTGAACTTAGATGCACAATTGTCTAACCAAATAATGTGTTGGTGATATGGTATGCCCATGTTAGACAAATCTCCATAAAATATTTGAAAACAACCATGTAAAAACTTCATAGAATGTGATTGATCATCACTGATGTAAAAATGGTACTCCCTCAATATCTTCCTATCATTCTCTATACTTGTAGGTGAATGCATGAATGTTATGTGAACACATATGGAAACCTATAGAGAAGTATAATACTTTTCTTACACCCTATTTTGTGGTGGTAGTGTGTAGTTCTTTGTGAAGTCTACAACCAAAACAATAGTATCCAGTGGAAATGTATCCTTGCACAACTTGAATTGCAAATCCAACCATTGAGCTCTATGTGTATGCCTTGCATATTCATAAATAATTTTTTCATGAAAAATCTTCATGAAATCATACATTGGAATATTTTTAATGACTAAATCATATCTTTTACCCTATTTTCCATCTTTTAGAGCATAGTGATTGTCTTATATTTTTTGTAATCTACTACTTCATTTCTAATTGCATGTGTACTATCCATATTTTCACAAGTTGATAAAAGTTGCAAAGAACCACAAAATAAGCATGTACCATCTAAGCATGACATCTTGCAAAATTGTTGACCATCCCCTATTTCACATAAAATGTTGGATAGGAATTCTCTTGAAGATCTAGGTGGCTCATTCATGTCACAATCCTGCAAAACAAACTTAGAATGCAAAAAGACACATATATGCCTAAAAAAATCAAAATGGTTAGAAAATTAAATATGTATCCTACAACAACAAGTTGTGCATGTGTGATTTATCTTCACATAAAAAGGTTTACCCATTTCAAAAAATATTTGAATTATTTTAATTTGAGGATACATATGAATAAATTTTGCAAAAAATTGTGTTTGAGTTGAGTCCAAAAAATGTTTCGCATGTGGATCATGATTTTGGCTACCAATCCTCCTTATTACAACATCTCTTTGATTAGGGGAAACATACATATTATTTGTTCAAAAATCTTCAATCAATGATTTCAAAGCTTCACTAATTTCTTTATCCTTTTGTGCTAGTCTACAACTAAATATCCATAACTCATTTTTTGTTGGATCTTCCACTGTCTCACACCTTACCATGGGTCTCCTTAGAGTACCTCTACTAATTTTCAATGTTTTTCTTGTATTTCTCATGAGTCAAGCTTTTTTCAATTGGGTACTTACTATTGTTGATGTAAGTATGCATCTTGTGATATTACTATCTTTTGTGCGTGATTTAGAATCCACTTTATCATATGCACTCATTAGATTGTTTACATTGATTTTTTCATTTGAATCATCCATTGATCTTTTCCCAATAATCTTCATGATGAGCCTAAATTTAAAATTCCTCATCATTTCAACAAATAAATAGAATTGACCTGTAATATTTAATTCTTTAAAGAATAATCTCCACATATGATTCACTTTTCTTTGACAAGTATGCTTTCTAATCTTATTAGGCATTTATTTCAAACTGTTAGTATCAATATCAATCAAATATTCTTGTCTTCTAAAACAAATTCTAGAAGGTGTTATAATGTCTTCCAGTCCATCAATATTTTGAACATCAAGATAAGGTTGAGTGTTTTTTGTACCTTGAACTGAAGATGATGTGCCTCGACAATAAGATGCAAAAGATGAAATATCACCTACTTGATATGTTGATGTTATGCCCTCAACATGGCATGATGGAGTGTGTACATCGTCAGATGTAGAAATTAGCGTCTCTTCAACATGAGATGATGATATGACTCAAATATTGGAAGATGTTGTAGCTTCACAATTCAATTGTCCTTCTTGAGTGTAAGAGTCTAATTCATTCTCTTTGTCTTTTGAATTCTTCTTCTCTTTGTTTCTTTATATTGGTGATCCGTGTTCCTCTTTGAAAGATAATTCTTCATTATTGCATTGTTTTTTTCTTTGTTCACATAGTAGTTTCATTTTATGTCTTTTAATTGCCAAATCTCTCTCACTCTCTTCCATTGTTTGAGTTTTTGGTTTCTTCCATTGGCATGATGATGATTTCTATATGTCAAATTACTCAAACATTTGATTTACTTACAATTTTTAAATAACAAATCATTCAAATATATATAAAAATTATAATTATTTCAATGAATTACACAATATATACTAAACAACTTGTCAAGTTTCTAATAATTTCCAAATAACAATTCATTCAAACATACAAATTTCAATGAATTTATTATATATTAAATAACTTATCAAATTATAATGAAATTTGTCTCTACAATAACAAAGAGTATTTAAATACTAACCTTTTCTATAGAAAGAGTGTTCAAAGACCTATCAAATAGTGTATCCAATGATTGAATTTGGTGTTTGCTATGTTCAAATAGCATGAAACCTGTGTTTTCTATCGAAACAACATAATAGACAATAGACAAAAAAAGAGAATAATAGTTAGTAAGGACCCAAACATTCCTTGTAATCATTTTTTGGTGTTTTCATATACTGTGTACACACTATAAAGTGCACACACACAAAAGTACATATGCACTATGTGAAATATCTCTCTCTCTCCTGCCCTCTCTCTCTCCCTCCCTCCCTCTCTCTCTCCCCCCTCCCTCTCTCTCTCTGCCTCCCTCCCTCCCTCCCTATCACACCCACTCCCATTCCCTAGTCTCTCTCTCTCTCTCTCTCTCTCTCTCTCTCTCTCCCCCCCCCCCACCCTCTCCCATCCCCTAGTCTCTCTATCTCTATCCCTCTCTCTCTCTCTCTCCCTCCCCCTCCTCTCTCTCTCTCTCTCTCTCTCTCTCCCTCCCCCACCCCCTCCTCTCCCATCCCCTACTCTCACTTTCTCTCCCTTATCCCACCCTCTCCCCATCCTGTAGTCTCTCTCCACCCCCCCTCTCTTTCTCCCTCACCCTCTCCCACCCCTTAATCTCTCTCAACCCCTATTCCACCCTCTCCATACCCTACTCTCTCTCTCTCTCTCTCTCTCTCTCTCTCTCCCCCCATCCCTATCCCTATCCCTGTCCCTCTCCTTCTCTCCCTCTCCCACCCCCTATACTCTCTCTATCCCCCTATTCCACCCTCTCCTATCCCCTAGTCTCTCTCTCTCTCTCTCTCTCTCTCTCTCTCTCTCTCTCCCCCCCCCTATCTCCTACTCCTCTCTCCCTCTCCCACCCCCTAATCTCTCATCCCCTACTTTCTTTCTCACTCACCCACCCCCTACTCTCTCTCTCTCTTTGTGTGTGTGTGTCTCCCTATCCCACCCTCTCCCATCCCCTCTCTCTCTCCTCTATTTCTCCCTCAATATCTTGGTTATTGCACCCTCTCCCATCCCCTACTCTCTCTATCTCTATCTCTCCATCCCTCTCCCTCTCCCACCCCCTAATATCTCTCTCACCCTCTCCCATCACCTACTCTCTCTCTCTCTCTCTCTCTCCCCCACCCCCTACTCTCCCATCCCCTACTCTCTCTCTCCCCCCTATCCCACCCTCTCACATCCCCTACTCTCTCTCTCCCCCTATCCCACCCTCTCACATCCTCTAATCTCTCTCTCTCTCTCTCACCCTCTACCATCCCCTACACTCTCTCTCATTCCCTAATCT
>CM053785.1:750473750-750714734 GCA_028749045.1 Cupressus sempervirens | reverse complement strand
TCCTCTCCCTCTCCCACCCCTACTCTCTCTTTCTCATCCCCTACTCTCTCTCTCTCTCTCTCTCTCTCTCTCTCTCTCTCTCTCTCTCCATTTCTCCCTCTGTCTCTCATTATCCCACCCTCTCCCATCCTCTACTCTCTCTCTCTCTCTCTCTCTCTCTTTATCCCTCCCTCTCTCCCTCTCCATCTCCCACCCCCCTACTCTCCCATCCCATAATATCTCTCTCTCTCCCTCTCCCCTTACCCTACCCTCTCCCATCCCCTATTATCTCTCTCTCTCTCTCTATATATATATCCCTATCTTTTTTTTTTCCACCCTCTCCCATCCCTTTCTCTCTCTCTCTCTCTCTCTCACACACACACACACACACTCCTTCTCCCTCTCCCTCTCCCTCTCCCTCTCTATCTCATCCTCTCTCTCTCTCTCTCTATATATATATATATATATCCCACCCTCTCCCATCCCCTACTCTCTCTCTCTCTCTCTCCCACCCCCTACTCTCCCATCCCCTACTCTCTCACTCTCCCTTTCACGCCCCCTACTCTCTCTCTCTCTCCCCTATCCCACCCTCTCCCATCCCCTACTCTCTCTCTCTCCCTCCCTCCCTCTCCCTCTCCATATCTCCCTCTCCCAACCCATACTCTCCCATCCCCTAATCTCTCTCTCCACTTATCTCACCCTCTCCCATCCCCTACTCTCTCTCTCTCTCCCTCTTCAACCCCCTACTCTCCCATCCCCCACTCTTTCTCTCTCCCTCTCTAACCACCTACTCTCCCATCCCCTACTCTCTCTCTCCCCCTATCCCACCCTCTCCCATCCCATAGTCTCTCTCTCTATTTCTCACCCTCTCCCATCTCCTACACACACTCTCTCTCTCCCTCCCTCTCCAACCCCCTACTCTCCCATCCCCTACTTTCTCTTTCTATCTCTCTCTCTTCCCCTATCTCACCCTCTCCCATCCCATAGTCTCTCTCTCTCTCTCTCTCCCTCTCTCATCCCCTTCTCTCTCCCTCTCCCACCCCCCACTCTCTCTCTCCACCTATCCTAGCCTCTCCCATACCCTACTCTCTCTCCATTTCTCTCTCTCTCTCTCTCTCTCTCTCTCTCTCTCTCTCTCTCTCTCTCTCTCTCACCCTCTCCCATCTCCTAATATATATCTCTATCTCTCCCACTCTCTCTCTCTCTCTCTCTCTCTATATATATATATATATATTCATGTATCTATCTTGATCTTCATCTCCATATTTCTCTAGCTAAATCTGTCTCCCACTCCTCTTTTTTACTATATATTTCTCACACACACATCTCTCTCTCTCTCTCTCTCTCTCTCTCTCTCTCCCTCCCCCCCTCTCTCTCTCCCTATCCCACCTTCTCCCATTCCCTACTCTCTCTCTCTCTCTCTCTCTCCATTTCTCCCTCGCTTTCTCCCTATCCCATCCTCTCTCATCTCCTACTCTCTCCCCATCCTCTACTCTCTCTCACTCTCTACCCTCTCTACCTCTCTCCTTCCCTCTCTATTAAAATTCATTCTTACAAAGTGTGAGTTTGAAGTGATTGATTAGGGAAGTATTGTACATAGTTCATAAAAATTGGCTATTATTTATTTGCCAATTTATGGCCAACATTTTGTAATTAATTTTGACCCTAAACCACCAAAAATCTTTGTATAAAATAGCTTAGGGTTAGGGATTATTTCATAAGGTGTGATGCCAAAATTGGTTCTTTTGGTGGTATTGAGCTATAAGGGATTACAAATTGTAATTAGGTTGTAATCACTGGATCGTAATAATATTGGACTTTTTGTTTGGTGGACGTCACCAAGGGATTGGATGAACCACATTAAATCTTGGTGTCTTTTCTTCTTTTCTATGTGATCTATTATTTTCTCATATTGTTTGTATTTGCATGTAATTTTTATTTCCATTTGAGTTTTAATCCTAAAAAGTGATATCAAAGCGAGGTTGTTTTTTAGTCATCCTCTACAGGAAAATTTGACAGTTGAGTTAGAGAGATGGTTGACAAGGGTAAGCTAAGGGTTGAAAAGTTCAATAGGCAGAACTTTCAATTATGGAAGATGCAAATGGATGACTATCTCTATCAGAAGGATTTATGGAAGCTGTTGAAAGGAAAAACTAAAAACTAGGGAACTATGAAAAATGAGGAATGAGAGATTTTAGACAAAAAGACAAATTGTTAGACAAGCCTTCTGCTTCAAATAAGGTATTTCTAATGAAGTATTTATTTAATATGAAAATGGTAGAAGGTGAATCTATTTTAGATCATTTAAATGAGTTTAATACTATTACTAGTCAATTATCTTCTGTGGGTATTAATTTTGATGAAGAAATTAGGGCTCTCTTGATTTTGTGTTCTTTGCCTAAAAGGTGGAATGACTTGGTAATGCCTATGATTAATTCTATTTCTAGATCTAATACCCTAAAATATGATGATGTAATTGGTGTTATTTTGAGTGAGGAAAATTGTAGGAAAACCTTAGGTGGATCTACATTGGGAAGTGCTTTGAATGCACAAAGAAGAGGTAGAATGACTGGAAGAGGAAATCATTTCCAGAAATTGTGGGAAATCAAGAGAAAAGTTAAAGGGGAATAGGTCTCAATCTAGAGGACCGAGAGATTGCTAGTACTATGGTAAAATGGGGCATAAGAAGAAAGATTGTTGGACTTGAAAGAACAATGAAGGAGATAAAACAAAAGGGAACAAGGAGACAAATGTGGTAAGTAACAAATATGAATAGGATGCTTTGCTTCTATCTTTAGAAAGAATTGATGATTCATTGGTTTTAGATTTTGGTGCTTAATTTTATGCTACACCTTGTAGAGGTTATTTCATTGATTATGTCCAAGGGGAATTTGAGCTTGTTTATTTGGGGGATAATGAACCCTGTCAGATTGTTGGAAAGGAAAAAGTTAAGATTAAGTTGCAAAATGGGAATCACTGGCTACTACATGAGGTAAGACAAGTTCTAAGGTTGAGTAGGAATTGAATTTGAGTAGGGAAACTTGGTGATGAGGGTTGTGTAGTTACTTTTAATACCAAAATTTAATTTGACTAGGGAAACTTGGTGATGAGGGTTGTGTAGTTACTTTTAATGATAAAAATTGGAAGGTTTCAAAAGGTTCCCTTGTAGTAGTGAAAGGTGTGAAAGTAGGCACCTTATATCTTTATACATGTCATATTGTTCCTTTTACTTTAATTGTTTTAAAAAAACACGAATGTTCAGGAATAGTTGCTATAGTTGAGTAGGGAGAACAAATAGATGTTGCAGATTCTGATATAGTGTTGTGGCACAACAGACTTGGGCACATGAGTGAGAAATGTATGAAAGTACTTCATTCAAAAAAAGTTTTACCAAGTCTAAAATATGGTAATATAGATTTCTGTGAAAGTTGTGTGAATGGAAAACAAAAGAGAGTGAGTTTTGTGAAGACTAGGAAGGAAAATAAAAAGGAGAAATTAGAGCTTGTGCATAGAGATGTATGGGGATCAGCTCAAGTATCTTCCCTCGGTGGCTCTCATTAATATGTTACATTTATTGATGATGCAACTAGAAAAGTATGGATTTATTTTCTTAGACAGAAATATGATGTTTTCAAACTTTTAAGAAATGAAAATGCTTGGTTGAAAATGAGACTGGTAAAAAATTAAAATCTCTCAAATTTGATAATGGTGGTGAGTATTGCAATCGTGGATTTTAAGATTACTACTTTACTAATGGTATTTGTAGACAAAAAACTATTCCAAGGACTCCACATAAAAATGGAGTGGCTTAACATGACCATAATGGAGCATGCAAGGAGCATGAGGTTGCATGCTGGGTTTCCCTTACACATGTGGGTGGAGGCTATAAATACTATTGTATATTTGATTAATAGAGGTCCCTCTACTCCTTTGGGTTGTGGTATTCTAGAGAAAGCATGGACTGGTAAGAAGGTGAGTTATTCTTTTCTCAAAGCCTTTGGTTGTGAAGCAATTTCTCATATAGATTCTGAAAATGGAACCAAGCTAGAAGCTAAGTCAAAGAAATGTGTATTTTTTGGATATGGCATTAATGAATTTGGTTATAGGCTTTGGAATTTTGAAAATTATAAAATTGTAAGAAGCAGGGATGTCATATTCAATGAGAAAGTGTTGTACAAAGATCTATTGTAGCAACATGGAAAGAAAGAAGATGGTTATGTAGTGCTAGATGATACTCCAAATGATGATGTTCCAACAATTCCTCATGATGTGCAACAACCGCCACAACAAATACCACACACCCTAGTGAATGTTAGATGGTCAACATGACTAAGTAGATGTCCAAAAAGATTTTCTCCTTTCTTGTATTCTATTTACTTACTGATGCTAGCGAACCTAAATGTTATGATGAAGTTGTGCAGGTGGATACAAAGATTCAGAGGGAGTCTGCAATGAAGATGAAATGGAGTCTTTGCTAAAAAATAAGACATGGGATTTATTCAAGTTTCCTATAGGTAAAAGGGCTTTACAGAATAAGTGGGTTTATAGGTTGAAAGAAGAGGATGGAGGTAAGAAAAGATTTAAAGTCTAGTTAGTGTTAAAAGGATTTACACAAAAAGAGGCATTGATTTCAATGAGATATTTTCTCTTATTAAAATGACTTCTATTCATACTATTTTGAGTATTGTGGCTACTGAAGATTTGCATTTGGAGCAGCTTGATATTAAAACTACCTTCCTTCATGGTGATTTCAATGAAGAGATATATATGGCATAGCCATAGGGATTTGAGCTCAAAGGTAAGGAAAACTTACTATTTCAATTGAAGAAAAGTTTATATGGCTTGAAGCAAGCACCTCACCTCGAAAATGGTATCTAAAATTTTATAGTTTTATGCATGAGCATGGATATAGTAGGTATCATTTAGATCATTGTGTTTATTTTACGACGTTGGATGATGCCAGCTACATTATTTTATGTTTATATATTGATGCTTGTAGCTAGGTCTAACATGGATCACATTAATGGGCTAAAATGCCAGTTAGCACATGCATTTACTATGAAGGATTTGGGGGCAGCAAAAAAAATCCTTGGTATGAAGATTAGTAGAGATAGGAAGAACAAGAAATTGACTTTATCATAGGCTGATTATATTCAGAAGGTGTTGCAACATTTCTCTATGGAGAATGCTAAAGTTGCTAGCACACCTTTATCTGGTCATTTGAAGTTGACTAAGGAGATGTGTCCAAAGACACAAGAGGAGGAGGATGAGATGTCCAAGGTACCATATGCTTCAGCTATAGGAAGATTGATGTATTCTATGGTATGTACAATGCTAGATACTACACATGCACTGGGAGTTGTTAATAAGTATACGAGTCATCCAGGAATCGAGCATTGGAATGTAGTCAAATAGATTCTTAGATATTTGAGAGAAACATCCAGTATGTGTTTACACTTTGGGAGCTCTAGTACTACTTTATAGGGTTATGTTAACTCAGATTTGGTAGGCGATATTGATACAAGACAGAGTACTATAGGTTATGTATTTGCTATTGGTGGGGTAGTAGTGAGCTAGGTTTTTAGGTTATAGAAGGTTAATGCTTTATCCACTATAGAGGTAGAGTATGTTACTACTACAGAGGTAGCCAAGGAGATGATATGGATTTAGTTCTTCTTAGAAGAATTGGGACACCCTTCAAGGGATAATTATTTATTTACAAATAGTCAGAGTGCCATTCATCTTGCGAAGAATTCTACTTTGCATTTAAAAACAAAACACATACAATTGAGGTACCATTTCATTCGGTCAAATTTGGATGATGGACAATAAAAGCTAGATAACATACATATTGATGAAAATAAAATAGATATGTTTACAAAGGTAGTGACAAGGGAGAAGCTAAAATACTCTTTAGCTTTGGTTGTACTTCTAGACTAAACAGAATGAAAGAATAGTAGATTCTAGGGTAGTCTGATCTAGTGGGAGCCCCATGTGGTAGTAGTATTGCTAGAGGATTAGTCTCCAAGTGGGAGATTTTTGTGTAGTATGGAGTTTGATCAATCATCAAGTGGGAGATTGTTAGTTTGTGGTGAATGATTAGGGAAGTACTATACATACTTCATAAAAGTTACATGTTATTGATTTGGCAATTTATGGCTGACATGTTGTAACTAACTTTAACCCTAAAGTGGAAAAAATCTTTGTATAAAAGGTCTTAGGGTTAGAGATTTTTTCATAAGGTGTGATGCAAAAAATTGGTTCTTACAATAGTATTGAGCTATAAGGGATTACAGATTGTAATTAGGTTATAATCACTAAATCATAATAATATTGGACTTGCTATTTGGTGGACATAGCCCAGGGATTGGGTGAACCACATTAAATCTTGGTGTCTTGTGTTCTTTTCTATGTGATGTATTATTTTATGATATTATTTGTATTTACATGTAATTGTTATTTTTGTTTGAGGTTTAATCCTAACACAAAGTACGTGTGCACTATAGCGTGTACACTATAGCATGTACACACTATAGTGTATGTGCACTATGTAAGCCTGAATTAAAAAATGCTTTAAATAGCATGTGCATGCTATATCATGCACACACTATTTATATATTTGGATTTTCCTTGGGGATCCAACCCAAATTTTTGGAGTCTTCAAACTAGTCTAAGACATGTTTTGCAACAAGCATACAAAAAATGATTAATTTTTCTTGTGTGCTCTCCTTCAAGTTTCTTCATGGTTGAGCATCGATAAAATTAGGTTACATGATATTGTAGATCTTAGTGTTAGCTATATAACCATATGGTTTATTTTGAATTTGAACTATTTCAAGCATTTCAACCATAATTTCTTTTGAATGTATGTCCATTCTCTCTCAAAAACCAACATGTACTAATTGGAGTGTATATTTTAGCTCATTAATTGAATTTGACAACTTAATTTTTTAGAAACTAGACTCCATTCTACACACTTTGAAAAAAAGAAGTTTTGATTTTAGATTAGTTTTGAATCATTTCTAGGAGGAGCACACTGGTACTTCACATTTTTGGGATGTCCAACTACAAAATTCATAAAAAAAAATACACATTATAAAATTACCTGAAAAATATGGGATGAACTACATGGTGTTAGATAACTTTTGACCAAAGTGATTAAAGAATTTCAAAAAAAGAGTTAAAATTTTAGGGGGGGCACACTTTGCACTATGTTATGTTTTTTTTGAAAAAATAGTACCACTTTCTGTGGCCCCCTTTTTAGAGGACTTAAAACTAAACCATTAAAAAAAATTTGGTAGTTTAGAAACTAGATTCAAAGGATTACTACTTTTGTTTTTTTCATATCTTAAAATTTTGAGCATAACTATCTTCAAATTCTTGTCGAAGTTCAGAAATTATTGATTTTAGAAAAAAATTCGCCACTTATACCCCCATTTTGGAACCACAACTTGGTGCACTTACCCCCTACACAACCAATAAAACATGCAAACATTCTTGAATTGACCTATGCAATTATCTAACCAAATGCTATGTCTATCCAAAGCAATCTCATGCTCCTGAAAGAAATCAAAATATTTCCCAAAATAATGTTACAAAAGCTCTTGAGAGTGAGATCTATCATCACTCATGTAAAAATGATACTCTCTAATAATCTTCTAATTATCTTCTGCACTATTACATATTCTAAATTTTTGATCCAACCATTGAGACCTATGACTATACCTTGCATACTTGTAGAAAATAACTATCTTTAAATATGAAATAAAATTAGTCACATTGATTTCTTTTGCAACTAATTCACATTTAGAGCTCTCACCTCCACTCTTGAACATGTATTTCACCATTTCATATACCTTTTATGTTTTACTATTGTCCTCCCAAGATCTTTCTCTTACCCCTCATGAAAACATGTGTCAAACTTGGATAAGCCACCACATTCTAAACACTTCTCATTTAAGCAAGCATTTTTATAAAAGAAACAACCATCAACTCTAGGACACAAAACTTGATCTAGAAAGTATCTTGATGATTTTGGAAGCCCACTACCACCACAATTCTCTAACATTTCATTACTATGCAAAGTAGAACAGATGGAGCATAATAGTTCATGGTTCATAGAAAAATCCACATGATATTTGCAATAACATGTATTTTGAATCTTTAGTGGCACACAATAAAATAGTTTCAAGGATTCAAAAGACCTTTATGATACATGTAATCTTGGATGACTCTCTCTAAATTTTTTGAACAACATAGTTTGACTTACCATCCAATAATGTTTAGGATGTGGTGTGTTGTCTCTAATGCCAATTCTCAACCTCAACACATCTTTAGAATTGGGTGAGACTCTTGAGCTAGATTGCCAAAATTGTGTAATTTTTTGCTTCATATCATTAGTTAGCTTCTTATCAAAACATTGAAGTCTCCCACCAAAAGCCCATGTATCATTTTGAAGAGGATCGCCAATTCTCTCTTGTCTAGTAAGTTATTTTCTCAAAGTAGTATGATTTAGATTTAAGTCAATACAAGTTTGTCTCATATATCTACCATTTATGAAATGATGCCTTACCAAAGATGTTGTAATAACCCTTTGAGAAACTCTCTATCTTTCCCCTTGCTATTTTTCCCAATGCTATTGAGAGCACTGAAAAGATTCTTCACAATAATGACATTTCTTTCCATTTTCTTATTGACACAAATCTTCAATTTGGAAAGCATAGGTCTCATATTTTGCATCTTTAATAAGTGCATAAAAATTGCTCCACCACTAACTTGTTTTTGAAAAACATCTTATATAGCCTTGAAGCCCATAACCAAATGATTCTTTGTGGTTTTTTCCTTCCAAATTACTAATAATCACTTCATCAATTTCAATTAACCATTTTGGTGTTCTACAACCTTCATTTTGGTTATAATTAGGATATATGTAATGTTCCTGTGCATTTTCATTTTTAACATGGTTAGTCCTCACATTCATATTATGAACTAGTAAATTTTTATTCTCCAAAATTTCAATCCGGGCATTTTCATTATTAATAGGTACATTTTCATTCCCCAACTGAAAATATTCATTTTCTAACTATATAATTTCACCTTCAATCAATACATCATCAACTTGATTGACATTCAACACACCAAGTCTCTTCCTTTGGTAATTTACCTATCTCTTTCCTTATATGTAACAATGTCTTCATTTGATACCTTTCTTTTGCATTTAGCCTTTTGATGACTACTTCTCCTCATTCAAATAACTATATTGGGCACCTTATCAAATTTTGTAGCCACATTTCAGACAATGGGCCCCAAACAAAGTTTTGTCTGCAAAAACATTGCCGAATCCCATGAAAAAGCCAAAAAAAAAACATGATTGTTAGGCCTACACTGATATAGAATATTTTGGCAAAAGTCTACTAGTAAAATGATTTGGGCACCCAATTCTATTTTTGGTATTTTATCCCAAATTAGATGCCTGATATGATATCAGGTACCTGAAATTTGCACCCAAAATTTGGAGGGAAATCAAGTGGGGAAAATTATACATGTATATAGAATTTAATTATTCTATATTATTATATTTATGGGGAAATCATGTGAGAATAATTATATAAATATATAGAATTTACTTATTATATAATATAGTTATTACATATTATATATATTATTATATGCATTTATTATATATATATATAATATAATATAATAGTTATATCATATATATAAGTATTTATTAATTGTTATATATATATATATAATCACACACACATGTGTATATATGTGTGTGTGTGTGTATTTATAATCATATACATACATTATTACACACACACACACACACACACATATTATAATTACATATACTTTATAGATATAAATCTATTTATTATAATTAGATATTTTATATTTATAAGTGTTAATTATAATTACATAATTATTGATTGTATGGGTCAAATGGGTTAAATGGGGTCATAGGCTAACCTATGAACCCCTTCAACCCATTTCATCACTACACGTGTCCTAGGGACATATCATAATTTATCATATGTGTCAAGGGGGTCATAGGTTTGACCCATTTCATTAGGACATGTGTTCTTAGGGGTCCTCGGACCCTTAGGGACATATTGTAATTAATTGTCTAGGTTGAATGGGGTTGTAGGCTAACCTACGACCCCCTTTGACCCATTTCATCATGACATGTGTCCATAAGGGTCCTAGAATCCCTAGGGACATATCATAATTGATCGTATGGCTTGAAGGGGGTCATAGGATAACCAAAAAAACCCTTTGAACCATTTCATCATGACATATATCTCTGGGGGTCCTAGGACCCCTCAAAACATATTATAATTGATCATATGGTTTGACTGGGATTGTAGGCTAACCTATGACCCCCTTCGACCCATTTCATCATGACATGTATCCTTGGGGTTCCTAGGACCCCTAGGGACATATTATAATTGATCATATGGGTCGAAGGGGGTCATACGATAACCTACAACCCCCTTTGACCCATTTATCATGACATGTGTCCCTAGGGATCCAAGGGACATATTATAATCGATTGTATGGGTCCAATGGGTTTATAAGCTAACCTATGACTCCCTTTGACCCATTTCATCATGACATGTGTCCCTAGGGGTCCTAGGACCCCTAAGGACATATTGTAATTGATCGTATGGGTGATAATGGGTCGTAGGCTAACCTATGATCCCCTTTGACCCATTTCATCATGACATGTATCCCTCAGTTTCCTAGGACCTCTAGGGACATATAATAATTGGTCATATGGGTGGAAGGGGGTTATAAGCTAACCTATGACCCTCTTTAACCCATTCCATCATGACATCTATCCTTTAGGGTCCTAGGACCTCTAGGGACATATAATAATTGGTCATATGGGTGGAAGGGGGTTATAAGCTAACCTATGACCCTCTTTAACCCATTCCATCATGACATCTATCTTTAGGGTCCTAGGACCCCTAGGGACATATCATAGTTGATCGTATGGGTTGAAGAGGGTTGTAGGCTAACCTATGACCCCCTAGATCCATTTCATCATGACATCTATTCATAGGGGTCATAGTTCCCTAGGGACATATTGTAATCAATCATATGGGTTAAATAAGGGAATCGTCGACTAACCTATAATCCCCTTCAAGCCATTTCATAATGACATGTGTCCCTAGGGGCCTTAGGACACCTAGGGACACATGTCATGATGAAATGGATCAAAGGGGGTTGTAGGCTAATTTAGGCTACAACACCCTTTGACCCATTTCATCATGACATGTGTCCCTAGGACCCCTAGGGATATATCGTAATTGATCGTATGGGTTAAAGGGAGTCGTAGGCTAACCTATGACCTCATTTAACCTATTTCATCATGACATGTGTCCTTGGAGGTACTAGGACCCTTAGGAACAAATCATAATCAATTGTATGGGTTGAAGTGGGTTGTAGGCCTACCTATGACCCCCTTAGACCCATTTATTCACAACATGTGTCCCTTAAGGTCCTAGGACCACTAAAGACATATTGTAATTGATTGTGTGAGTCGAATGGTGTTGTAGGCTAACCTACAACTCCTTTCGACCCATTTCATCATGATATGTGTTCCTGGGGGTCCTAGGAACCTAGGGACATATTGTAATTGATAGTATGAGCTGAATGGTGTTTTAGGCTAACCTACGACCCCCTTTGACCCATTTCATCATGAAACATCTCTCTAGGCATCCTATGATCCCTATGGACATATTGTAATTGATCTTATGGTTTGAAGGGGGTCATAGGCTAAGCTATGACCCCCTTCAACTCATTTTATCATGCCATGTGTCCCCAGGGGACCTAGGACCCTTAGGGATATATTGTAATCGATCATATGGGTTAAAGGGGGTCATACGATAACTTATGACCCCCTTCAACCCATTTCATTACATGTGTCCCTAGGGTTCCTAGGACCCCTAGGGACATGTCATAATCAATCGTATGGGTCAAATGGGGTCGTAGGCTAACCTACAACCCCCTTCATCATGACATGTGCCCCTACAGGTCCTAGGACCTGTAGGGACATATTATAGTCGATCGTATGTGTTGAATAGGGTTGTAGGCTAACCTATGACCCCCTTTGACCCATTTTATCATGACATGTGTCCCTGGGGGTCCTAGGCCCCTAAGGGACATATTTTAATAGATTATCTAGGTCAAAGGGGCTCATTAGCTAACCTACTACCCCCTTCAACCTATTTCATGATTACATGTGTCCCTAGGGCTCGTAAGGCCTGTAGGGTCATATTGTAATTAATCATACGGGTCAAATTGGGTCATAGACTAACCTATGACCCCCTTCAACCCATTTCATCATGCCATGTATCCCTAGTCCCTAGGGGTCCTAGAACCCCTATGAATATATCACAATCAATCGTATGGGTCAAAGGGGGTCGTAGGCTAGTCTACAACCCCCTTCAACCCATTTCATCATGACATGTGTACTTGGGGGTCCTAGGACCCCTAGGGACATATCATAATTGATTGTATGGGTCAAAGGGGGTAGTAGCCTAACCTACTACCCCTGTCAACTCATTTCATCATGACATGTGTCCCTAGGGATCCTAGGACCCCTAGGGACATATTGTAATCGATTGTATGGGTTGAAAGGGGTTGTAGGCTAACCTACAACCCTCTTCAACCCTTTTCATCATGATTGGGGGTCCTAGGACCCCTAAGGACATATCATAATTGATCATAAGGGTCAAATAGGTCATAGGCTAACCTACGACCCCCTTTGACCGATGTCATGTGTCTGTAGGGTTCTTAGGACCCCTAGGGACAAATTGTAATCGATCATATAGGTCAAATAGGGATGTAGGTTGGGGTCATAGATTAGGGTTGTAGGTTAACCTACAACCCCCTTTGACCCATTTCATCATGAAATGTGTCGCTATGGGTCCTAAGACCCCTAAAGACATTTTATAATCAAACGTATGGGTCAAAGGGGGTCGTAGGTTAGCCTACAACCCCCTTTGATCCATTTCATCACGAAATGTGTCCTTGGGGGTTCTAGGATCTGAGGGACATATTGTAATTAATCATATGGGTTGAAGGTAACATATGACCCCCTTCTTCCCATATTGACCCCCTTTGACCCATATCATCACAAAATATGTCCCTAAGATTCCTAGGACACCTTAGGACACATTTTAATTTAATAACCTATATAATACTATGTAATAATTTTTAATTCTATGTTAAAATATATACTATAGTAGTATATTTAATAATATATTTTTAATATTATATATATAATAATGATGTATAGATAATATTTATAATACTATAGATAATATAGAATACTATAGAAAATATAGAATACTATATAATAATATAAAGTTCTATGATCCTAATATACTATCTAATCATATTTAATACCATATATAATATTATAATAATAAATTTTATTATATAATATATATAAAAATAAATAAATTCAAATATCATTATATCTTAAATGTAAAACATATTTAAACATGTTTGTAAGACTTTTGGTTTAAAATGTACAATTGGTCCCCAATATTTCAAATTTGAAAGTTTGTATTTTGCCGCTAAATTTTGGGTACCCAATTTTCTATTAGGTACCCGTTCTTGGATTGGGTACTCTAATAGGCTTGGTATTTACTAAATTTTTTTGGTCAACTCAAAAAATGTGTTCGAGCTATGTTTTCTTGACATTTAGACTTCGAGCAGCCATTTGACAATATTTTTTTCATCTAAATTCAATGACATGAAAAGAGTTTTTGGAGAACACTCTCAATATTCCATCGATATAATTGCTGTCAAATTATGAGTTCAATAACTATTTATTAACCAATTTCTAATGAATATTTCTATAAAGTGCTAATTAACATACTGAATGAAAAATAGCTATAACTTTCAAATAATATAACATTTTTGAAATCCAAAAGTTGCGTCACACTCTATGGTTTACCTAGTATAAGAAAAAAAGAATTTTTCTTTTCTAAAGTTTTCAATTAGTGAAGGTGGTCAAACACGTGAGTTTCTTTATTTTGAAAAAGTTATAGTAGAAAATTCGTATATAATTATTTATATATAATAAAAATACCCAAAAAAATGCATCACATCCACGCATGAGTCTACTTTTTATAGCTATAATCATATTAAAAAAACTATTAAGGTGGTTAGACATACACCTACTTTTTATTTTTGCCCTGAATTTTTTGTAGTATTGCATTAAAATCCAAAGTTTTGACCAAGTGAATAATTTTTTCTCTAGATAAGGTCTAGTAGTTATAGAAACTAAATTCAATTTCCTAGAGATTCTTCTTACAAATTTTTGATATAAAATCCATAGCTACTTTAAAATTATGTGTCAAGTTAACATAATCCTAATTTTCTAATTTTCCATTGTCATTTAAGGCCATAGTTTGGTTGACCATGATCCTACACATAACCCTCCACCCGTAGTGACACAACCAAAAAACCCTCTGCTCAATGTTCTCATTCAACCACCACTACCAACTATAAACACTTTGTGCATACCATTACATCATTTAAATACTACACAAGAGGACCTTATTAACCACCTTGCACAAAATAGTGCTCACATTACCCAAATGGTCATTAGGTTGCAATTATCTACACTTCCTCACCACTCAAACCTAGCGAATACACTTGAACAAATGGCCCAAAATGTGAATGAGGTGTCTAGGGAGGTTACAAAATGGGGTTAATGGAGGGGTAGTGTTGTGCATTTTATGCTGATGGATTATTAAATTAACAAGTGAAAGATAAGGACATAAAGAAAGATACTATATGTTCTCTTTTCATTGATTCTATATCTAGCAACTCCCTATTACAAACAACCAAAACTTTTCCTATTCATTGGTGCAATCATACTAGGATGAGATCATGTTTTTGGGATATGTGGGATATGGTATTTGACCTACCACCATGTAAAAATTTAGAAGGTGCCTCTATATTTTTTGAGAAAACTATATTGTGAGTTCATCCTTGGTGAGAAGCCAAATTACTTTTACATTAGTGAGTTCTAGGGTAGAGGGAGAGGCTCTATGCAGGATAGACCTGGGGCTCATATGGTGATACCACAACATGAGAGGATGCATACATCATGAAAAACCATGCCTCATGATGTGCTTCCAACAATTATAAAGGAGACTATTAACTTATAGGCTCTTCATGCAACTGCATCATTGACAAATGTCATCATTGAGCATGGCTCATAGTTAGGTGGTTTTCCTTCACCTATGACACATCAAACATCATTAGATGCACCTTTAGGGTTATCACAGTCTGTGACAACTCTATCATCATCACTTATAACACCTCAACCATCATCATATGCTCCTTTAGGGTCATCACAGCCTACGATAACTCCATCACCATCACCTGCACCACTAGTGTCATCCCCATTGCCACCTACATCATCATCACATGTATCATTACAGTCTTTAGAGATAGATCAAATTTTTAAAAAAAGTTTTCAGTGCATGTGAAATGGGATGGATATTGAGGCATCTCAAGAGTGTCATCTCATCAATGTATACATTATAGACATGTTATCTATATAGAGGTAGGGATTTCACAATCGTTGATGATTTGATGACGATGGTCTTCAAAGGATAGTAGACACAGGTTTTTTCATTTGATTTTTGACATGATATTATTTAATCACCTAAATATCATAAAAGTAAATATAGTTTTATTTTTTAGATCACACTAGATTGATATGTGAACAATATGCAATATAGGGTGCAACAAGTGGTATGAGAACACCACAGAGTACTGATTCTACTAGAGGTGTGAGGCTAGGAGCACAAACATCCAAGGTAAATTTTTAAAAATATTTTTATAAGTACAATAATATATTGCTTTGAAATATTATTTCTTAATTGGTATGACATTAACAACACAAAGTTCCCTAAATGATGTTTCTTAATTGTTTTACGATGAAAATCTAGTCTCTAAGAAGTTTTACAAGGAAGCCAATAGAATATCCATGTACAAATTAAGTTAATGAGGACATGTCATATAATTATATTGTTTAATTTTTCTATCATGCTAAAACCTTTCAATCTCTTGCACTAATCATTCCTCTTGCATGCCCCATAACTATCATCCCTCATTCATCCAACCCACTTATAGATCCTCCTCTATTTCCTACCATTATTTAAACCCCTCTTATAAATCCTCTTCCATATCCTACCATCATTGAAACCCTAACATTTATCAAATCCATTTAATTCCCATCCACATCTCTTTCTCCTAGCATTACCTAAACCCCATCTAATGAAGCTCAAGAGTTTTGACATGATCTATTATTTAATCTCCTAAATCTCATAAAAGTAAATATTTTTAAAATTTTTATAGAACACTTTGGATTGATATGTGAACAATATTCAATGTGGGGTGTAGCAAGTGGTATGAGAATACCAAAGAGTATTTGTTTTGTTAGAGGTGCAAGGCTAGGAGCAAGAATACCTGAGCTAAAAAAATTAAATATTCTTATAAGTACAATAATGCATTGACTTTGAAATATTTTTTCTTAATTAGTATGACACTAACAACACAAAGTTCCCTAATTTTTGTTTCTTAGTTGTTTTATAATGAAAACCTAGTCTTAAAGAAGTTTTACAAGGAAGCTAATAGAATATCCATGTCCAAGTTAAGTTGATGAGTTATGTCATCTAATTATATCATGTGAAGTTTCTAGTACACTAAAACCTTTCCATCTCCTACACCCATCATTAGTTCATCCTCCATATACCCATCTCCATTAAATAATCTCCATTTCACATACGGTGTCTTTTAGGAGTGTGGAGATCATGAATCTACACTTGTATTTCTTGGGAAGGTGCCAAAAGTTCATTCACATCTCTCTTTTCCTTCTCAATCTCTTTATTTTTAACTTAGACCTTGTAGCCTTTTTGAGCCCTAATTTTTCCTATCTTTCAACTATCATTCCAATTTCGTCCTTCAAGTCCTTCTTGTGTCTTCTTTCCCTCCTATGATCTTCTTGATGTTATTGTGCTTTCTTGTCATTTACAACATTATCTCATATTTATAACAATACCCTTTACTATTTTATTCGACTTTTTAGGGGCTAAAATTTCTCAAGTTCATGATGCCACACTTTCTCCCATTAACTTTGGCCTTGATAGCTATGTGGTGTTATAACTTGCACACCTATCAAGTTTACAAATTGAGTTGAACTCATGATGTGTATTATTGATTCCTCTTATGTTATATTTGTTTAGCTTTAGGGTACCTGAGACAGCTCGAGGTCTAGAGGAAAGGGAAGGAAATCAAGAACACCCTGTTGGCCTATATCTTCACCTCGTTAGAATACTAAGAATTTATTGTGAAAATCTAGTTTTAAAGAAGAATACATATTTCCTATTGTAGAAGTTTTTACGAAAAACCCTAGTTCTTTACCCTCATGAATGTTTTCATTTTGGAAACCCTCTTTGATTTTAAATAATGTTATGTACTTATGAAATTTTAAAGTGTGACCTTGTGAAAAAGGTTATTGCTCTATTATTGTAGTGTTTAACCTTTAACACTTTTATGGTGTGATGGTGTGACAAATTCAAATGCTCAATGTTCATTTGGTCATCATAGTTTATTTCAAGTGGTTAATTCAGAGAGTGAAGGTGTGACACAGTTAAGTGATGAGATGATCATGAGGTCACACAGTTAAGTATGAAGTTATAGTTTTAGGTAGTGGTCATGCAAAAAGGGACTACCGCTCAATCGCTACCCTAGTGACAATTTCAAGATAGGACACATGAAGGCATTTGAAGGAGTGTTTGTTATAACATAAATGTTATGGTTAAATGGTGCAACTGAGGTTAGGGAGGTTGTTCATAACTTCACAACCTAAAAGTTAAAAAATTAGCATGAAGGAGTGACTTGGTGGTCCCTTTTATTGCACAGTCACATGGATTGGGTTGCAATTAAATAAGAATGCAGTGATGAAGTGAAATAACTAGCATGTTATGAATTTTTTTTTATCACTCAATCACAAGGTTTAACTTGTAAAGGGTAATAGAAACTACGAACTAGAAAAAAGGTTAAGAGCTCATGAAGTAATCTTTGATCATGTCATCAAATAGTTAGAAGATGAAGAATAAAGAAAAGCCACAACATGTTAATCTCTTTGATTGCACAATCGCATGTGTAAAAGATATAGTTAAAAAGATAGTTGCAAATTGGCAAAGAAGTCAAAGTGTATGAATGAGGTGTTTGATTGCATGGTCACATGGTTAAATACATAAGGTGAAAATCAAGTCATGATGCAATGATCACTTAGTCTTTAGGCATATTGTGCAATCACTAGCTTAAAATGCTAATGTTAAAGTTAAGCAATGATGGTGTGAATGGTGGTGTTCACAGCCTAAGCAACACAAAAATCAAAAGGATGCAACCATCCAATGCAGTCAAGAGATGAAAAGGATTATGTGTTCACTTAGTTGTGTGGTTATAAGCACAAAGTAAAACATAACCTATGAAGCAATGATCATATGTGGTAGTAGTGTTTGCTCAGTTGTGTGGTTAAAAACATGAAGCAAAAAGGAAGCTACAAAGAAGTAGCAATGTATTTTAGAAGGTTTCTCTCTTTCACAATGCCAAGGGATTAAACATAAAATTAGACATCAATTTTTCAACCAAGGGCTTCACATAGTCGCAGGAAAAGATAAGGGTTAGAAAATAAGCTTCACCAAGGCACAAATAACTTGTAGTATCCAGTGTTCACATGGTTGCAACATAGACTTAAAAAGTAAAATGATTGTTGTAACTCGATAATTACCAAAAAGAGAGGTATTGTCTAAAAAAGAATAAAAAGGAATTTGAACACTAGTAGTATGAGTGTTGTAAATCCATAGTATGATGATTTTTATAAGTTTTCAAAAATTATCATGTATGCTGACTTAAAGACACCATTAATGCTATTCCTATGCTTAACTTCTATTAAAAGATGATATTATAGATTTCCAATTACAACATTACAAAGATTTCATAGCCAGAAAGAGAATTGAGTGCAAAGTTGTTCAAGAGATTTGAGTTGCAGAAGAAGTGTTTGAAGAAATTGAAATTAGAGAAAAATGGCACAAGAGTAGGGTAAAATTATAGCATAGGTCAACATAGAGTAATCTTAGCAAAGTTAATCATGCAAGATGTAATAGTTGATGTAGACTTGGTAAAGGCCCTAATAAAATCTTACAATCCTAACCCTCATGGATTTCACAAGAAGGATATGAGTCTATTGTGCACCTTGGACAGGGAGACCTTTATTGAAGTTTTCAACCTTGGAGGACCAATGACAAAGATAATTGATCAAGAGAAGATGGATGAAACTTTCAAAACTTAGAAAAGTTTCTTCATTGGAAGGGTTATGCTATGACATATCCCTATGTCCAAAAAGGAAAAGGGTGAGCTCCCAAAGAAGGTAGGAGACTTTATGTCATTAAATTTTTTCAGCAAATACTTCCAGTATACTGTGTTTGGAATAGATAAGGTGATTGGACTAGATAATATGATGAACACTCTTGGAAATGTCTATATCATGGTGCTAGACATATAGGACTTGCATCATAATGTAGGGTATGATTTTGTGACCCGTATTATAAATGTTATGCACAATGAGATTACTGTTGCTTAGAGGGGAGATATGGGGAACTTCAAATTTTACCATGATTCATTGTTGATGCATATCATTCTATACAAGAACATAAGGAACATTAGCCTTGATTTTATTGAAGGGCTTGAGGGGAATGGAGAAAATATGCCAGTGCATCTATGGACTAGGTTATGGCAAAGGTTTTACCCTTACTCTAATTCTATAGCTTTCTAGAATGATTTTGTTTTTCCAATTTCTAATATGTTAGCTAATGTAACTAAAAGGGTTCTTAGGGGTGTTAGGATGCTAATTAGACCATCTATATGCCCTAATGAGGATAGGATATTGGTACATGACTAGGGAAGTATTTCTCTATTTGAAATTTTTTCTATTATAATTGTTTATGGATGCCCCCAACCCCCTCATATTTTTCCTAGGCTTATTCTAGAGAGAATGGGAACTATAGAATTCTTTTGGCAATTGAAAATGATGAACTTGGAGTACCTAGGACCTACAATAAAAAAGGGATCCTTTTTTGTAGAAATGTCAAGGTAGGGGATTTTTTTTTTAGACAAAGATGCAACTAAAGAAATAGATGAATTCATGAGCAAATACTTATTGCCCTCATCTCATGCTAGGACCTATGATCCTAATGACCTTGTTAGGCATGCCCTCAAGTAGATGAGGAAGTTCAATCAGTCAAATAGTAAGCCCTATTAAGAGGAGGATGTGATTATGAATTTCTTAAAAATAAAGAGTGGTAGAGACAAGATCCTGAAATGGAGAGAGATTATGATAATTTAAGAGGAGATGAAGAAGAAAAATCCCTCATTTAAAGAGTTTTATCATGAGGAGAAGTATCTTGATAGGTATTATAATTGCATTAGTAATTATGATGCTATAATGTCTCAAGTACCTCCTAAAATAAGAGATAGAGCAACACCTTAATCCGAAAAGCATGATGATATCATAGAGATTGATGATTATCAAGATCAGCAAGAGAGTTCAGCATGGGCCCAAGGTGGCAAAAAGAAATAAAATATGATTGATATCCCAAATAGTGAAAGAGAGAAAGCATTCCAAATTATGTCTACGCGTACCAAGTATTTTGATGATATGAAGCATAATTTATTGATAAGGTAGGCCACCTAAAATGAATGAATCCAAAATAAGCTTGAGCTTGAGGTAAGGATGTTGGATGAAAGGATAATCCAAGCTCAAGAATTTGTGAAGAATGATGACTTCATGAATTCTGAGGAGTTCAAATCATTCTTGTTTAAGATTAAACAAAATGAACTCACTCTATAGTTAAGCTAGGAGACTCCTAAGAGAAGTTAGCTGAACTGGTGTAAAAGCTACAAGAATATGACCCAAATAGTGAGATTCTCACTATAGATGAGGCTAGAGATCTGGTGAAGATAAGTGGGATGTTTCTCTTCCTTGGTGGGATCTTAGCTCATACTTCATGCTAGATCAAATAAAAAGGAAAATAGAATCTATCTCATTTGAGGAGACCAATATTGTCGGAGAACTGTAGGGGTCTGGATTTAATGTTGACTCCAAAACAATGAGAATCTAGATTATGGCTCCTATATCTAACAAGACAAATTGTATGGAGTTTAGAGACTATCCCCAAGGCAATGTGATATGCTAGAATGTCACAACAACATCAAATGACTAGATTCACAACATGATGAACATTGTTTCACTCATGGGGAAGACTAAAATGGATATGCTTGAAGAATAGTTGTATCAAACATACGACATATATCCATTTAGACAAGGAAGAAGTATGAGGAGGAACTAAAAAAGACTTATATACTGGAGCAAAAAGTGGCTTCCCTTGAAAATGATGTAAGAACTTTGAGGAATGTAACCAAACCTATTATAGACGTAAAAGATCAAGAGACCCAAAAGTATGTTTATTCAACAAATATGGGTATGGATTGGGTGATAGAGGTGGATGAGTTGGACGAAGGAAAGGAAATTAATGTCAGGACCATGGAGAGCATGCTCTCACATAAAATAAATGTCCTCAAATAGGCTTCCCAGAATTTCCACATTAGCTACATTGCATTGTAGGGAGTAGAGTATTTGTGCTTTGAGGCCTTATTAATTCTTTCTCCATTGTTTACCAAGTGCCCCCCTACATTCCATTTTTTGACAAGTTGGTCCCAATTTTGGCCCAAAAAAAGGAATTTCCCAAGGAGACCATCATCCATACCAGGAAAATGATAAATAGGGTAAAATATTTGAATGCTTTCTTTTATGGTAAGTTACAATTAATTAACAATAAAATAAAGACAATTTCCAATGGTACTGATGCAGAGCATCCTAGGCTTGCTTGCAATCTTGCATGTTTGGAGGGATATTGGTTAAGTATTGAGGAGCATCGAGCTTGGATTTTGGTAGAGCTATGATTTTAATGGTTAGGTATATGGTGGAGATACATTGGGGAACCTTTCCTCTTGATTTCATAGAGATTGGATGGATTGAGTTGAATTTTGAACCATTTTTACCTTGCTGCTGGAGCTGCATTTTCTGGTTTTTGAGTTCCTATTGCAAGTCGTGTAACTAATTTTGTGCAATGAATTAGAGGTTGCACATTTAAATAATTGAATATATCCTAGAGTGATTCCATTTATCAAAGGTACAAGTTCTAATTCATTATAAGTTGGGAGATATGGCAATTCTCCTATATTATCAATTTCTAGTAGTTTGTGCAATAGGTTTCTATGCGTGACTTTTGGGATGGATGTGTAGATATTCTTAATGAATCAACATTTGTACATTTTAGGGGTTGTAGAGGGAACTAGCTATGGTGCAACTTATTTACACTGATCGACTACCCCAACTTCCATGCAAGTACTATGCCTACCTGCATTGCTAGATATATGTCAGGCATGTCACTGGTCACCTATCATACATCATGCCATATTCTCCCACCATATTCTCCTACCATATTATCTACCTACCACCATAAATGCCAATCACATCAAATTCCCTTCAAGCCTAATCTATAAATCCAAAATTTTAGCTAGTTTTTTTTTCAGATTATAAAATCATAGTGTAGTGGGATTTGTAGTGAAGTGTCGTGGGGGGTATATGTTATAATCTACCCAACACATACAACTATTCATGTGTGAAGGGTTATAGTGGATACAACTTTCAAAATAGGACAAGATGTCAACCATAGAGTTCAAATAACTCTGCTATTAAATATGCAACTATAGGTAACTATGACTTATGTTTCAAATCATTTTTCTTCACTCCACAAAATTCAGCTTTTATCATTCAAATCGATAATATCTAGGAGTTTTTTTTTATTGTTATAAATTTATCTGAGATAAATTTTTAAATTTTTTGTTATAGATTGAGAAAAAATCAATTTAGCTTTTATTGTTCAAATCAATAATATCTAGGAGTTTGTTTTATTGTTATAAATTTATTTGAGATAAATTTTAAAAAAATTTTGTTATAGATTGAGAAAAAATTAATTTAGCTTTTATCATTCAAACTGATAATATCTAAGAGTTTGTTTTATTGTTATATATTTATTTGAGATAAATTTTTAAATTTTTTGTTATAGATTGAGAAAAAATCAAAGTAATATTCAATTTGTTAAATATACATTATAATAGTGTTAAAATCAATAATAATATTTATATTTTACAAATAAATATTAATTTTTAAATCAAAATATTAGTAATCATGTTTCATTTTAAAATTTAATTTCTATATCAATGAAAAAATGTGTACGTGCCAATTATAAGCCCAATATGGGGTACAGATGGCTCTCGCCCCATCTTCCGATGGTTGACACACTTAACCAGTGGTGGCATTTGCAATCTTCGCTTTCTCAATGGAGAAAATGTTTTGACCATTTGGAGTGCTATTACAGAACCTAAGATTGGCCACTTTGCTTGGTGCCTTGCCTTCCAAGGTCTTCCCCTGGGGCCTCGGCTCGAGCACATTGGGATTCCTGATCCTAGATGACCCTTCTATGGTCAACCTGAGTCCTTTTTGCATATTTTTTGGTTTTGTAAGCGTGCTCAAAATTATTGGCACTAGATTCATGATTTTTTCAAGCCTTTCAAGCCTGAACCATTTTCATGGCACATGATCCTGTTGGGTGATTCCCCCATAATTCCTCAGAAATTCACTCAAATTTGGCATACCTTCAAGATGGAAATTTTGTTTTCTCTATGGAAAGATAGGAATGTTGTTCTGTTCACTCATAGTTTTTTGGATGTTAACATTGCTATGTACACTAAGGCATGCATTTGTAACAATGTGATTATGCAGATCTAGGTGCAAGCTAATAAAGTTTCCCTAGAAGTTGCTCACTTACAGGAGTTGTTAAATCACTGGGGAAATTTTCCTTGCACCATTGCCAGAGTTCCTTCGGATGCCTCGGTTGATGCCTCTATGCCTCGTGGCCACCGTTCTCGCTGCCAGTCCCTAGGCCGCCACTCGCACATGGCGTGCTCCCAAGCTTCCCACCACCACTCTCCTAGTGGTGGTGATGGCAGATGGAGGCACCACTCTACTTCCCCACCCCACGGTGGCTTTGGCTGGGCCTTAGCTCCTCCTCCTGGGCCTCGGTGGGCGCAATCTAGGAAATTTCCTCACCTAGCTTTGGCGATTTCTCCTTCGTGGTCAAAGGTTAAGGATGCGGATGTTGCCCCTGATCCTGTTGTTGATGATAGCTGGAATGTTCCCAGTCTACCCCACAATCCCACTAATATGTGGGGATTTCCTGATAAAGATGATCCTCCTCCCTCGGCTGGCACTGCCTTGGCAGCCTAAGGTGGTTTATTCTTTTTTTTTTTTATGAATAGTTGTTGTTTCTAGCTCAGGCCATGTTTTTAAGTCCAACTTCAGCCGTGTGAACTCTTTCATGGGTGATCTTGTATCCCTCAACCCCTTTTTTGTGAATTGTATTCTTAGTATATTTTATTAATAGAAAAGGACTATTCATCAAAAAAAAAAAAAAAATCTAAAAAATAAACAAAATTATTAAATACATAATTTGTAATTTTACATCTCTATTTTATGCACGTTGTTCAATGATTTCCTTACAATGGGTTATAAGTTAAATGATATCTATCTTCTAATTGAAGTAGAAATTCTCACTATTTTTTTCAAATTTGACTTGGCAAAATTTTAAAACTACACAAGCTATGTCATTATGTTACCAACATGCATACAGAATCAAACTATTCTAAATTATAAACAAAACTTGTCAAACACTTATATTTGTTTTGATTTCTAATTTTCTATTATGGAAGGCTTCATATGTAGTATATAACTTAAATTAAATTTTATTTACTTTTAAATAATTAGATTGTGATCTAAAATGTTCATTGAAAAATATATATTTAATTTAATTTGAAAATTCTTTCTAATTATCCCCTTATTTTTTCACTTTGATAAATTTATGCATGCCTATAATATTTAATTCTAAAAAAAAATTGCATCATTTTTTACATCTCTTATACTATATTCTAGGACTACTAAGCTTGAATTGACTAATGTTTAAAAAACTATCTAATTAAATTGTGTGATTATGTTATCCACATATATAAAATCAAACTATTCTTAATAATATAGAGAAATCAATCAAATACACTTTTATAATTTATATTAATTTTTAATTATGTATTTACAAGATCATTTTTCTTAGTATATAAGTTTTTAAAATCTAATTTCTATTTGTTTAAATAATTAGAGCATAATAAAATATATATATGAAATGAAAAATATACAAAATGCAATTAATTTTTTAATTTCAATTATCTGGGTTTTGACACATGATAATATATAATTTTTAGATATATTCTACTTTCATAAGCTTTTACATCCATAAAGTAGAAAAAAATTGTAATTGAGCACCAATGTTTGCATGAGGTTTTAGTATTTTATTCTTGAATCTTCAACTATATTTACTTCATATTTCAAAAATTTTATGTTTTAACTTTTAAAAGGTTTAAACTTTTGTGAAGAATATGAGAATTAGTTATTTATTTTAGTATACCTACAAAATTTATTAGCTTGTCTAGTAGAGCCATACTAGGAGCCACTCCCACTTGAATAATTATAGAGTTGTTTTTTTAGTTTGTCATGTTAGATTGCAACTACCTCACTTGAAGCCAAATAGGGGCATCAAGATTTTCTAGTTTTGTCTCTCTTTTTAGTCCATACTTATAGTAAGAAAATTATTCTTTTCTAGAAACTTTATTTGAATAATATAAATTGTCATTAAGAATATTCATATTTTTCAGGATGGGTAGAAAGAATAAGTGGGAATCACTTATTAAGTTAGGCATGCAAGACATCCCAAATGATGGAAGTCATTTTTCAAGTTGTGAACTTGAATGGACACCTATTGGAGATGGAAGTAAACAATAAATAGATTGTTGTGCTGCTATCGCTCTTGAGAGACTCCCTCACTTTGTCAAAGGAAAAGGTTTATTGGAAAGTATTGAAACAACATTTATACGTAAAAAAAAATATAGAGACTAATTTGGTAGAGCCTACTAAACATGTCACAAAGATGTATTCAAGGTTTGTCTAGATTTAATAAATTGATTAAGCATGTCACTTATTTATTTATTTATTTAGTTTATTATATTGATTAATAATTTTTTAACATGTATAAATAGTTATCATTGTACTTTTGGGCCATTATATAAAAGAAATTCACCAAAAAGAAAGGAAAGAAAATACAATTTCATTCAAAAAAGGTGTTGTCAAACACACTTTCATGTTAGGGTTATGTATGGTAGACCAGATATTGTGATAATTACATATAATGAATTTAGACATTAGGATGTTAATGGTGAATATTGTCATGGAAAGGATGACCCTTCTAGTGATCCAAGGAGTAGTTTTGCACCAAGGTTGTCAAGTGAATGCAAATCATACATTGAATCCTTACTATTGATGGGTGTGGGATCAACACAATATGTGAAAAACAATGCTTAGATCCCGATCTCAAAAAGTTGATGAATAGGAGGGACACATGTTTGTTAAGAAAGGATGTGTTAAATGCATGGAAATGAGTACGTTCCCTATGTTCTCAAAAGAATGAAGACAATGCAAAAAGAGTATGCTTGTGGCATTTAGAGGGGAAAGATAACTACTTCTATAAAACACCAAAAAATGCAAAAAATATTCCATTTATTATAGGCATCCAAACACCATGGATGTAAGAGATGATGGTGAAGCATTCACATGAGTCGCTTATTGCAATGGACTCCACATTTTCAACAAATAAGTATTTTGTATGTAGAACAATGCTAATTTTATTTGTGGATTTTAATTTAATCATCAACATTATTTGAATAAAAAATTAATTTATTAATAATTTGTTAAATTTAGTATCAACTATATACCTTGCTTGTATTTGATGAGCAAGAAGCTAGTATACCTATTGCATGGGCTATATCCTCTAGAAACAAAGTTGAGGATATAAATGAATGGCTAACTGAAATTTACAAAAGAGGGAAACAATGTAGAGAAGATTGGAATGTCAATGCATTCATGACGGATGATGCTAGCGCTGAGATTGAAGCAATCAGGTTTTTATCAACTTTTCTTTATAGTTACAAGAGTGTAATTTCTTTATTTTTAGTTTGCAAATATATTTTTCCCCAATTTTGGAATTAACTAGTTTTAATTTAAGAATAATTTTGGTAGAATTTTAATTATGAACTTTGATAATATATTGTCTTGTAGATTATCATTTAATTGTTGGGTGTTGTTATGTATTTGGCATGTATGTAGGGCGTGGTTGAAAAATGTGTACAAGTAAGTTAATATCTTATTAGAATATATAAAAAATCACATACATCACATAATAACTCCATGTTGTGTGATATAATTCAAATTTGTTAAAAATAAAGATGTTGGCACAAGAATATTTGATAGATTGGGTGAGATAATGTATTTAATGAGTGAGAATGAAGATGTCATTACTCATTTGATAGTAAAGTTCATAGAGGAATTCAAAGAAGAGAAGGAATTCATTGATTACTTTCAGAAGTATTGGTGTTATGATCAGAGTCGCATTGGTAAGGTTACAAAATTATTCTTATAGTTTTTATGTATTTGTAAAATTTAAATTGCTCATTTTATATGCTATGATATAATGTTTATTTGTATAGAAATGTGGGCAAAAAACTTCCAAAGCTTCCCTCATGCAAATCAAGAAACTAATGCCTCAATTGAATCATATCACTCTCATATCAAGAGTCAACATCTAAGTGATTTTTCTAGGAAATTCACAAGAAGAATGGATTGGCTCATTTATACACTTCTCCATAAGGTAGAGCCATTCTATAAAAATCAAAGATATTTGCATCTATCTAGATTTTTAACCAACTTCAAAAAGGAAAGATATTACATAACTACTTTAGAGAGATAAAAAATAATACCAAATACAGATTGTTATCTAGATGGTCACCTACCAAACACATATAAAGTTAGAAGTCAAACTATTCCAACAAAATGGTATTATGTTAGAAATTTTGGACCAAATTTGCATGTGTGAGATTGTGAGTGGGAAAAAAGAGGAAACACATGCAAACATGTGTTGAAGGTCTTATATATGCTAAAGAGGAACACACATAATGAAGTTGTTGGTAAGTATTTTTAAAGATTTAAGATTAACTTATCTATATTTTAATAATGTTTTTTTTTAATTAACTATATTTGTCATTTTAAATAACAAAAGTTTGCAATCCATTTGTTGTAGATGATGAGAAAGTGAGAGGCAGTTCCAGTCTAGAAATTAATGTCATTGGTAATGATGATATGTTTGTTTAATTAAATATTAAATGATTTTATGATTCTCAACATTAATTACTCCATATTTCAATTGTAGATGGTTGTATACTTTTAGAGAATTGAGATGTTCTGGAAGTTCTTAATGTTGGTGAAGGTGAGACAACTACTAAATTTTAAAACCATTATTCATAACAAACTTTTGATTTTTCTCAATATTATTGAATTTTACATTGTTATTAATATTACAGATGGTCAAAATTCATCTAGCATTATCAATGATAAATTTCAAAAATTAGTTGATTATATAAATTCACTACTCCAAAATTTACCAACTAGTGATCATGAAAAAGACATTTTTAGTCAAATTGTTGATAGATTTAGAGATATTCATGCATCTCTTGCTTCATCTTCCAAATTTGAACCAATCCTTGGCTCAAATAACATGTATATGAAATGAGTTCCACCATGGTTTAGTCCAAACAAAATGAAAAAGAAACATCCCATTTAGCAAAAGCACAAATTCCTATCTAGAAACTTAAATAGTAGAATTGAGGAGTGTGAAAATTTCCAGTTCCCCTCAATAGGACACAAAAAGAAAAAGCAAAAAAAGGTCAGAAATCGCTCAGGCGTAGCTGTTGAAAAAGAATGATATATTATTAGGCAACAAGGTGAGTTCATTTGAAAAAATTGTTTTAGCAAGTTACATAAAATTACTCCTTACTATTATTTCATCCATTAAATATATGTCATTATAGGTTTGGTTGATTAAGAAAGCACTCTACGATGTCAGTTACCTTTCTCCATTGATCTAAACCATACAATAATAGATGAAGTGCATTTTACAAATGGTAAGTTTTTAACTGTAAAATAGCTTTATTACTTTTATTTTAAAAAACCTTTGTTCTTATTTCTAACCACTTTTGTATATTTTTAAACAAAAAAATCAAATATAATTGGTAGAGATCAAAAATCAATGCTCATTATTATACCCACCTATACCTTTCAACAAATTGTTACATGTAGCTAGTACTTTTAGTACTTTTTTTTTTTGATGAATAGCCCTTTTCAATTAATAAAATTTACTAAGATTACAATTCATAAAAAAGGGCTGGGGGATACAGGATCACCCCGTGAATGAGTTCAATCGATCGAAGCCAAAGTAAACAACATGGCCGTAGCCAGCAACTATAAACTATTCATAAAAAAAAAAACATTTAAAACAACCTCATGCTGCCAAGGCAGTACCAGTAGAGGGAGGAGGATCATCTTTATCATGAAATCCCCATGCATTAGTGGGATTGTGAGGCAGAATAGGAACAGTCCAGCCGTCAGCAGCATCTGCAGGATCTGGGGTAGTTGCAGTCTCCGCATCCCTCTTGTCTAGCCACGGAGGAGAAATTTCCAAGGCCAACCGGGGAAACTTGCCAGAGTGCGCCCGTCCAGGGGGAGGAGCCAAAGACCGGCCAGAAGCCCACCCAGGGGGGCGAGCTGAGGACCATCCAGAACCACTACGTGGTGGGGAAATAGAGTGGCACCTCCAACTGCCATGACCACTATTGGGAGAGTGGTGACGGGGACCCTGGGAGCACAGCATGTGTGAATGGCGACCAGAGGACTAGCATCTGGAACGACGACCGCGAGACGAGGAGGCATCAACTGAAGCATTCAGAGGCACTCTGGCAATGGTACAAGGAGCATTGCCCTAGTGGTTTAACAATTCCTGTAAGTGGGCAACCTCCAGGGAAACTTTATTAGCTTGCACCTGTATCTGCATAATGACATTGTTACAAATGCATGCCTTAGTGTACATTGCAATGTTAACATCTAAAAAATTGTGAGTGAATAAAATTGCATTCCCATCTTTCCATAAAGAAAACAAAATTTCCATCCTAAAAGTATGCCAAATCTGGGAAAACTTTTGAGGAAATCTGGGGGAATCACCCAGTAGAATCATGTGCCATGAAAAAGGTTCGGGCCTGAAAGGCTTGAAAAAATCATGGATCTAGTGCCGATAATTCTGAGCATGCTTGCAAAACCAAAAAATATGCAAAAAGGACTTAGGTTGGCCATAGAAGGGGCATCTGGGATCAGGAACCCCAATGTGCTTGAGCCAAGGCCCCAGGGAAAGACCTTGGAAAGCAAGGCACCAAGCAAAGTGAGCAATCTTATGTTCTATAATGGCACTCCAAATGGTGTCGAACCGTTTTCTCCATTGACAAAGCGAAGAATGCAAATGCCACTGTTGATTAAGCGTGTCCACCATTGAAAGGTGGGGTGAAAGCCATCTGTATCCCATGTTGGGCTTATAATTGGTAAATGGAGTGGCAGGAAACCATTTCCAATCATACCACCAAGGTCAAACAGACTGAATCCCCACTTTATGAAGTAAGTGCACAGGGATGGAAGACAATAGAAGGTCATAAGTCTAGCGATCAACAAGTACAAGGTGGTATTGAACTTGCATATCCTCCCAAGACCTAAAATTCATGGTGACTCTTGAAAAAATGTCCTTGGTAGTGTGAATGCCATGTTTAAAGAAACGCAGAGCACTGGCACCTTGAGTCTTGGCAAGAGGAATACCCTGGAAGGCAAACAGGGGAGACCACCAAATGTTCTGTTGATTTAAGGACAACCCATTGCGAAACTCATCACCAGCCCAGTGAAGCCAAGGTTTAACAGCTTCCCAAGCTTTCCAGATGCTCTTTATAACAAAAGAGCCCTGTATGACCACTGGGTCATGCATAGTGAGAAGGGTCTAAAAACCAATCCCCTTCCATGCCGGTCTGTTAGCAGGGAAGCCTAAAGAGATGCAATGCCTGACAAGAATTTTCCAAGCTTCATCTCTAGAAATAGCTCTAATGATCCATTTAGCATAGAGGGCAAGGCCCTGCTTTCAAGTGGAAAGCAGGATGAGACCCCCAGATTCCCTTGGAAGACAATAGAAATCCCAAGCAACTCTGTGAAAACCATGATGGTCAGAACCAGAGGCCCAAAGAAAATCTTTGAGCAAACATTCTAATTTGAGATAAGAAGCTTTGGAAGGAGCCCAACAAGAAGAATAAAACACATGGGTGGCAGCCAAAATCTTAGAACAAATCTGAAATTTACTAGCAAGAGAAAGCGGCTTAGTGATTCAATAATCAAGCTTTTTGGTAATCTTTGTAAGCACAACATTCCAAAGTTCCACAGGGGAAGCCTGGAAAGAAAAGGGAATGCAAATAAAGCAAAAATTTTCTCCATGAGTAACCCATTTCCATTGGAATTGGCTGAGCCAAGGTGGAGCTGGCAAAAAAGACTGTCGGTAATAGCATGTTTTATGCCATTGAATGGCAGAGCCAGAGGCTTGACAAAAAGTGTCAAGACAATTTAAAGCATTTTCGATGTTTTCTTCATCTTCAAGAAGAGTAAGAAAAGAATCATCAGCAAAATGACCATTGATTAACTGGGAGGAAGAATCAGGCAAGGAAATGCCACGGACCAACCCTGAAGACATAGAGTGAGCAAGTAAATAACCAAAACCTTCAGCAGCAAGGACATAAAGTGCTAGAGCTAACGGACAACCTTGTTTGATGGAACGAAAAATTCCAAAAGCTTCAGATTGCGAATTATTGATGGTGATGCAAGCATTAGTATCACCAAAGAGAATCTCCATGGACTGAAGGAAATTGGGACCAAAACCCAGAGCCTGAAGCATAGCCAAAATGAAAGGCCATTCAATGCGATCATAGGCTTTAGCAAAATCTATCTTTAAAAAGATAGCTTGCTACTTGGACTTACGGGCCCATTCCATACCTTCCTAGATAGCAATGATGTTGTCAAGAATATACTTGGATTTGATGAAGCCAGTTTGTTTAGGCCGCACAATTAGAGGAAGCATATGGCAGATTTTGAGAGAGAGCGCCTTAGCAATGATCTTATAAGACACATTTAGGAGGGTGATGGGCCTCCAATTGTAGATGTCCTCAGGATCACCAGCTTTAGGTATGAATTTAATATTGCCTTTATTTATGATCACTCCTAAGCTTTTAGAATGGTATGCTTCAAGATAGACTTTGTGCAGATCAGGACCAATTTTCTCCCAAAGATGTTTGTAAAATTCATAGGTAAATCCATCACACCTAGGGGATTTGTCATCTGCCATGGAGTAAACTGCCTCTTTAAGGTCTTAGAGGGAAGGAAGTTGCTCACAGAAAGCATATTGCTCAACTGCGAGGCAGTTTGGAGTAACAGTAATACACTTTCTCAGAACCTCCTCCTGAGCAACCGAATAGCCCTACGAAGCAAAAACGTTCTCATAGTGAAGAACAAAAGCTTGCAGGATGTCTGGCAGACTGGAAAGAACATCAGTTCCCTGTTTTATCTTTTTAATCTCAATATTGGTATGATGGGCTCAGAGAGCCTAGAAGAACTCCTTCGAGCCTTTGTCGCCAACCTCCAACCAGTGGAGACGATCTTTGATTTGAGCTCCTTGGGCAGCATAGTTACCAGCAATTTGATTTTCATGGCAAAGCTTGGCAAGCTGAAGTTGAAGATCCACATCAAAGGGGTTGCAGGTGAGTGCTTCAGAGGCTTTTTTGAGGGCAAGGGTGTTGGCTTCATAAGATCATTTTTTAAAAATTGCCAGCTGACGCCTGTAGATGCACAAAAAATGAGCCGTTTTGGTAATGGCATCATTCCACCATTGAATCCAACCTCGATGGGAATGTGGACGTGGTTTCAAATTCTAGACACGTTGTATGTGGGAGATGGTGGAGGCATGCAATAGCACAGACGTGTTGAGGAAGAATTGAGACTTAACCATTTTGGGGACAACTATTTGCCAAGAAATGCCAAAATAAATGGGATAGTGGTTTGACAATGTAACATCTGTTAGGGGAATGACAGGTAGATCACGATCTTCAGAAAAATAAAAAAAAGATTGCACCGAGATCATAACATGATCAAGACGTTTCAATATGCGGTCAGGACCGGCTCAAAAATTGGACCAAGTGTGCCAAGCCCCATTATCATGATGGTAGCTAGTATTGGGATCAAAGAGGCCCAATTTATGACGCATGTAAAACCAGGCTTCTCTTTCCCCAGATGTCCAATGGAAAGGCAGAATTCCATCTTTGTCAGAGGCTACTTCAACCATATTGAAGTCCACACATAGGACCCAAGTAGTTGGCGACAGGTTGTTAGCAAGCCAAACCCATATTTGTGCCCTTTCCACAACATCATTGGAGGCATAAACATTAATGAATCCAAAAGAATGATTGTTAATGGAAAGCAAAAGCCAAATAATATGGTGTGTGGGGTCAGAACCATGCTAAATAATAGCAGAATGAAGGCAAGGTGATAGGAGAGTAACTACACCACCTCAGCCAGCTTCATGCTGAGAAGAAAATATGACGCTATCCTGCCAAATGATGTGGCATGCAACATAAAGCATGAAAAAAAAAATCTTAACTTCTTGCAGGCAAAGAAAATCTAAATTCCCAAGTCTATGACGGGTATCTTGGACATAGAATTTTCTGGGGAGGTCTGTAAGACCTCAAACATTCCAAGAGAGGAAGTTCATGAAAACTCTTCCATATCATCCTTGTCCTCGAGAGAGGAGTAACTATTCTGCAAAAAGGTAGAAATTGGGTGAAAGTCAGACGGGAAATCCTCTGGACTTACAGCCTACCATTTGACCCCTGATATCTCTGCACATCTACGAGGACTGCGAGAACGCCGTGTTGCTAATGGTACTATGGAAGAGACTGCAAGAGGAGAATGAGCCCTAGCCAAGGATGAGGTCCTAGCAGTTGCCTTAATCCCCTGCGAACCAGCAGGGTTTGAAACCTACGAAACTAGAACAAGTGCAATAGAAGTCGCTGGTGTCTCCATGCTAGCAGGCGCTGACACTTCAGTGGAAGTAGGAGGAATCGTGGTAACTGCCGCATAGGATGGCTTGGGGGCCAAAGGATTCAAGGCAGGTTTACCTTTGTGCCCAATAGTAACCCATTCTTTTTTTTTTCCTTTGACCTGCTTGACAGGCATCGCTTTAGGCTGGGGTTTGACCCTGGGTGTGGCCAAAGGGAAATCCTTGATCTTGTGTTCCACAGACTGGCACCTATAACAGGTGTTAGGTAGGTTCAAGTAAAGCACCTTCTGTGTGAAAGTTTGAGTGCCAATCTAGATTTCCACAGAATCCTTGAGATCTTTAGAAAGATCAACTTCAATGCAAATACGCCGCTGAGGGCAAGCGTTAAAAAATTTCTCTGGCTCCTTGTTAACAACTTTGCCAAGGGCTTGGGCAATAGAATCAATAAAAGGCCAGCAGGGCAAGGGTAGACTTGGGAATTTGACCCAAACAGGAATCCTAAGCTTTTTATCGTCCGAGATAGAGAAGTCTCGAGACCATTTCTGAAAAACAAGCAAAGATGAACGCACAGACCAAGGGCCATTGGTAAAAACTGTGTCTGCTTGCGATGGGTTAGCAAAGTGAAATTAAAAAAAAAACTTTGGTAAGGTTTTGCATAGCGTTAAGGTGGACTCCATGAGGAGTCCAGCTTTTGTTGACCCATTCTCTGAGCATAGCTTCAGGGGGAGTCCTACCAACAAAATACCTTATCAAGGTATGTTGTTCTAACCAGTCACATGCAGCATCAAATTCTTGCAAAGGAAGAACAATATCAGGATTACCTCATGGAAAACCTTTGGGAAACACTTGCACAAACGTTTGTTCGGTGGCAGCGCCATGGCAGTCCGAAGTAGCAGCGTGAACACCAGAAACAACTAGTTCACCACTGGTCAGAGCCATTATAACCTAACCTAAAGCTCTCGCAATAAATGCGGTATGACAAGTGCCGACAAAGGGGGAGTGTAAGCGAAAGGCCGTACGCAAAAAAAATTGAAAGTTCGCATGAAGCAAGAAAACCCTAACAGAGCCAACTTTACCTGTCCTAAGACCAACAATTCTTTTAGTACTTTTTAGATTAATTACATAAATTAATTTTACACTCGAACACTTTATCTAAGCTAACACATTAAATATGAATTTTATTATAGCTTTGGATGATTAGCAAGAAGCTCAACAACTTGTGTTGCCCTTTTCTATTGATCTTAACCAAACATTAACAACAATAAATGTAATGCAAATAAATATGGTAATGATATTATAAAAAAATAAAAAAATCAATTATTAGTCTTTACTTTGTAAATTTATTTTATCGAAATTGACATATTAAATGTTCATGTTATTGCAGGATTAGATGATCAACAAAAAAATCAAGAACACATGTCACCTTTTTCCATTGAATCCAATTAGACACCAACAAAAAATGATGCAATGGAAGTGTGATATTGTAATGTAATTATGAAATGAATATAATTTTAGTATTTAATTTACAAATGCATCTTAATTTTATTCAAGATATATGTTAAATGTGGTTTCTTTTGCAGATCTAGCTAATCAACAAACTATTAAAAAACATGTGGAAGCATCTTTTATTGATCTTAATCAAACAAAAACATAAATGAACACAATGCAAAGTGGAGATGGTAAGGAAAATATGAAATGAATTTCAATCAAATTGTCTATCTTTAGTTTGAAAATTATTCTTATTATTAACTCAATGCATTTGCAGGTCTTGATGATATCTATATGGAGTATAATGATAAATGGTTTTTTTTTTGTAAATTGATTGAACTGATAAAATTGGTTCCAATCAAAAGAGGATTTAATATAAGTCAAGGAAAAAAGCTTTTACTTTCTTGATTTTGTGCTTTTGCAACAATTTTGATTTGTTCTCATGGTGAAAGCATTATGATGCTTTGAGTTAAAGTTTTTGTACTATAGTTGTTCATCGTCATGTCTTGATGTTATTTCCAACTTCTCATGTAGCATTTTGAAAAATTAGGATGTAACATTTGACTCAACTTTAATATTGTAATAACACAAATGTTGAAATAACATATAAGTGTATGATATGAATAACATGGTCAGATGAGCATTTTTTTGTAACATATGAGCATGGTCTTGAATAATATGATCAAACTAAAGATTTTTTCTCATTCTTAGTAATGACTATTGTCAACCTTGCATGCCTATTTTTAGTAGCAAGCTAGAACCTAGATAATTTTACTCTTTATTGGAATGTAAAATGAATGCAAATAGATTGATTAATTAAAATATTTGTTATACATTTATCTCCTTAGTCTATTCTCTCAAATTCTAATATAAATATTAACATATGAATTATTTTATTAAATATAAGATTAAAAATTTATGCATTAATTTCCAAAGAATTAAATATTTTAAAGTCTTATAATTTAATTAAGAGAAAAAATTAAAGATACACTTAAACATTTCTTTATTAATCAAAAAATGAAAAAATAAAATCTATAGAATAACTTACCAATTCTTATTTATTAATTTACCAAAGTAAAAATTATTATTAAAATAATAATAAATTTTAACTAAAAATAATAATTATAAGAAAATAACTTAAATTATTATTAGTATTATAAAAACTTTTAAGTAATAGTAGAATTAATTAAATTTGAATAATGTACTTAATAACAATTCAATAATAGGCTAAAATATGTATTTGTTAAGTAGATAATTTGTATACAATACAAAATAAAAATCATTAAATATGATGTATAATTTACTCCTTAACCCAACCATTTTATATTTCAATTGCCCACATGGTTCCAAGGAACTTGTGCCATGGTCAAGCCTATACATGTGTGATGAGGTCCAAATTCACAAAAAGAAATCATATCTAAATTTGAAAATAGTAATGATACTACGGGGTGACATGCTTGACATATATCTAGCAATGCAAGTAGGCATGGTACTTGCATGGAAGTTGGGGCAGCCAATCAGTGCAAATAAGTTGCACTGTAGCCGGTGCCATTGTAGAGAACCTAAATTTCTACCTTCAGCTTGAAGCATGAGTTCTAATTCAATTAGAGCTATGAAATATCACGATTTTTCTTGGATATCAATTTTTAGACATTTAATTTTTTTTGGAGGCCGACTTGTGGCTCTTCAAATATTTAATATTAGGTTTATTTAGTTTTTAGCATTCTAGGCCAACTTGTGGCTTAGATTGGTATAAGTAGGGGTCTTTTGGAGTCTTTTAGTCATTCAGTTGGGATGGAAGGAAGGATAGATGCAAATTTGAACAGCTAAAGTTGTGGCTTAGGAACTAGAGCATCTCTTGATGGACCTGAGGGTACAAGTGTGGATTCTTCTTGGTTTTCTTATCCAATTTTGTATTTGGACTAGCTGAGATTGGTTTTATAAGTTGGCTCTTGTTGGATCTTGCAAAACTAATTTTCTAATTGCTATTTTTATTTGACCCTAACCCAAAAGGCCTTACAACCAAGTATATTGCATATAATCAGATATATTTTATGAATAAATTATTGTAATTTGGTATTAGATCTTGCATTGTTACTCCTCACTGTTGTGTTTCCACTGTGTGGTTATATTGCTGGGGGCTAGGACATCTCCTTATTAGGGTTTTGTGAAGTGGATTTATTAGGGTTTGCAAAAATCTTGGAAGATGCCTCCAAGAAGATTGGACCCTAGGGATATCAATGATCTTAGAGAGGGTTAAAGTAGATTTTAGATCTAAAATAGAGGAGGTTAAAGCCACTTTTAGATTTGAGATGGCATTGATGAAGAGTGATATGATCATTGAAGTCATAAGTGCTATAGGTGGTGTACCTCAACATGTGGGTCCTAAAGATGGTTATGAATAAGTTGTTGAAGACTTTAAAGTTTCTAGATTGAGTAGTGTGGACAAAATTGATTGTGTGGAGAGACCTATTGGAATTAGGGCTAGTCAGCTTGCTAGACCTAGATCTCAGTTGAAGCTAAAGCATAAGATGGAGGTTTCTAATTTATTGGGTACCTTGAATCCTAAAGAACTGATTGATTAGATTGGTGAATTGGAAGACTACTTTGAGCTTGAGGATATTGATGATCCACATAGAGTAAGGTTAGCACAAACTAACCTGAAGGGACATACTACTCTTTGGTGGAAAGAACTACAAAGAGATAGAGAAGAGGAAGGTGAAATGAAGATCACTAGATGGAGGTTGATGTTGACTAAGTTAAAGGCTAAGTTAATTCCTACTGATTATGAACTTGAGTTGTTTAAGAGGTTGCAGAATCTTAAGTAGAAGGATATGATTGTGAAATATTATACTGAGGAGTTCTACAAGTTGACTATTCAATTTGGGCATAGAGAATTGTTAAAGGAGAAGGTAGGATAGTCTATTAATAGTTTTAGATTAAATATTCAAAATGAGGTTGGTATGCTAAATATTTCTTCAGTCGAGGAAGCTTATTAGTATGCTTTGAGAGTAGAGGAGAAACTAAAGAGGAAGAATCAAGGTAGTTCCCAAGGAAAGGAGAAGCAGGATAGTTTGGCACAAGCTAAACTAAAAGCAGAAGGTGAACCAAAACCTATTGAATAGAAATGAAGGATAAGTGGAGGTGGGTTCAAAGGTAATTGTTTCAAGTGTGGTCAAGAAGGGCATAGAACTTTGAATGTCTGATTGGGAGGACAACTACTATTGTAAATGAGGTTGTAGTCCAGGATAGTCAACCTGAGTAAGGAGATAGTATGTTGGTTTGGTGAGTATTGATTGGTGAGAGGACATTGGATTCTTGTCAGAGGACTAGTTTTTTCAGGACTTGTTGTAAATATGCTAGCAAAATTTGCAAGGTGATTGTGGATGGTGGTAGTATTGATAACCTTGTTGCTGAAGAGATGGATCAAAAACTTGGTTTAAAGAGAGTGGGACATCCTTATCCTTATCAGATTGGCTAGTTGTAAGGTGAGCATGCTTTGGAAGTGAGGGAGCAATGCCTTGTTGATTTATAGATTGGGAAGTATAAGGATCAAGTGTTGTGTGATATTGTGGATATGAATAGTTGTCATGTGTTACTTGGTAGACCTTGGCAGTATGATTGCAGGGCTGTGCATGATTGTGTTAGGAATGTTTCTACAATTAAGAAAGGTGGTAGGAAGTACTTCCTAATTTCTTTGTAGAATGAAGAGCTCAGTAGGAGGAACCTGAGTATTGGTAGCTAAGTTGAGTTGATAGATTTTGAGAAGGTTGGAGATTAGCATGGAAAGCGGACCTATGGAACACCTGTGGTAGATGTGAAGAAGAAGAAGAAAAACAAGGGAAAGTGAGTGCAAGTTGAAGACTTGGAAGAAATGTATGTGAAGAACCAATTTGGGATTTATGTCTTGAATCCCAAAATATTTTCTTCTAGTTACTAAAACATCTTTTCAAACCTAAGGTGTTTGATGTAGCAACATCCTAGGCTTGCTTGCAATCCTGGATGTTTGGAGGGATTTTAGTTAAGTATTAAGGAGCATAGAGCTTGGATTTTGGTGGATTTGTGATTTTAATGGTTAGGGATATGTTGGAGACACATTTGGGAATCTTTATTGATGATTGCATAGAGATTGGATGGATTGAGTTGAAGTTTGAACCATTTTTACCTTGTTGCTGGAGCTGCATTTTCTAGTTTTTGGGTGCCTATTGAAGGCCATGCAACTAATTTTTCACAATGAATGAGAGGATGATAATTTTAGGGATTAAAGAGGGCCTAGATTAATTCTTTATATCAATATAATAAATTCTAATTTTTTATAAGTTTGGAGATATGACAATTCTCTTGGAGTATCAATTTCTGGCAGTTTGCACAATAGGTTTCTATGCATGACTTTCAGGATGGATGCATAGATATTCTTAATGAATAAAATTTTTCTCATTTTATGTGTTGTAGAGGACCTAAATTTATACCTTTTATTTGAAGGATGAGTTCTAATTCAATTAGAGCTATGAGATATCACAATTTTTCTCGAATATCAATTTTTAGACATTTAATTTTTGTTGGAGGCCGACTTGTGGCTCTTCAAGTATTTAATGTTAGGTTTATTTAGTTTTTAGAATTTTGGGCCAACTTGTGTCTTAGATTGGTATAAGTAGGGGTATTTTGGAGTCTTTTTTAGTCATTTAGGTGGGATGGAAGGAAGGATAGATGCGTATTTAAAGAGCTAGAGCGTCGGGTTAGGAACTAGAGGATCTCTTGGTGGACCGAGGGTACAAGTGTGGATTCTTCTTGGTGTTCTTATCTAGTTGTGTATCTAGACTAGCTAAGATTAGCTTTGCAAGTTGGATCTTGTTGGATCTTGCAAAACTGATTTTGTAATTGCTATTTGTATTTGGCCCTAATCTGGAAGGCTTTACAGTCAAGCATATTGCATGTAATCAGTTATATTTTATGAACAAATTATTGTAATTTGGTATCAAATCTTGCATTATTGCTTCTTGCTATTGTGGTTTTGCTATGTAGTTATATTGCTCAGGGCTAGTAAATCTCCTTTGGGGATACTCTTACCTTGCACTTCATTAGGGACAATTGGCTTCATTTATAAAATTGTTGATGAAATAAAACAAGCTTAAGGAATGAAGAGAATGGTCAGATTCTTTTGACAACTTTTGGAAGCATGAAAGATTTGTTGCCTACAATAATGGAAAAATTGATGTAGTAACAGTTTTTGATATTGTTGATATTTGTAGAAGCTAGAGTCAAACATGAATGAAATAGTTGTAGAGGTTAGAGCCTTGACAGATGCAAAATGGAATAAATGACTAAATGAATTGAATAATGTTAGAGGAGCCACTTGGCTAGATGAAGAATCAGATCTTATTATTTGGGAGGTTATAGATGATATAAAGGAAATTCCATCTGGAGATAACAACTGAGCATGCAAGGAAATGTCAAAGAACATGAAGAGGGAGGGTAACTACTTGATAGAGATACCTTATCTTTATGGTTCACCTGTTGTGGGTATACTCTCATTACAAATTACGAAGTTGATCTTAAATATCTAGATTGATAGTTGTTTTAATTTTGGCTATCTACAACATTCTTTTTGTAATTGTTTTGTCTTATGTGATAGAGTTTTTGTATCTTTATTTTTTTGAAGATGTGTCCTCCCATCTAAAAGTTTTTGCAATCCATGTTCCGTAAAAGGATTTCCAAGATGTGGAGTGAGGGTTTGAGATTTATTTTGTTGAACTAAGTCTTGTTCATTCTTGATTCAGTCCAAATATATTGTATAAGTTTTTTCATAGATAGAATAAAAAAGAAAATTATTAGTGATTGATCCATTTGAGCTTTTTCTAAAATGAGTTGATATCTTATTGTATATATTCAAAGAAATTAAGACAAAGATGCAGAAAGTTGGTTGTTCATTTTTAGATATTTTCTCTTCCTTTGTTACCATTTAATTCTTTGAAGTTTAATAGAAAAGTTTTTTATGATCTAATGCATTATGTAAATGCCTAATGTAAATTGGACTAATTATTTGGTTGTCATTGAAGATTTTGATAAGAATGAGATCTAGAAATGAATATGGATATTCTTACCATAAAGTGTTAAGATAGATCTGATAATAGATGTCAAACACCTATGAAGTTAATAGCCCAATGGATGAAGCACTATGCATCCATAAACGTTGATCTATTTGGAATATTTCTATAGTATAAATCTTTTATAAATCAATCATTTTACTATTTTATTGCTAAAGAATTGAAGTGTGACCCTGTACTTGATTCATGGAGTTTTAGGGTTTGATAAAATAGTCATTTATCATCTCTACTACAATCCAAGAATTAGAAGAAAACAAGGTAATCATTTGTTATTTTGGAATTCATGTTGAGACTTTGAATTTTAAAAATATAAAGAGTGAATTCCTAGGTATACCCACCCAAATTCTATAGAGTTCAAAGTGGAGAAGACATTAGAGTCTTGTTAGTTGGTCCTCTTATTGTGTTCCTCAGAATGCCCATTGTGGTTTCTAGCTAACTCCTAGGTTTTCTGATCATTCAAGATGTTGTTAAAATTCTATCAAATCAGAAGCCAACAAAATGATGAATTTACTAGGGAATGCTTGCATTTGTCTATTTTAATAGACAAACCTTGAGAATCTCATAAATTCTAATACAACAAGAAGTACATGATGTAGGTTTACTCCAAATAGTACCTTGTTTGTGTGATAGAGTTTTATTTTTCCAAAGTGCATCATGACATAAGTTTTGTATATTGAGCCCTTGTCTTAGATCTATGGTAAAATATTTTATTCTCATGTTATTTTGTGTCTTCTAGCCATATTAAAAGTTTTTCCCCTTAATGGGAGGTGGCTCAGTCAAAGGTTTAGTAGCTATTGCTATATATTTGTCAAAGTGTTGTTGAAATGGTAGACAAGAGGAAAAACACTAGAGCATACATGAAGATGAATCTAGAGGTCCAATTGTACACAAAATTACCCCAAGGTGGTAGGAAGAACTAGGCCAAGAAAAAGGAGATCCTAACAACACATGGAAACCCAAAGATAATGCCTCAACCCATTCCTAGTATCACCATGTGATAGATAGAGAATTGTCATCCTTGAATTCCAAGTCTAAGAATACTAGGCTTGTAGGTGAAATTTTTACAACCCCATTACTAGAAGAAAGAATACACTAGGACAAAATTATCTCTTCTATAGGAGATACCCCTTTTAGACACAATGTCTAAAAAAGTGAACCAATGGTAGGGGTATAAAAACACGTTGACTGCTAGGCCGAATCTAGGGCAAGTTCCATACATTGAAAGGAATCTCATAGATCTAGATGATCTTGTTGATTTTGAAACTACCTTTGCAAATCCTAATGAACTATTATCTGAAATTGAGACATTAAGGAAGAAGGTTGCTGAGGAAGATGCCAAACATATACATTTGGAGAAAGAAGTAATCACCATGAATTCCCTCATAGAGAGGGAAAGCTTTCTTAGAAGAATGGAAGATGTGAAAGAGAAAAATAGGAAGTTAGAAGAGAAATCTTCTACTCTACATTTAGATATATTTGGAGAAGTGGGAGAGATAAGGTAAAAATCCATGATCAAGAACACCTTATAAGAGAGAAGGAAGGACCTATCATTTCCCAAATCCAACCCTATAAACCAATTGAAGAAAATTTCATAGATCTTACCTTTAAGAATCTTGATAAAGGAAAGAAAAATGTTGTGGGTGTATAAATAAATGAGCGTCAAGTTCCTCTGATAAATACTATTATATATCAAAGATTGATTTATAGTTGGATAAAGCAAAAAAGGAGAGGGAAGATCTTGCTAAAGAGCTGGAAAAAGTTAAAAATGAGGCTAAGGCCACACAAACAAGGAGGAAAATTCATTTCCTTAAATCCATCTCTAGCCTAACATCTTGGCCAAATTAGACTTCACATGTTATACCTTCTGTTCCAACTTATTGACCTATAATAAATATTAATGCGATCAGATTTCCATAATCCATCATAGTTATGTAAATCAATTTTTGGATTAGATTGTGTGGAGATTTTTAAAAATCTCCACACAATCTAATCCAAAAACTATTTACATAACTATAATAAATAACCAAGGTTATTCCCAATCAATTCCAACTTCCTCTTCTACCACTACTATTGACATAAAGGTCAATTGTCTATCAGTATCTAAACACTTAGTCAATTAGCTACATTGCAACCAAGCTTATCATTTAGTTTGTAATGTTAGCCAAGTGATTTAGTTGTTACTAAGCTAAGTATTCATATTGTAGTGTTTTTCGAGCTACATAGTTTTTATCAAGATTTAGAGGCATAGTTTAATGCAAATAGAGAATAGTAGAGGCTATTGAGCTATTCAGTGGAAGTGAAGAAGATTTGTAGTGTTAACCAAGTCCAACAATATCTAACAAGCTCTTAGAGTTAACGTAGTGGATCTAGTGTTGATCGAGTCATACAGTGTCAACCTAGTGATCCATTACTACCGTGTTACTCAGAGTTCAATGAGTCACATAATGCTGATCGAGTTCAAGCTACTTGGAAGTGATTAGTATGAAATGGGCTTCAAGTTCAATCAAGTGCCAAAGATTACCAAGTGTTAATAGTGTTTTCCATGTATTAGGAAATTACTAAGTTTGTCTTCAAAATATGAGTTATAGTAGTTGGGCTGACTTTGTTGATTATGGAAAAATTGGTAATGTAGATGACTCTAGTAAGTTATGATTTGGATTGGTCTATATGTCACACATTGTATCATATCCAAATAAGATATGTGGAGAATATATGATGAGCAAAAGTGCAAATTAAAAGAAGGCTACAAGTAGTTTAAGGGACAAAGAACTATTATCTATCATAGTCAGGTGATCATTGTAATGCAAGGAATCTCAACTAGCAAATTAGAGTTGTGGATCATAGATCAACCACTAGTTCATCCTAATAGGTGCATTAGTTAAATCCTTTAACAGGGTAGACTTAACAGTCTTTGCTAAATCAACTCCTAACCAAGTGCATACTTCATTGTATGTTTGTAAATTATCTTACAAGGTGGACCTCACATTCCTTATTGCTCCTAATAGGGAAGATCACCAGAAGTGGTCAATTGTAAGCCTTAACAGGTTAAGTTTATGCTGCAATACTAAAGCTTGTGAGTATCATCCCCATCCTAGTTATACTTTCTAATTGGAAGGTTTTTGGGTCACCATATCTTGTGTCAAATTTTTATGAATGTTTATTTTCTTTCATTCATTCATACAATTAGATTAGAATATTATATAAAGGATTAATTAGTGAAGTAAGATAAAGTTTTATTGGTTACCGATTCACCCCTCCCCTCTTAGTAACCTTTCCTACCTCATATTTCCAACAATTGGTATCATATCTATTCAGGATCTCACATCAAAAGTCCAAGAACTTGATAAAATATCTAAGGTAAAGCATGTATATTAGCTAGCTAAGGATATTGACCATGAAAAGTTGGATCTTGAATTGGCCATTAGGAAACTAAAGAAAGCAAAGCAGTGACTCTCTCAATCATTGAAAAGAAGGAAAGATCTTGGAGTATAAATGAATGACTATATCTACAATAAGGAAAGAATTAAAGATATATATCCTAAAAGAAATTCAGATGAAGTTGATGAAGCAATCAAAGACCTATTAGAAAATAATTACAATCTTCAAGAAGAAATCAGAAAACTGAAAAGAGAACAAGAAATTCAAATAGTTAGATTATGTGAAGTCATGGAAGAAAAAAACAAAGCCAAGGAAGAGATAGAAGAAAAGAACAATGAAATCCAACAACTATCCCTTCAACAAGAAAAATCATTGATTATCTCACAAATTCAAATGAAGAACTTATGAATATAAGATCAAAGAATGAAAGACTACAAAATGATATAAACACTAAAAAGAAAACCTATGAAAGAATAATGAAATCTTAGGAAAGCATGATTCAATTGAATGAACAAATTTAGTACAGACACAAAGGGAAAGCTGGAATAGGATACCCAGAAGAAGGTGAATCATCTCAACAAGGAGCTCAAAAGAATCAAAGACCTATGTACCTGTAGTCATTATGGTAAGATAGGTCATACATCAAACAAATGTTGGAGTAATGGTTAAGAAAAATTCAATAGAAAGTGTTACAATTGCAACAAGCATAGTCATAGAGCAAGTGAATGCACAGAGTAACCTAAGTTTGAAGGCAAATGTCACAATTGCAAGAAACAAGGACATAAATTTTTAGAGTGCAAAACCAAGCAATGGAACCCAAAATAGCAAATTTTGAAAGCAATATTTGGATGGGATTACAATACAAGGATAACTTTAAGAAACCCCACTTAAAATATATAAATATATATATATATATATATATATATATATATATATATATATATATATATATATATATATGTATGTATGTATGTATGTATGTATGTATGTATGTATGTATGTATGTATGTATGTATGTATGTATGTATGTATGTATGTATGTATGTATGTATGTATGTATGTATGTATAATTTTGGCAAATCAAAAATTAGTTCAAGGGAAAATAATTAATTTCTATTGGCAAATTAATTTTTTGAGTAGGAAAAAATTAATTTTATTGGCAATTTTTTTTCAACTCTATGAAAATTTTATAAAATCTTGGCAAATCTTTCATTATTGAGGAAAATCATGGACAAAAGTATACATACCTAGAAACAATGATTTTATTATTATTATATGGATCCTTATTGATCTTCAAACTTTAAGGTTAAATTTATCCCATGTATACTATTATAGTTTCCCTCCAAATTATTGAATGGTGGTATGGGGCAATATCTCTATTGTTTATAATTGTTGGAGGATCATTAATTAATTGCCTAAATCCTATTTTGGGCCGACCTTTTAAAAGGATATATAGTTTTAAAGAAAGTTCCAAAAGTATAGACACATTCTCCAAATCAAATCTATTTTGGACCAAACTGATAAAGGATAAGAAGTTTCATCGAAAGTTTATGGAATAGAGATGCATGTGGACTCTACATACTTAACTTGCAACCTAAATTTCTTACCAAATATTGGCTAAGATGACATCGATTAAGATAATAATTGGAAATTGTAAGTGAATATATATAATTTACCATGTGCAAAAAATAGATTGCACTGGTGAAGTCATCTCTAAAATACAAATACTTATGTATTATTATTGGCAATTGACCTAAGCATGGGACCCAATTTTTGTAAAATGTAGGCGACATGGCCAACCAAAAGTACAAAAAAGAAGAAGCAAAATTTGGGGACCTAATAAGTGAGATTATCCAATTGGTGAATATTAGCCACTAAAGTTATCCTTGTTACAATAAATGGTTCATATGTCTATTGTGGTGAATTTAGGCACATTGGAGCAAACTATGTAAAACATCATATGAGAAAAAGAGACACTACAAGTAAATGTTTTATTTCTACAGAACTTGGACATCTTTCTAAGAACTGTATGAACATAGGTAGAATTGAAGATGAAAAGAAAGCCAAAGTTGACAACATTAGAAAAAAAAGGAGGCAACAATGGGTACCAAAATCTCCAGAGAAAGAAAACCAAGATCATGAAGTGAATGACACCCAAGCCAATGAATTGGGTGGTCCAAACACTTCAACTTAGTTCCCTATGGAGATCACTGGAGCTATGATTTGGAAGAAGAAATCTAAAACCAGTTCCAGCTAGAAAATATAATGATCTAATCAACATTCAAGATGCACTAGTATCACCAAGCATAATGGAAAGTAGGAAACCTCACCAAGAAAGGTTGGATCACAAGACCTTACCAAGCAAGGTTGGGTTACATATTATTGTAGACTCAAGTTAGTAGTTCTTACCGAGTTTTTGGTGATTCTACCGAGCTATGAATATATCCCAAGCATTAAAAGACAAACCAAGTGAGGGATAGTCTATTACCAAATGAGTATATCTACTAAGTGTTAATGGAGATTGAAAAAGAGAAATTTGTTAAAAGGAAGAAATTGAATGCATTGTTTCACCGTGAATTTTTAGAGCTAGTTGAGAAGAGTGAATTCAGAACCCCCAAGAAATTTGAGTACTTGTTGTTGAAGTTTTTCAAAGTTTTTAGTAAAACCCTACCAAGAAATGACATCTTCTAGTAGCAAAAAAAAGAAAGGGTCTGAAATGTTGGTTTGAGGAATTGATTGCAAGGCACCAAAATTCAAGTTGAGTTTGACAATTGCAAAAGCACCTGAGCTAGCTAGTGTACAATCAAAAATTCCACTTAAGTAATAAATCATGCATAACATATGTTCTTTTTATCATTTCTCAATCCAAGAATTTAGATTCCTAGAAATGAATGAAGCATTAAGGGAATTATGTGTGGACAGTGCATTAAAACCTAAACATCAGCATTTGGAAACCAAGGGCTTGACACACATATCACATATGCAAAGAGACTTCTAGGTCAAATGGATGAGATATATTTTGAGCCATGTACATAGTGGATAGTTATGGTTGGAGAAACCTACTCAAATAATGAAGCAAATGATCCATAGAATCACTAGGATCGCAATGCTTAATAAAGTGAAGACAACCAAAACTCTAGGTCGGGTCAAATTGGAAAAACAAATTTTTGCCAAGTGGGATGGAAGAGGAATGAAAATTAGTAGTGTAACTAACATGGAATTGAAATTTGGCATTCACATCATTGCACATAAGATTTATAATTCAAGTAGATTAAATAGTGTATCATGTGAAAATGTCAATCTCACTTACAAAGTCATGAAGGACAACCTATCCTTCGACCTTGTCGAGAAACTATTGAACTAGCTCAACAAGAATATGGAAAACATCAGAGCATGAAAGAATAACACATGTAAGTTTAGATCCCTTCTTACATGTTTATTTTTCTTTTTTAAAAAATTCTTCCCTTCCAAAGGTACAATAGTTTGGAGGAAAGATGTTCCTATTTTGTATCAAATTAATGAGTATATAGTAGAGATGGGTGAAAATTTTGAAAGTATCAAGGATAACTACTTTATAATGTTTAAGGAGAAGATGAATAATAGAAATAGGATCCCCAAGAAGCTTATAAAAGACTACATGGATGATATCTATTTCATGGTGGACTATGAAAAAGTATACAGTCAAGCAGTTAGACCTAGTGTGGCATGGGTTAAGCCTCTAGAGTATGAGGTTAACATTGATGACACCAAGGATGTCATAGAGGCTCTATTGAATGAGCCCATGGATCCTAAATTTGCATACTTCAACACCTATGATGAATCTAAGGCAAGAATAGAGCTTGAGATTAAGTTACCTCAAGTAGTCAATAAAGGAAGAAAAAGAGTAGAAAATATATTGAAAGGCACTAAGAAAGCATGTTCCCCTCTAATTCTTACTGAGGGAAAAGGTGATGATGCAAAGGATGATGAAGAAGAAGAAGCAAAATCTGAGGATGAACAACCTCCTAGGAAGAAAGGAAAGATTATCATAACTAGACCTACCAAGCCATCCCCTATTGTATTCACAAGAAGGGCAACCAAGTCAAGAAATAAATTGAAGTTAGGTGAAGATGAAGGCAAGAAAAGAATCTTCAAGAGATCTTCACCTACACTTCAAGAAAGAATAAAGGAAATGGAAGAAGGAGATGGCATGAAAAATTTCAAATCTCTTAAGTATAAGACCAAGAATGCAGATGAGAAAAAGTAGATTGAGGACATGCTTAAGTCAAAATATGGCAAATGGAAGTACTCACCAGATTAGCTTGCACAATAGATTCCTAATGAACGTATGCAGGTAATAAAGCCAAGATGGGCAAATGCACAAAAGACTATCAAGGATAGCTATTGAATAGACCTTGAGGCAATTGATGCCAAATCTCAATAGTAAGGAAATGAAAGAATCATTGAAGAAAAATGAAGAGAAGGTCATTCTTAAATTCAATACATGTATGATATTGATGAAAGAAAATGAATATGTAGTGAAGACAACCATAGGTACATGGAAAAATCATTTACAAGTTGCATCAAGCTAGTGACTTTATTGTACATGTTGATGACAAGGATGATGATGATGAGGAAGAGGAAATAGAAATAAAAGATGATGAACTTGATGATGTCAATCTAGATGATGATGACGAAGAACAAGAAGCTACTGGAGGAAATATTTTAGAGATACAAGGTATTGAGGAGACTGATGTAGAGAAAATTGTAGTAATAGTCATGGTCTCATTTCCTCACTCTTTGAGCATAGCCTTAGTGCAATCTAGCTCAGAGATAGCTTCTACCAAGTTGGTTGTGGTTACAACTACTACAGAAAGCACCCAACTGACATTTGAATCTATTCACCTAAATATGTCAATGATATAAGTTCCTAACACTTTATCTTCTGAGTAGTAACATCCTCCATCATCAAGCTTGACCAAGAAGAAACAAGGTATTCATGTTGTTAGTACCATTTCAACTTTTTTTGCTAGTCCATCATTTTCAAATATTACTTCCATTCAAAATATAGAAAGTACAATGATAGTTGAGAAAGAGTCTCAACCGAGTACTAAATTCCTAGACAAGGGGAAGCAAATTGTTTCCACCATTCTGAAGGAAAAGGTAAAGAACTAGAAACAATTGATATGGATGAGGATATAGTTATTTTGAATTGGGATATCTATACTCTCACTCCTAATCAAATTAACACCATGGGTGAATTACTAAAGAAGAGAGATAAGCAGTAGAAGCTTAGAGAAGAAAAAAAGAGAGTCAAATTTTTGAAGACATATAGAGCATATTTGTTGATGCTCCAAGTATTGAGGTTGATGGAACACAACCTATTTTGGACCAATTAGCATATATTATCTAAAAATTCAATGAAGACCTTAATGGATAGGAGAAACTACTTCAGAGAGCATAAATGAAGTTTGAGAATAGAGTGTTGGAACAAGTTGCACAAAGGATTGCAATAGACCAAGTAGAGTTAGCTAGTATTCTTGCTACACTAGCAACATCTATTAACAATTTTGTATCATTATTTATCAACTTAAGTGACACATCTATCTTTACCTAGAATATCAAGGAGAAATTGTCAAAGATAGATGAAGACATGAAGGCAAGTGCATATTTGTTGTCACTTGACCCAAGTCATAGCTCTACACATTATTCAAAAATTAGATATCTAACAAACTTGCAGGAAAAATTATTGAAGGAAGAAGCTAGGATCAGGGCCACACTGGCAAAAATCCAAGGCATGATTCTTCCAAACATGGATGCATTATAGAAACATATTGCACATGCAAAGACACTCATCTAATTTAACAACTTCTCCATAGTTGATCACATGATGGAATTATTAGTAGAAGTTCAGATTGCATTACATGTAAGTGATGAGTCTAAAAAATGCCTTTATTTTGTTATGTTTAAGATACTTTATGATACTTCGTTTATCCTTGTTTTAACACTTATAAGCCTATGTTTGATAAACCTTTGATGATTTATGGGGCAGAAAAACTATGTCATCTTTTGCCTAAAATTATATCTACTATACAGTATTTCATATAAATATCCAAATGTGCGTTCTTATGCTTGAATTTAGTTTGATGGATGTTTATTTGCAAATATGTCTTATATCATAACTAACCTGATGATAAGGATTAAAGGATGAGCAGAAGAATCCAGAAGTTGGTTGCCGACAACATTCAAGGAGAAATGAGCATCAAGGAACAACCATGAAAAGGAAGTTATAACCACTCCAGGAAACATGGCAGTGAATAAGGAGGAGTTTTTATGAGCCATTACCTTCTTTGCATTTATGTTGTAACAAGTGGATGCCGTGACTTCATTGCTCCCTCCTCAATTCCATTATCCTTTCTTTTCAATTTTAGTTGTTCTCCTATATTCTCTCCTGCAGACTTAACTTAGGATAGTTACATTTCTGTTATGTAATAAAGAGTAGATTCCCTATATATGTCGGGATCGTCTCCTATGTGTAAAGTTTTTAGTTTTTTTGGTTTTGATAAATTTTATCAAGTAAGAGAGAACGCTGATTCACAGTTTGTTGTAGTTGTGTTTTACAATTTTGAATTATGTAATGACTGATTAATGAAATGAATTAGTTCTCTTTAGTTTCTATCTTGCATTGGTAGATTAGAGAAGCCAACCAAGGGGGCCCACTTGGAAGGTGGATTATATTAGGATAGAATAGATTCATTTTACTAAGCATTAGCAGTATTTTAAGTAAGACATAGCTAGTTAATTCCTTCCTATAGCATCACACTTCATGAACGTTCCTGCAGCATCTGCGAGAACAGTCTAATGGATGAGTCAAGATGGAATCTTTGTTATCTTGTCATTGTGTTTTCAACATTCATAGATTCAGTAGTTTCCCTTCCAAAATAGTAGTGTAGTTTCCTTCCTTTTCATTTTTACTTTCCTATAGCACAAGCATAATGACTCATCAAGGTACCTAGTGCACATACTGTGCCGACCATTTCAAGTATACGTCCCTGGGTTGACAATCTAAATGCACCTCATGGTAGGGGAAAAGTAGTCCTTAGCTTGAATAGATTATTCCTAAGCCAGGCCTAACGCATGACTATGGAACACCTATTGTGAGGCGGTTCATTTTTGGCATCATTGCTGGGGATGGTGTCAAGCTAGGAGCATTTTTGAGTCATAGTTTTTAGATTAAGTTCTTTTTACCAGTGTGAAAATTTTAGTTGCATGCATCGAAGAGGAAGACAACGCCATATTAATTTGAATGAAGAAGTTGAAGAAGAAGTTGAGTTGCCCTTTGAAGACGAAAGTCCTATTTTCCCCATAGTATCATCATCAAGAGCTAAATCCCTAGATATATCTAGTCTCCAACCTTTCACTGAAATATTGACCAGTTTTCTTGATAACACTACCTTGAATCCACCAGTTGTTAATCACCCAGTGCCTAACATTCCTTTTCAGCAGCTACCTCATAGTCCAGTCCCACCAGTCATGGCACAACCCACTTTTCCATTTCCACTTCCAAGTCTCATAACCAATGCCAATCTCAAGAATATACCTCCCATTGCCCTTCCAAAGTTCTATGGCCTTGAAACTGAAGACCCCGATACCTTCTTGTTTGAGTTTGACATCCTTTATCATAGTTTTGACTACAACACTGATGCTCATAAGCTTAAATTATTTCCAGCCACATTGAAAGAATCAACTTTACGATGGTTCATGGGCTTAGGGGCCAATGCAGCTGTAAATTGGGATGAAATGCAAGACTTGTTTTTGGAAAAATATAAAGAATATTGCAAAGCATCTGGCACAAGAGGAGATGATATCTTTAGGATATCACAGAAGGAGGAAGAGACATTAGAAGACTATGTTTCTCAATTTTTATATACACTACAAAAGAATCCTCAGCACACATTGTCTGAAGATTCCCAAAAACAAGTCTTTCTAATAGGAGTCAATGAAGACTGTTTGGAAGCATTGGACCTAATGGTTGGTGGAGATGTATATCAAGCTCAATGGGATGACCTCAAAAAGATATGTCAAAAATACTCAAGGTCAACCATGAAGAAAGGTTGAGGACCCCGTTCTATGGTTACAAAAGGAATTAGTCAAGGCATTTCAAAACTTGAAATATCCAATTTGTTGTCAAATTTCAAACAAGACATCAGTAATGATGTCGCTACATAGTTGGATATAATGACTGCAAAGAAGAAGCAAGCAGAGGCTGAGTTACAACTAGCTAAGTATTGTCCTCATTGCTGAAAGCAAAAGAAGGATTGCCACTGTAAATTGGTTGCAAGCATGGAGAATCATCATCTTCCAACTGAATATGTAAAGATAGATTGGGATGATGAGCAAGTATTCTTTGTTGCTCAACGCCGACCATGGGCTCAACATTAAGGTATGCCTCAAGATCCCTTGCAAAATTCAAATTCATATGGTAATCAATGGGAAAACCACAATACCCAAGGTCCTCCACAAAACCAACCCCATTGGAATAATGTTGGGCAAAATAACCTACAACAGTCTCAATGGTCTCAAAATTTCCAATAACCTTGGCCTAACTAGTAGAATAACCAATGGCCCCAGAACCCGCAGAACCAATGGAAACCACCCCAAGGGAATTGGAAATCTCCAAACCAATGAAAGGGATCTCAACAATGGCCTAACCAAAATACTAGTGTTCTACAATAACCCCCTCCAGCTCAACAACCTGCTTTAATGCCACCACCTGCAAATAGTGGACCTCAAAAGAAAACACAGCTACCTGCACAGCCTCAGCCAAATCCAAATAGAAAACCACAGCAACCCATGTATAGTACTGATACCCAGTAGTACCTTGCTTATGCCCTAGATGTCACAGATATACATTTGAGATCTGGAATGACCTTACCAACACCAAGGCCACCTCTTATAACTGAAGTATCAGACTCTCCTGTAGCATTAGAACCTTTGGTTGATGAACCTGTTGACCCAACTAATGTTACCATACCAATACCAGATTAACCAAAAGTAGAGCCTCTTTTCCAGACCAACTAATACAAAAGGAACAAAGCAAGGAACAACCCTTTGACATTGTTAACCAGTTGAAGAATATGCATGTCTGAATACCTTTGTCTCAAGCTATTAAGGACATTCCTGCTTATGGAAAAGCTATAAGGGAAGCTTGTCTAAAGAAACCTAGAAGGAAGAAGAAGGATCCTACCACAGTTCATGTTGTTGGACATTTAGCTGATATCATGTTAGGAAGAGTGATTTCACCAAAATATTCTGACCCAGGGAGTCCAGTAGTAAGTGTCAGCATCAATGGTCAATTTGTTAAAAATGCCTTAATAGATTTGGGAGCTGCTATAAATGTGATGACTAAAGAAACCATGAAGAAGTTACAAATAGAAGGCTTAAGGCCCACACCAACTATTCTGCAGCTTGCAGATAGTTCCACTGTCACTCCTGATGGAATGATAAAAAATATTTTTGTGACCTTAGATTCCCTAGAATATCCTATGGACTTCATGATTTTATCCCCTAAAGTAAACCTATCTGGCTATCCTGTCATTCTAGGTAGACCATGGTTGGCCACAACTGATGCAAACATAAATTGCAGATCAGGGAATATGACCATATCAAATGGCCAAGCAACCAAGCAATTTGATCTATATCCTCCTGCACAACCATTACCAAATTTGAGTACATCTTTTTGGCTAAATTTAGGAGATGAAGAAGAAGAGATAAATTCCATAGTACAACTTATAATGTTACATAGGCAATCTTTTCTAAAGTTTCAAGAAGAAGATTCAGTAATCCAGAGCATCCTTACCAACACCTGTGTGGTAGGAAAAGATGTGTCTGAAAGCTCTATATTAGAATTGATTACATATGAGGAGTGTGATACAAGTTGTACTTTACTTAAGGAACTTGAAAATCTTTGTTCACTACTTTCCTGTGAATTGGAAGGAAGCCCAATCTCTAAAATTGCTATGGTAGAATCCACTATTCCTATTGAACTGAGTAAAGGCCATAAACTGCATATTAACCCCAAATTGACATCCATATAGATGGAACAATTAAAAGAATTGCTTCAGAAGCATGAGAAGACTTTTTCTTGGGATTATGATGATATGAAAGGACTAAGCCCTACACTGTGTACCCATAGGATATACATTAATGAAGGTTGTCTACCACTTCATCAACCTCAGAGGAGGATAAATCCAAGCCTCAGAGAAATAGTCAAAACAAAATTGCAGAAACTACTTGATGCTGGCTTTATCTATCTTATATCTAATAGTAAATGGGTATCACCGCTGGTTGTAGTACCTAAGAAAGGAGGAAAATGGAGAATTTGTGTAGATTATAGGGAGTTGAATAAGGCTACTAAAAAGGATCATTTTCCTTTACCCTTCATAGATCAAGTTTTGGATACACTAGCTGGAAAGAAGTACTTCTCCTTTTCAGATGGATACAGTGGCTATAATCAAATCAGTATTGCTCCTAAAGACCAAGACAAAACTACATTTACCTGTCCATGGGGTACTTTTGCATACTCTGTTTTACCATTTGGTCTTTGTAATGCTCTTGCAATGTTTCAATAGGCTGTAATTAGTATTTTTGCTAATATATCACATGATTGTATGGAAATCTATATGGATGACTTTACAACATTTGGAGTTACTTTTGAAGAAGGAATGATAAACCTTGAAAAAGTTTTGGTAAGATGTCAAGAACATAATTTGGCACTAAATAGTGAAAAATGTTTCATGCTCATGCAAGAGGGTGTGGTACTCGGTCATTTCATATCTACTGCAGGTATACAAGTAGACCCAACTAAAATTGAGGTAATTCAAACATTGCCCATACCCACTAAATTAAAAGATATCAGATCTTTTCTGGGACATCCTGGATATTACAGGCATTTTATAAAAGACTTCAGTAAAATAGCCAGTCCCTTGTATAAGTTGCTTACAAAAGAAGCTGAATTCAAATGGACACTTGAGTGTGATAAAGCTTTCTTACAGCTTAAGCAACTTTTGACCACAACCCCAATTTTACAAGGCCCTGATTGGAACCTACCTTTTCACATATATACAGATGCTTCTAATTATGCCATAGGAGCAGTTTTAGCACAGAACACTCAAATCTTGAGAATGCCATTTATTATATTAGTAAGAGTCTTCATGGTCCAAAACTAAATTACACAGTGACTGAAAAAGAATTGTTAGCAATAGTCTATGCTCAAAATAAATTTCGGCATTACATCACAGGTTATCCTATCTATGCTCATACTGATCATGCAGCAATCAAATATCTCATGAACAAACCTACTATAACTGGTAGGTTAGCAAGATGGTTACTATTGTTACAAGAATTTGACATAACCATAGTAGATAAGCCTGGAAAAAAAAATGTCGTAGCTGATTATTTGTCAAGAATCAATCATCATGATACTGACACTACTCTGGTAGATGATGCATTTCCAGATGAACATTTGTTTCTTATTGCTGTTAAAGTTCCATGGTATGCATATATTGCTAACTACATTGCAACTAATAAGACACCAACGCATTTTTCTTATAAGGTGAGAAAGTTGCTCATACAAAAAAGCTTCCATTTCTCATGGATAGACAATTTTATGTTCTATACTGGACCTGATCAAGTTATGCACAGATGTGTAAGAGAAGATGAGACATATGATATTTTGCATGCATGCCATAATGAGCCCTACGAAGGACATTTTGCAGCCAAAAGAATAGCTTTCAAAATCTTAGCCACTGGTTACTATTGGCCTACCCTTCATAAAGATGCAATCAATTATACAAGGAAGTGTGACCAATGCCAAAGAATGGGTCACCCAACGAAAATAGATGAAATGCCTTTGAACCCTCAAATGGTGTTAACACCATTTGACAAATGGGGAATGGACTTCATCGGTCCTATTGATCCTCCATCCAATGGGAAGTCTTATATTCTGGTTTGTACTGACTACCTAACCAAATGGGTTGAGGTTAAGGCTATGAAACATGCCCGTGATGAAAAAGTTGCCGAATTCTTGTATGAAGAGATTTTTACACGTTATGGAGTTCCTAAAGAATTGGTTACTGATCAAGGCACACAGTTTACTTCTAACCTAATTTCAAAATTTATGAAATAGTATAACATCATGCATCACAGATCTAGTCCTTATCATCCACAAGCCAATGGACAAGCAGAAGTTACCAACCGTGAGCTGGAAAATATTCTAACTAAAACAGTCCATTTGCATCATCAAGATTGGACCAGCTGGTTACAAGAAGCTATTTGGGCTTATAGAATAACTTGGAAAACCACTATTGGATTCACATCAGTTGAGCTTTTATATGGGAAAGCGGCAATGCTTCCAATTGAATTTGAACACAAGAATTTAAGAATAGCCTTGACCTTAGATATTGATCTTCCTGCAGCACAAAGAGAACGTCTCCTGCATCTTAATTCTTTGGATGAAATGCACAAGACCGCTTTAGAACATACTAAACTAGTGCAAAAATAGAGAAAAAATTGGCATGATTCTCATATCCTTAACAAATAGTTCAAATCTGGTGACTGGGCATTATTGTATGATTCCCGCTTTAAGGATATGCCAAGGAAGCTGCAGACGTGATGGTTAAAACCATATCAAATCATCCATGTCTTTGACAATGGAATAGTTCAACTAACCACAATTGATGATATGCCTTTCAAAATGCTGATCAATGGTAATCGACTTAAAATTTACAAACAGCCTCAAACAAAAGCTGAGTTCATGCAACAGTTCAAACAACTAGATCTAATAACAACTCAAGTATCTCTTCCTGCAGCCGAAGGTGAAAACCTTCCGCCTACTCCTCTTCAACATTAATTCTAATTTGCATGTCCATAATAATAACTTTATGTTCGCATAAAGTCCATTTTCTTTTCATGATATTTCTTTCCATTCATATCTTAATCTTCCATCCACCCACCTCACTCCATTTCTTAATCTTCCATCCACTCACTTTCTACATACTTAGGTTTTTGTGTTTTCAATCAAATCTGTACATGCTAATGGATGCTACCATTTACATTATTTCTGCCACCTTTTTTTTGGAGCATGTGACTATCTTCTTGGCAGGTATAAACATTTTCAAACTATTATTCATTTATAAGTTTGCAGATTTTGTTAATTATATCTAATATTGCATAGTCTTTATAATTACGGCGTATTCCAGTCCCTAACCCATACTAGTCTGACACATGAGGACACTTGTAATAAAATTAGTAGGGGGTAGGGGAGTGTCATATTATCCAATGACATGCCTGATTAAGTGTGATGATTTTCGAAAATCTTGGCATTACCCTTTATTAATGAGAACTTTTTTCCATAAGTATGCCATGTCAAGTGTTGTACTCCCACTTTTTGAATGAATTGTTCGTGCCAAATTTTTTGTGTTAAGCCATGATGTGACCTATTTTAATTTTTTTTTTGGCATTTGAACCATGTTTTCGGATGATTTCCACACAAATTCATGATTTACTTTTATCTAAAGTTTAATTATGGCACATAACAATTGGTTATGGCAATTAATGTTCCCAAAAAGAACTGATGAAGCATCTAAGAAATAACGCAGAGTTTTGAAGTTTGCATTCAGAAAGGGAGAGGGAAATGGAGTAGCAGAAGTATCAAGAAATGGGAGGAGGTTTACAGAGAAAAGAGCCGGTCGAGCACATTTTGTTGCTCTCTGATGTAGAAGCAGTAAGAAGATTCAATGCATGCGGGTGGTTAGGTTATTGTTTGAATTTAACAACATATGATGAAGAAGCAGCTATAGAATTCACCAGGACATTTGATGAAGGTGAAGCTTCTGTGTGGGGTTTGATAGTAATTGCAATAGAAGAATAAATTGCAAAAGTAACAGGGTTACCTCCTGTTGGAGAGCATTATCAGAGCTCGCATGATGCTAGGTCAGCAAGGGCCTAGTTCACTACCCCACATGACCCTCCATTGGATGTTACAAAGTAGTGGTCAAGAGATTGTCTTTTCTGCCTCCATACCTTGACCTAGCAATGCATGTCATCAGGTATTTTACTTGTGAAGGCAGATTTTCTCACTTAAATGCACACCATTTTAAGTTGCTTAGTTGTATAAGGCACAATATTGCCATGAATCTTCCAAATTTTCTGTATAATATGCTTTGTATTAGTGTAGAAGAGACTCAAAAAGGAAAAGATAATTCTGTCACTCACCATGCTTTGATTAAGTTGTTAATAGAAAGGTCTCTTAGGGATGTATCCCCTTTGACATGGGATGACTTTGTAAAATTTAAAACCCTACAACCCCAAGTTGACCCTAGTGAATGGCAGGGTGAGGAAAATGTAGTTCCCAGTAGTGAGCCTGCAGAACAAAATATTGAGGGAGCTAAAACAAAAAATGCACAAGGGATTGAACCAGAATTTGCTTCCACTCAAGCGAGTGTGCCTCCACCTGAACAGGACATCCCTAAACCCACTACTAGTCAAGCTAAAAGGAAATGGAAGTCACCAGAAGAAACCATTGCTCAACAAAAACCTAGTTCTGCAATTAAGCAATAGAAGAAAACAAAGAAGGTTCCTGCAGTAGTGATACCGAAACAAAAAAATAGGCAAAAGAAAATAGTACAAGAAGAGACTCGTTTGTAGAGAAGCCCTAGAATGAGAGGGAAAATTTTTAAAAATCCTATATTATCTAAAGCACCTGCTCCAGAGTCTCCTGTGCAGATAATTTCTGACCATTCTCCCCTTCACACTGAGATGATAGAAGCTTCTGCTAGTCCTCCTGCAGCATGTGAGCAAGAAATTAATGAAACCTTAATGGATTTACCAGGTATTTCAAGCCATGAGAATGAAGTAGTTCCTGAAAGTCATGATTCGAATACTGCCTTAGTCCCCTATAAGTCAACATGGATCAATAGTTTGGCGGAACATCTATGGTAGGAATGGAAAAAGAAAAAGGATTATGAAGAGGATAACATTGCCGTCTCCTTGCAAAAAATCCTTTTCCAATTATATGGACAGCATTTATTTGCTGAAGCACTATGGAAAGAGGAGAAAAAAAGAATGAGAAAGATCATAACATCACAAAATGAGGAGATTGAAGAATTGAAAGAATAGCTAGAAAGATAAAAACAATGCATGGAACATGCACTTAAATTAGCTGATCAAGATCTTGCTTGCAGACCACCTCCTCGAGTATATGCTTTTTGTTTGGAAGAATAATATCTTTTGTTTCAGTTGATGTTAACGCTCTGAAATGTAAATGCAGAATTCAAAACCGCACAAGAGTTTTATGGGCTGTATCAAACTTTACCACCATGGCAAAAAAATCTATTGTGTGAGTTGTATATTCATAATTTTGTCATTCCTGCAGAAACTAAGTGGAATCCTTTGCTCTATATAGGAGATGTGCATTTGAAAGCTTTAATTTCATGGATGTCTAATGACACAAATTATGACAGACAACTAGTTAATTACAAAGATGAGGAGAGAACAAAACCTTTACCCTTGAGGGCAGAAGTAAACAACCAGAAGAAATGCTATGACCGGAGTAAGAGGTAGATGGGCATGGTTACTTGATTCTCTCAAGAAATCAGAGCCGCACAGTCCTATTAATTTGGAAGCAGCACTATATAGAGTTCCAAAATATTTGGAACTGGGAAAGCAACTAAGGCCAGAGTTATGGTGTCTTTTAACCATGCAACCTCCAATGCTTTTATGGCCCTTGTATGATATTAATGTTGACAAACTTGATAAGTTGCAGGAAGACCACAGGCGAGAAGTTTGGGAAAGGACCAAAGGATTCTATTACACCTTCAAGAGTAGTAGAAAGGGAAAGAAATAAGTTGGGGAGCTCAGATCTTTGACAAAGAAGTGTAATGCTTGAGGACAAGCATTAGTTTAGCAGGGGGCAGATGATGAGTCTAAAAAATGCCTTTATTTTGTTATGTTTAAGATACTTTATGATACTCTGTTTATCCTTATTTTAACACTTATAAGCCTATGTTTGATAAACCTTTGATGATTTATGGGGTAGAAAAACTATGTCATCTTTTGCCTAAAATTATATCTAATATGCAGTATTTCATATAAATATCCAAATGTGCGTTCTTATGCTTGAATTTAGTTTGATGGATGTTTATTTGCAAATATGTCTTATATCATAACTAACCTGATGATAAGGATTAAAGGATGAGAAGAAGAATCCAAAAGTTGGTTGCTGACAGCATTCAAGGAGAAATGAGCATCAAGGAACAACCACGAAAAGAAAGTTATAACCACTCCAAGAAACATGGCAGCGAATAAGGAGTTCTTATGAGCCATTACCTTCTTTGCATTTATGTTGTAACAAGAAGATGCCGTGACTTCATTGCTCCCTCCTCAATTTTGTTATCCTTTCTTTTTGCTTTTAGTTGTTCTCCTATATTCTCTCCTACGGACTTAACTTAGGATAGTTACTTTCTGTTATGTAATAAAGAGTAGGTTCCATATATATGTCAAGATTGACTCCTATGTGCAAATTTTTTAGTTTTGATAAGTTGTATCGAGTAAGAGAGAACATCGATTCATAGTTTGTTGCAGTTGTGTTTTACAATTCTAAATTATGTAATGACTGATTAATGAAATGAATTAGTTCTCTTTAGTTTCTATCCTGCGTTGGTAGATTAGAGAAGCTAACCAAGGGGGCCCACTTGGAAGGTGGATTAGATTAGGATAGAATAGATTCATTTTACTAAGCATTAGCAGTATTTTAAGTAAGACGTAGCTAGTTAATTCCTTCTTGTAGCATCACACTTCATGAATGTTCCTAGAGCATCTGCGAGAACAATCTAATGGATGAGTCAAGATGGAATCTCTGTTATCTTGTCATTGTGTTTTCAACATTCATAGATTCAGTAGTTTCCTTTCCACAATAGTAGTGTAGTTTCCTTTGCATTTTTACTTTCCTACAACACAAGCATAATGACTCATCAAGGTACCTAGTGCACATATTGTGCCGACCATTTCAAGCATATGTCCCTAGGTTGACAATCTAAATGCACCTCATGGTAGGGGAAAAGTAGTCCTTAGCTTGAATAGATTATTTCTAAGCTAGGCCTAGTGCATGACTATAGAACACCTATTGTGAGGCGGTTCAGTAAGCAAGGTGCTACAAGAAAATTAGGAAAAGATAATGGTACTTATTTTGAAGGTACATTCTAAATTCTTGTCACATTTTGGTATTAACATATAGATATTATAGACCTTTGACATTTATGTCAAAAAGGGGGAGAAGTGTATATGTATAAGCATAGAGGAGAACTATACTATACTCCATTTGTATGTATATCAGGGAGATATATGTATGGGGGAGTAGTATAGTATAGTATGAATATAAGAAAAAAACTCTTTAACAAAAGCAATTTTGAAAAATTAGAAAAACAAAGTATGTTACCGAGCCACAACAAAACAGAGCTGAAGACATAGAATGTTGGCAAAGGGAGTTTTGGGTTACAATTTTGTATGATCAAATTTTTGTTTTGATAAGTGTTTTTGTCACTAATTCCAAAGAGGGAGATTCTTGACATAAAGATCAATTTATTTTACAGTTTCTACAGAGCTCTACAGTTTCTACCAAGCTTATCATTTAGTTTTCAATGTTAATTAAGTGATACAGTTGTTCCCAAGCTAAGTAGTCTATTTGTAGTGTTTTCTAAGCTACATAGTGTTTACCAAGCTTTAGAGGCAAAGTTTAGTGAAAACTAAGCGTAGTAGAGGCTACTGAGCTAGTCAGTGGAAGTGAAGAAGATCTGTAGTGTTTACCAAGTCCAACAGTATCTACCAAGCTCTTAGAGTTAACAAAGTGGATCTAGTGTTGATCGAGTCATACAATGTCAACCTAGTGATCCAGTTGCTACCGAGTTACTCAAAGTTCACTGAGTCACATAGTACTAACTGAGTTCAAGCTACTTGGAAGTGATTAGTATGGACCGAGCTTCAAGTTCAATTGAGTGCCAAATATTACCAAGAATTGAAAATGTTTTTCATGTATCAAAAAATCACTAAGTTTGTCTTTAGAACATGAGTTAAAATAGTTGGGATGACTTTGTGGATTATGGTGAAATTGGTAATGTAGCCGACTCCAGTAAGTTATGATTTGGATTAGTATGTATGTAATACATTGTATCATATCCAAATAAGATATGTGGAGAATACATGATGATGAGAAGTGTGAATTAAAAGAAGGCTACAAGAAGTGTAAGGGACAAAAAGTATTATCTATCACAATTAGGTGATCATTGTAACACAAGGAATCTTAACCAACAAATCAGAGTTGCAAATCAGAGATCAGCCACTGGTTCATCCTAATAGGTGCATCAGTCAAATCCTTTAACATGGTAGACTTAATAGTCTTTGATAAATCTCTTAACTAAGTGCATACTTCATTGTATGTTTGTAAATCCACTTACAAGGTGGACCTCATAGTCCTTATTGCTCCTAACGAGGCATATCAACAAAAGTTGTCAACTATAAGCCTTAACAGGTTAACTTTATGCTATAGTACTAAATCTTGTGGGTATCATCCCAACCCTCATTTTACTTTCTAATTGGAAGGTTTGTAGGTGACTATATCTTGTGTCAAATTGTTATGAATTTTTATTTGCTATCATTCATGCATATAATTAGATCAGAATATTATATGAAGGATTAATTGGTGAAGTAAGATAAAGTTTTATTGGTTCTTGATTCTCTCCTCCCCACTAAGTAACCTTTCCTACCTCATATTTCCAATAATTACTACTCAATTAACCGTAACCCAACAAGTCAAAACTCCCATACAGGCCCAAGGGACTGGACCTAGTACCTTAAATGTCTTAGGATTTCAAAAAAAGCCCATTTATATGGAAAGATACAAGAAAATTTCCTTTTTAGTTATCCCTATCTTTCCTCATCCTATCACCAATGAATTGAGAGATAGGGTCACAAAATTCTAAGTTAACAATGTTGTTACTAGTGAAGAACATCTTAGAAAATTCACTAAAATGTTGTCATGAAGTTATTTATGCATTCACTCACTGAAGATGCAAGAGATTGGTTTAAAAGATTGCTTGGTGATAGTATTGGTTCTTGGGATGATCTAGAAAAGTTTTTGAAGGAGAAGTATGGGAAAAATACTAATGTAGTCTTCATATCAAATGAGTTCAATAATATTAAGAAAAATAAAAATTAATCCATATTTAATTTTAATGTGAGATTCCAAAAAGGAATGTACAAGTTATTCCAAGTTATGAGATAGGTGAGAATGTGTGTTTCACTACCTATTTCAATATCTTTGGTAGAAAAATGGCTTATATTCTGAGAGATAAAGAAGCCATGACATTAGGAGATGCTTTCAAGACAACTATCAACATTGCAAACAATAGAAAAGCCTTTGGTAAACTAGGAAGAAGAGATGATCCTAAGTTGTTCAATCCTAGGGGAAATAGAAAAGAAGGTGGTAAGCCTATTACAACCAAAAGGCATGAGGATGAAAAAATGATCAGGTTTTGAATCTTCTTAAAAACTTGAATCCTCTAGTAAACCATGTGAATAAGCCTAATACCGGTGAAAAGCCATACTTGAATAATAATTACAATAGGCAAATAGATTATAGAACTACCCTTATAATACATAATGGAAGGATGGTAAACCCATTGCTAATCTGGTACAAGGCCCAAAGGACAAGAATACACTAGATCCATTGCAGAGAAATTTTGTGAATGTGATGGAAGAAATGCCTTGGTGCATAATATGTCAATCTCCTCATTCTCCTCACTACTATGTAGTTGCTCAATCTTTTTATACACATTAGCAAGCATAGCTTGAAGAGCGAGATGCATAAAAGATCCATGATGATGTGGGCTATAATATGATTAATTTATGTGACAATTGTGAAGAATTAGATCAAGAAGAATTTGAAATTGATATCAGTAGTCAACGAAGCATATATCATCAGGATGTTTTTTCAGATGATGAAGATCAAGATGATAATAAGATGTGCAACATGGTTTTGGGTGTTAAACATATGAATCTAAGAAAGCCATCCAAAGTATAAATTGACAAAATAACTATTGAGATGGTGGCTCAAGTTCACAACACATATAATCTACAGAACAGGAGAGTGAACAATGATGTTGGAAAGGAATCCGATATTTTTACTAAAGACATAACCCACAAGATGAATGATGACAACAAGACAGAGGATCAAGTGGTTGTCAAAATCAAGGATAGGAAAGTGAACAAGTGGGAACATAAGAAGAAGGCAAAAACTCAAAAAATAGAAGCTATCAAGACAAATATAGATGAAACAAAGTTAATGCATGATATTATCAAGAAAATTGAGGACCCTACTGTTCAAATACAAGAAACTAAAGGTAATTTATGCAAACCTCTAGTTTATGACCCTATTGACATTATTTCTATGCTGTTACATATTGTTGTTAAAGTTCCATTGTCTAAAATGTTTATAATAGAGGAACATAAAACTAAAGAACTTTCTTAGTTAGGGGGGATTGGGAAGAATTATATTGTCAAAGGAGAGTCATCATTAGGATAGGAGGTACCATCAATGCATTGTCATTTAGGCTAGCTACTTATCCTAATGTTGACTTGACTATGACTATCCTAGTAGTTGATATTCCTCCTCAATATAGAATGTTACTCTCAAGAAAAATGGAGAGCTTTAATGGGAGGTAACCTACAATTGGATTTTTCTTTTGCTACATTTCACATCGGGGATAAATCCATCAAGTTTGATAGAGAACCAAGGGTCATTCACATGATTGAAGATAATATTGACAGTGATTCTTTTTGTTTTCTAGATACAAAAGTAAATGCTTTTAGAGCTGAGAGTACCATTCTAGAAAGTGAGAAAATAACCGCATTGATTTTACAAGAAGTAATAAGATGCATAGATTCACATAATAATTGGACAATATATTTTTATGGGGCTAGTTCCAAAGAAGGGTCTGGGGCTAGAGTATTTTTTATCTCTCTAGAGAAGAACACATTTAGGTATTCATTTACCCTAAATTTTACTTGTATAGATAACATAGAAAACTATGAAGCACTTTTACTTGGATTAAGAGCAGCTATAAGTCATGGTATTAAAATGTTGCATGTTATTGGTGATTCTAAATTAGTTGTATCTCATATTAAGGAGACATATGCATCCAATAACAAGAAGTTAAAACAATACAAAAATGTTGTAGGAGATCATATTAAAGCATTTGATGTTTTTTTAATCTCTTGGATGGATAGGAGTAATAAAAAAGTGGTAGACCTACTAGCTAATGTAGCCATTAATACTAATGACATATCTTTTGTTGGGGTCTCCAAAATTGAAGTGCAAAATAGACCTTCAATCCCTAATAATATATAGAACTGGTAGGTAATTGAAGATGGTATAGATATTTTGAATGAGTAAAAATACCATGGCTAGGAATCGGACTATAGTGCCTTGATTAAGAATATAGATGGGAAGGATACTATCTTTGGCCAGGAAATCTTGCAACTAAAAACAAACAAAGTGTTAAAGGGTTGGTAGTGTTAGAAAGTATTTTTGACAATCAAGAAAAGGTTCACCTAGAGACCAAGGATAAGAAACCACAAGATCTTAAAGAAGTGAACCTTGGAATAGCTGAGTCTCCAAGAAAGGTGTATATAGGTAAGACTAATCTATCTCTTGCAATAAGAAAGTCCCTAGTTGATTTGTTAAGGAAATTTAGACATGTATTTGCATGGTCATATGATTATCTTAAAGCTTATAGGGAAAATATTTTTCAGCATGCTATTCCATGAATTGAGAATGTTAAGCCTTTCTGACAAAAGCAAAGATCTGTCAACCTCACACTAGCCCCCAAAATGCAAGAAGTATTGATGAAACTTAGAGATGGGGGAATTATTAAGCCTATAAGACATTCTTCATGGGTATCAAACTTAGTGCTAGTTAGAAAGAAGAATGGTGACATTAGGCTATGTGTAGACTTTAGAAATCTAAATATTGCTTCCTTGAAAGATAATTATGGTCTACCAAACATGGAAGCTATGCTACAATAGGTCACTGATTCTGAATTGATGTCTATGATGGATTGATTTTCTAGGTACAACTAAGTACTAGTTGATGAGAAGGAATAGTTCAAGACCACCTTTACAAATCCATGGGGAACATGCCTATATGTTAGAATGCCTTTTGGCCTAATCAATGCAAGGGATACTTTCCAAAGAGCCATGGATGTTGCATTTGTTAAGTATATAGATAAATTCATGGTTGTCTACCAAGATGATCTAATAGCTTATTCCAAAAAGGTAAAGATCACTATAGGCATTTAGAAAAGATCTTCTTGAAAGCCTTGGAATATGGAGTTTCTTTGAATCCAAGGAAGTGTACCTTTGGGGCTGTGTAAGGAAAAACTCTAGGCCATATAGTATCCAAGAATGAAATTAAGATTGATCTAGAGAGGGTGGAATCAATAGACAAGGTTCCTAAGCCAAAAAAGTCAAGGTTATTCAATCATTCTTTGGCCAAGTAAAATCTTTAAGAAGGTTTGTGACAAATTTTTCTAAGATCAACGGACCTATCTCTAAGATGCTTAAGAAATGGGCATTGATCAATTGGGAAGGTGAAACATCAATGGCCTTTCAAAAAATTAAGGATGAAATAAAGAATTATCTTGTATTAAGAACACTAGATTATGCAAAACCAATGATACATTTTCTTTTGCTTCCTTCCACACCATTGCAACAACTTTACTCCAAAAGAATGAAGAGGGTTTTGAGCAACCCATTTCTTTTTTCAATAAATCACTCCAACCTAAAAAGCTAAAGTTTGGTATCAATAAAAAATAAGCATATGCTCTTCTGAAAGTCGTCAAATATTTGAGGTTCTATTTAGTAGGTGCTACCATCATAGCATTTGTTCCCAATGTTGTTGTAAAGGATATCTTTTCCCAATAGGAAGTGTATAGGAGGTATAGATGGATTAACATAATCCAAGAATTCAACATTGAAATCCAAGTTTAAAAATTGGTGAGAGGCTAGCGGTTAGCAAAGTTGATGGCTCAGTCCAACTTGGATGCCAATCAAATAAATGTTGTAGATGAAGATCACAGGCCATATATTTGTGATATGGATGATTGTGAGTGGTATAAAAATTTTATTTATTATTTGCAACATCTAGAAACTCCATCTCATTTGATTGATAATGAAAGAAGGTCTATAAAGATATAACCAATCAAGTATATTATCATTGATTGAAAGCTTTGGTGGAGAAATTTTGAAGGAGTGTTGTATTGATTATGAGAAATCAACAAAAGTACTCACTGAGATGCATTTAGAAGTATGTAGAGGTAATTATATGGCATAAACTACTTCCCATAAGGTGATGAGAGCTAGATTTTGGTGGCCAAGCTTATTTAAGGATGCTCATGTTCTAGTTAGGAAATGTGATTCATGCCAAAGGTTTTTTGGTAAGTTAAAGTTCTTTGAAAATACCCCTTTAAATTTAGTAAAAGTACAAGGACCTTTCCAACAATGGGGAATGGACTTCATAGGGGAAGTAGAAAATAAGTCTAGTAGTGGTTATTCATGGATTCTAGTAGCAACTGACTACTTCACAAAATGGGTAGAAGCCATTCCTACCGAAAAAGCTACTTGAAAAATTGTGAATAATTTTTTGTTGAACAATATTTGGATGTCCTAAAAAGATTGTAACTGATAATGCCATGTGCTTCAGATCAAAAGAGTTTATACAGTTTTGTGACAAGTATGAAATTACATGGTCAACATCATCTCCCTATCATCCACAAGGGAATGGATAAGCTGAATCTACAAACAAGAGTTTTCTAAAGATCATCAAGAGAACCTTGGATGGTAACAAGAAGGCATGGGATTCCAAGAAAAATTTGGTAGTTTGGGTTGACAGAATGAAAGTTAAGAATGCAATAGGTGTTTTACCTTTTGATTTGGTTTATGGAATTCAAGCAAGAATGCCTCAAAATAACCTGATAGGTCTATACAATTACATCCAAATGTATGATTAGGATATCATAGATGACATGCAAGAAAGGATGGATGAGCTGGTTGGATTGAATGAGATCAGGAAGGAAGCCTCTATCAAGAATGCTAAGTTTAAATTACAAGAAAAACACTTGTATGACAAAAATCAGCAATGAGAAAATTTGAATCCAAAGATTTGGTCATGATGTGGAATGCTAGAATTGAAGACAAGAGTAAACATGAAAATTTTGATCCTATTTAGCTAGGCCCATATTATATTAATGAAAAGTGGGGAGAAGATTTCTATCTTATTAAAGAGTTATTAGGAAAAATTCTAGAATTGTTAGTTCATGTACAATTCTTGAAGAAGTACTTCTGCTGAAGGTACATGTTTTTCCATGAATAGTAGTCTAGGCTCTTGTACATTTGTAAGTCTCTCTATATATATATATATTGTTTCTCTATATATATGTTTTGTTCTTTCCTACTATGTGTGTGTAGCTCTCTGAAAATGTTGTCAATATGCCAAGTATGTGATTTACTTAACCTAGAGATTATGAATCCTTATATGGATGTTAGCTATTCATTATCCCCAAACAAAGCCACTACTAGCTTGTATTTTTCACCTTGTTTGAATCCTAAGAATTTATTGTGAAAATCCAATTTTAAACAAGAAATTATGGTTACATATTTCTTGTTGTAGAAGTTTTAATGAAAAACTCTACGTATTTACCCTCATGCATTTTTTTCATTTTGGAAACCCTCTTTTTTTTTCAATAATTTTTTGCACTTTTAAATTTTTTTTTTGAAGTTTTGAAGTGTGACCCTGGACCAAGGTTATCACTGCATGCTTTAACTTTAACCATTTTATGGTGTGACGGTGTGACAAATTCAAATGCTTAGTGTTTTCTTGGTTTTTGTAGTTTATTTCAAATGGTTAATTCAAAGGTGTGACATAATTAAGTGATGAGAGGATTGCAAGGTTGCACAGTTAAGTATGAAATTATAGTTTCAGGTAGTGACCATGCAAAAAGGGACTAACGCTCAATCTCTACCCTAGTGACAATTTTAAGATAGGATGCATGGAGACATCTGAGGGAGTGTTTTTTAAAACATAAATTTTATGGTGCAATTATGTGACTGAGGTTAGGGAGGTTGTTCATAGCTTCACAACTTAAAAGTTAAATAATTAGCATGAAGGAGTGACCTAGCGGTCTCTTCAATTGCATACTCACATGGATTAGGTTGTGATTAAATAAGAATGTTGTGATGAAGCAAAAAAACTAGCATGTTATGAATTTTTTTTTATCATTCAATTGCAAAGTTTAGCTTCTAAAGGGAAATAGAAACTACAAACTGGTGAAAAGGTTAAGAGCTCATGAAGTAATCTTTGATTGCACAGTTAGAAGATGAAGAATAAAGTGAAGTCGTGTAGTCGCATGTGTAAAAGATATAGTTAAGAAGATAGTTGCAAACTGGCAAAGTAGTCAAAGTGTATGAATGAGGTGTTTGATTGCATGGTCACATGGTTAAAGTCATAAGGTAAAATAAAGTCACAACACAATGATCACTTAGTCTTGACGTATATCACATGGTTGCTAGTTTAAAATGCTAATGATTGGTGGTGTTCATAGCTTCATAGCCTATGAAACATAGTTAAATGAAAAGGGTGTGACTATGTGATGTAGTCAAGAGATGAAAAGGATTATGTCTTCAAGTAAAAAATTAAAACATAACCTATGAAGCAATGATCATATGTGGTAGTAGTGTTCACTCAATTGTGTGGTTAAAAGAATGAAACAAAAATGAAGCTACAAAGAAGTGATGAGGTATTTTAGAAGGTTCCTCTCTTTCACAAGGCTAAGGGATTAAACATAAAATTAGAAATCAATGGTTCAAACAAGGGCTTTACACAATAGTAGATAGAGATAAGGTTTAGAAAACAAGCTTTGTGAAGTCACAAATAGCTTTTAGTATCTAGTGTTTGCATGGTCACAACATAAGAATTAAACAATAAAATGGTTTTTGTAACCTCATAATTACCAAAAAGAGAGGTATTGTCTAAAAAAGCATAAAAAGGAATTGAATGTTGGTAGTATGAGCATCGTAAAGCCATATTATAATGGGGTTTTTATAAGTTTTCAAAAATTATGATGTATGCTGACTTAAAGACACCATTAATGCTATTCCTATGCTCAAATTCTATTAAAATATGATTTAATAGATTTCCAATTACAAAATTCACAAAGTTTTAGAGCCAAAAAGAGAATTGAGCTCAAATCTCTTCAAGAGATTTGAGTTGCAGAAGAAGTGTTTGAAGAAATTGAAATTAGAGAAAAATGGCACAAGAGGAGGGTAAACTTATAGTACAAGTCAACATAGAAGAAGGTTAGCAAAGTTAATCATGCCAGAGGTGATAGTTGACATAGACTTGGTGAAGGCCTTGATGAAATCTTACAATCGTATAACTCATGGATCTCACAAGAAGGATCTGAGACTACTATGCACCTTGGATAGGGAGACCTTTATTGAAGGTTTTGACCTTGGAGGACCAATAAAAAAGATAATTGATAAAGAGAAGATGGATTAAACTTTAAAAACTTAGAAAATTTTCTTCACTGGAAGGGTTATGTGAAGACATAGCTCTAAGTCCAAAAAGGAAGAGGGTGAGCTCCCAAAGAAGGTAGGAGACTTTATGTTAGAATTTTTCAGCAAGTACTTCCAGTATAATGTGTTTTCAATAGATAAAGTGATTGGACTGGATGATATGATGAACACTCTTGGAATGTGTACATTATTGCCGTAGACATAAAGGACTTGCATCATAATTTAGGGTATGATTTTGTGACCCATATTATAGATGTTATACACAATGAGATTATTGTTGCTTAGAGGGGAGATATGGGGAACATAAAATTCCACCATTATTCATTGCTGATGCATATCATTCTATACAAGAACATAGAGAACATCAGTCCTAATTTTATTGAAGGGTTTGAGGGGAATGGAGAAAACATGCTAGTGTAATTGTGGACCAAGTTATGGCAAAGGTTTTACCCTTACTCTAATTCTATAGCTTTCTAGAATGATTTTGTTTTTCTAATTTCTAATATGTTAGATGATGTAACTGAAAGGGTTCCTAGGGGTGTTAGGATGCTAATTAGACCATCTACATGCCCTAATGAGGATAGGAAATTGGGACATGACTAGGGAAGTATTTCTCTATTTGAAATTTTTTTGATTATAAGGGTTTATGGATGCCCCTAGCCCACACATGTTTTTCCTAGGTTTAGTCTAGAGAGAATGGGGATTGTAGAAATCTTTTTGAAATTGATAATGATGAATCGGGAGTACCTAGGACCTACAATAAAAAAGGGATCTTTTTTTTGTAGAAATGTCAAGGTAGGGGATTTTGTTTTAGAAAAAGATGCAACTGAAGAAATAGATAAATTCATGAGAAAATTCTTATTTCCCTCATCCCTTGATGGGACCTATGATCCTAATGACCTTGTTAGACATGCCCTCAAGAAGATTAGGAAGTTCAATCTTCCAAATAGTAAGCCCTATTGGGAGGAGGATGTGATTATGGATCTCTTAAAAATTGAAGGACTGTAGAGATAAAACCCTAAAATGGAGAGAGATTATGAGAATCGAAGAGGAGATGAAGAAGACGTATCCCTCATTTAAATATTTTTATCATGAGGAGAGGTATCTTGATAGGTATAATAATTGCAATGGTAATTATGATGCTATAATGTCTTAGGTACCTTCTAGAATAAGAGATAGAGCAACAAGTTAATCTCCAAAGCATGATGATATCATAGAGATTGATTATTATCAAGATTAGCAAGAGAGTTCAAAAGGACCCAAGGTGATAGAAAGAAACAAAAAATGATTGATATCCTAGATAGGGAAAAAGAGAAAGCATTTCAAATTATTCCTAGGGGTACCAAGCATTTTGATGATATGAAGCATAATTTCTTGATATGGCAAACCACCTAAAATTTATGAATCCCAAATAAACTTGAGCTTTAGGCAAGGATATTGGATAAAAGGATAATCTAAGATCAATAATTTATGAAGGATGATGATATAATGAATTCTAAGGAGTTTAAATCATTCTTATTTAAGATTAAAGAAAATGAACTCACTCTGTAGTTGCATCCAGTAGACTCCCAAGAGAAACTAGCTAAACTAGTGTAGAAGCTATAAGAATATAACCCAAATAGTGAGACTCTCATTGTAGATGAGGCCATAAGGTGAAAATGAAGTTGCAACATAGTGATCATTTAGTCTTGAGGTATATTTCATGCTAGCTTAAAATTATAATGTTAAAGTTAAGCATCGATGGTGCGATTGGTGGTGTTTGTAGCTTCACAACCTATGCAACCTGGTTAAATAAAAAAGGTGTGACCATGTGATATAGTCAAGAGATGAAAAGGCTTATGTGTTTACTTAGTTGTGAAATTATAAGCACAAAGTAAAACATAACCTATGAAGCAATGATAAGATATGGTAGTAGTGTGTGTTCAATTGCACAGTTAAAAGCATGAAGCAAAAAGGAACTCACGAAGCACACAAGGTATTTTATAAGGTCTCTCTCTTTTGAAAGGCTAAGGGGTCAAACATAAAATCATATATTGATGTTGTGACCAAGGGCTTTATAGAGTCATAGATAGAGATAAGGGTTAGAAACTAAACTCTGTGAAGCGACAAATAACTTGTAATATCTAGCATTCACATGGTCACAACATAAGATTTAAAAAGTAAAATGAATATTATGACCTCATAATCACCAAAAAAGAGAGATATTTTCTAAAAAATATTTAAAAAAGAATTTGAATGATGTCAGTACGAGCACCGTAAAGCCATATTATGATTCTTTTTCTAAGTTCTTAAATTTTTTCATGCATGCTGACTTAAAGACACCATTAATTCTATTCCTATGCTCAAATTATTTTAAAAGATGATGTAATATATTTCCAATTAAAACATTTAAAAATTTTTAGAGCCAAAAAGAGAATTGAGTGTGAAGTTCAAGAGATTTGAGTGTTTGAAGAAATTGAAATCAGAAAAAAATTGCACAAGAGGAGGGTAAATTGATAGCATATGTCAACATAAAAGAAGCTACTGAAGGTTCTAAAACAAAGCTAGCCAATCTCTATGTTGAGGAATGGGTTTATTTCCTATCAAGATCATCAATTGTTAAATAGTAATTTCTCATCTTTTCAAAGATGCATATAGTTTATGTAGGGATGCAATAGTTCTAGAGACTAATGGTAATGATTTATTCTGGTATGTTTAAGATGGATGGAACTTTCAAAACTCAGAAAAGTTTCTTTGCTAGAAGGGTTATGGGAAGAAGGGTTATGGGAATACATATCCCTAAGTCCAAAAAGGAAAAGGGTGAGCTCCCAAAGAAGGTAGGAGACTTTATGCCCTTATAATTTTTTAGGAAATACTTCCAATATACTATGTTTGGAATACATAAGATGATTGGATTAGATGGTATGATGAATGCTCCTAGAAATGTGTACATCATGGCCCTAGACATACGCTACTTGCATCATAATGTAGGGTATGCTTTTGTGACCCATAGTATATATGTTTAGCACAATGAGATTACTATTGTGGAGATGGGAAAGATGAGAACTTCAAATTCTGCCATTATTCATTGCTGATGTATATCATTCTATACAAGAAAATAGGGCACATCAATCCTAATTTTATTGAAGGGACTGAGGGGAATGGAGAAAACCTACTAGTGTAGCTATGGACTAGGTTATGGAAAAGGTTTTACCTTTATTCTAGTTCTATAGCTTTCTATAATGATTTTTTTTCTCCAATTTATAATATGTTAGTTGATGTAACTAAAAGGGTTCCTAGGGGTGTTAGGATGCTAATTAGACCATCTAAATGCCCTACTGAGGATAGGAGATTGGGACATGATAGGGGAATTATTTTTCTATTTGAAATTTTTTCTATTAAAAGGGTTTATGGATGCCCCCAACCCCCTCATGTTTTTCCTAGGAATATTTCAAAGAGAATGGGGATTGTAGAATTCTTTTCACAATTGATAATGATGAACCAATAGTACTTGGAACCTCCAATAAAAAAAGGATCCTTTGTTTGTAGATATGTCAGGGTAGGGGATTTTATTTTAGGAAAAGATGCAACTGAGGAAATAGATGAATTCATTAGCAAATTCTTGATGCCCTTAGCCCCTGCTAGGACCTATGATCCTAATGACCTTGTTAGGCATGCCCTCAAGCAGATGAGGAAGTTCAATCTACCAAATAGAAATCCCTATTAGGAGGAGGATGTGATTATGAATTGCTTGTAAATAGAGGACTAGAGAGAAAGGACCCTAAAATGGAGAGAGATTATGAGAATTGAGGAGAAGATGAAGAAGACAGATCCCTCCTTTAAAGGTTTTTATCATGACGAGAGGTATCTTGCTAGGTATAATAATTGTATTAAAAATTATGATGCTATAATGTATCACATACCTCCTAAAATAAGAGATAGAAAAGCACCTGAATCCTCAAAGCATGATGATATCATAGAGATTTATGATGATCAAAATTAGCCAATGAGTTTAGCATGGGCTCAAGGTGGTATAAAGAAACAAAATATGATTCATATCCCAGATAGGGAAAGAGAGAAAGCATTAGAATTATGCCTAGGGATACCAAGTATTTTGATGATATCAGACATAATTTCCTGATAAGACGGGCCACCCAAATGAACGAATCCCAAATAAACTTGAGCTTAAGGAAAGGATGTTGGATGAAAGAATAATCCAAGATCAAGAATTTATGAAGGATGATGAATTCATGAGTTTTGAAGAGTTCAAATCATTCTTGTTTAAGATCAAACAAAATGAACTCACTCTGAAATTGCAACTAGGAGACTACTAAGAGAAAGTAGCTGAACTGGTAAAGAAGCTGCAAGAATATGACCCAAATAGGGAGACTCTTACTATAGATGAGGCTAGAGAGATAGTGAATATTGGGATGTTTCTCTTCCCTAGATGGGATCTTAGCTCATCCTTCATGCTAGATCAAATAAGAATGGAAAGAAAATTTGTCTCATTTGAGGAGACCAATATTGTTGGAGAACTGCAGGGGTCTGGATTTAATGTTGACTCCAAAAAAATGGCAATTTGGAATAGGACTCATGAGTCTAACAAGTTAACTATGATGGAGGTTAGAGACTCTCCACAAGGAAATGTAATGTTCTAGAATGTCACAACAACATCAAGTGACTAGATTCATAACATGATGAACACTATTTCACTCATGGGGAAGAGTAAAATGGATATGATTGAAGAACATTTATATTAAAAATATGACATATCCATTAAGACAAGGAAGAAGTACGAGGTGGAACTGAAGAAGACCTATATAGTGGAGCAGAAAGTGGATACCCTTGAGAATGAGGTAAGAAATTTGAGGAATGTGACTAGACCTATCACAGAGGTCAAAGATCAAGAGACCCAAAAAGATGTTGATTCAACAAATATGGGTATAGATCAGCCAATGGTGGTAGATGAGCTAGAAGAAGGAAAGGAAATTGAAGTCAGGACTATGGAGAGTGTGCTCTCACATAAAGTAAATATCCTCAAATAGGCTTCCTAGAATCTCCACAATAGCTACATTGCATTGCAGGGAGTAGAGTATGAGTTCTCTAAGGCCTTATTAATTCTTTCTCCATTGTTCAACAAGTGGGGCCCCTACATTCCATTTTTTGACAAGATGGTTCCAATTTTGTCTCAAAAAAAGGAATGGCCCAGGGAGACCATCATCCCCACTAGGAAAATGATAATTAGGGTAAAATATTTGAATTCTTTCTTTTCTAGTAAGTTACAATTAATAAATAATAAAATAAAGACCATTGCCAATGGTACACCTGGCTTTGTTCAAAAAATTGTTGATGATGATAACAAGCTTGAGGAGTGGAAGAAATGGTTAGATTATTTTGACAACATTTTGAAGCATGAAAGATTTTTTGCCTACAACAATGAAGAAATTGACATAGTAACAATTTTTGATATTGTTGATATTGTGTACAATTTGGAGGTAGACATGAACAAAATAGAACTATAGAGGTTAGAGCCTTGACAAATGCAAAATGGAGTAAATGTTTGAATGAATTGAATAATATTATAGGAGCCACTTGGCCAGATGAAGAATCATATATTACTATCTGGGAGGTTATAGCTGACATAAAGGCAATTCCATCTAGAGATAGTGACTAAGTATGCAAGGAAAAGTCAAAGAACATGAAGAGGGAGGACAACCATCTGATAGAGATACCTTATCTTTGTGGTTCACCTACTGTGGCTATACTTTCATTAGAAATTATGAAGTTGATCCTGAACACCCAAATTGACAATTGTTCTAATTTTGGCTATCTCCAACATTCTTTTTGTAACTATTTTGTCTTATGTGATAAAAAGTTGTTGCACCTTATTTTTTTGAACATGTGTCCTCCCATCTAAAGCTTGTTGCAATCCTTGTTGTTTAAAAGGATTTCCAAAATGTGGAGTGAGGGTCTGAGATTCATTTTGTTGAACTAAGTATTGTTCATTTTTAGTCAATCCAAATATACTGTATAAGTTTTTTCAAAGATAGAATGCAAAAAAAAGTTAATAGTTGCTGATCCATTTGAGATTTATCTGATATGTGTTGATATCTAATTGTATATTTTCAAAGAAATTAATATAAAGATGCAGAAAATGGCTGTTAAATTTTAGACCTTGTCTCTTCCTTTGTTACCATTTAATTCTCTAAAGTTTAAAATAGTAAAGTTTATTAAATTTCAGTTGTAATTCGTTTTGAATTATATTTTAGTCTACATTCTTCTTATGATCTAATGGGTTATTTAAATGCTTAATGTAAATTGGAATAATTCTTTGGTTGTCATTGAAGATTTTTATAAGAATGAGATCTGGAAATGAATATTGATATTCTTACCGCAAAGTATTAGATAGATCTAATAATAGATGTCAAATTCCTATGAAGTTAATAGCCTAATGGATAAAGAACCGAGCATCCATAAATTTTGATCTATTTGGAATGCTTGTACAGTATCAATATTTTATAAATCAATAATTTTATTGTTTTATTGTTGAAGAATTGAAGTGTGAGCCTATACTTGATTAATGGAGTTTTGGGGTTTGACAAAATAACCATTTATCATCTCTTTTATAGTCCTAGAATTAGAAGAAAATAAGGCAATTATTTGTTATTTTGGAATTCATGTTGAGACTTTGAATTTAAAGATATAAAGAGTGAATTCCTAGGTATAGCCGCCTACATTATACAAAGTTTGAAGTGGAGAAGACATCAGAGTCTTGTCTGTTGGTCCTCTTATTTTGTTTCTTAGAATACCCATTATGGTTTCTAGCTAACTCCTAGGTTTTTTGATCACTCAAGTAGTTAAAATTATGTCAAGTCAGAAGTCAACACACCCAAACATTAAAAAGTATTAAATACAAGTCAATTTTATATTTTGAAATTTATTATGAATGAATGTATATATATGTACTCAATATTGATGAATACATGTTGACTTGTTTGTTTAATATATGTAGAAACGATTGAGTTTTGTAGAGTTGATGAATGCACCTAAGACTATTGATGTTGAGGCAATGGAAAAGGTAAAATTTCATATTTTCCTTCTCATAAATTTTAGGTAATACTATGCATTTGTTCTATATATATATATATATATATATATATATATATATATATATATATAAAATAGTTGCATTTACAAATGAATTCGTGTTCTTTTTTAAAAGCTTTATAGTAATTATCAACAATTTGGCTTATAAACATGTGCTACTCATATTTTACCTATTACAACGCTCTTTGAGACTTCGTGCCAATCCTTTCCCATTTTATTTTGTTAGGAGTCCTGCATGTCAAAGATGGGGTCAAACATAACAGAGGCTAGAGGTATGCATGTAGATTCTTAGTTGAAGCCCTCTTGTGATCTCAATTTGGATTGCTTATGTGTGTGATAGAAATCCTTAACACTTACTCTATAATTCTAACATTTTATCACTTACTATATATGTGGTGCCTCATACCAGCACTAATTCTTCAGTGGTTGTGCCTCTTGCTAGCATGAGAGATCCATCTTAGGTTGTAGTATGTTTTTTAAAATTTCTACTCTATTTGGAATCCCTAATACCACTCTGTAATTCTAATATTTTATCTCTTACCATATAGGTTGTGCCTCATACCAGCATTAATTCATCAATAGTTGTGCATTCTACTAGTATAGGAGATCTAGCTCAAGCTGCAATACATTTTTTTTTTTTTACTCTATTTAGAATCCTTAATGCCACTCTCTAATTCTAACATTTTGTTGCTTTCCATATAGGTTGTGCCTCATACTGGAGCATTGATTCATCAATGGTTGTGCCTCTTGCTAGCACAAGAGATCCAACTCAGGCTGCAGTACATTTTTTATTTTTTTACTCTATTTGGAATCTCTAATGCCACTCTATAATTCTAACATTTTATTGCTTACCATTCAGGTTGTGCCTCATACCATCACTAATTCACCAGTGGTTGTGCCTCCCATGATCATTGATTCATTGATAGTTGTGTCTCCCATCATCACTCTACCTCATCATTTTGTTAGGAGTCTCACCCATCGATGAAGGAGCCTATTACCATTATCATTCAGTCCAACTGTGGGACAAAGGGATGAGGTAATGAATAACTCAATTATCCACAATTTATAGCCCAATTTCTCATTATTTTTATATTACTTCCAAATAAAATATTTGATATAGTATTTTAATTTTTCCTTTGCAAACACCTGGTAAGCCATAGACTACATCAAAGAGGCTCAATTTTGATCATCCAACATAGTCATAGATATTGATAGTGATATACATATGTAGTTGTGGTCATTACATTATATTGACATATATTCAACTATTGTATTGTATATATTCAAGATTTGTATTGTGCACATTCAAGATTTCTATTATACACATTCAACATTTGTATACATTTGACTTTTGTATCATACCGATGAGACATAACATATTTTTGTAACTGTATGATTGATATGGATGTATTATTCATTTTGATATACATTAAACTTGGATTTCCATCCAACTTGTTCAGTGTGTGCATACAGACTTGTATTTGATCTTACTTTCTTACAATTAATCAAACACATGAGTGTTCATTATTTTATATAGAAAATGTAACATATATGTTTATCAAATTCATTATAACATGTAATTGAACTCATATGTCACTTATTTTGATGTAATAAGACATGAAAAGTAAAAATAGGTCATGATTTTTGTATTTGTGTCAAAGACTGCAGCCCGATAGTGCTTAGAGACCCTTAGGGACACTTGCATTTAATGTGGTTGATACTATCAAAGGGATATTGTGGATGAAAAAAGGTTGGTCCTAGCCTAAACCCATCCAACTAGAGCTAACAGTGGAGATGGTTCAATCCTAGGACCAACAATTTGAAATATACACAACCTTGCTCATTTGAACTGAACGATACTGTAACTTTTGGCATTAGGCAAGAAAGGGATGCCAAATCCAAACAATGTTGAATCTCTAAAAATTGAGATAGGTTGTTGTAGGCCTAGAAAATTTGATCATGTAGTACTTGATAGTTTGTCGATAGATCACACGAGATCAAAGAAATGGCTGCTCAAATATCACAACCCTATAGTGCTTAGAGACCCTCAAGGATGCTTTCATTCAATGTGGTTAATAGTGTCTAAGGGACATTTTGGCTAAAATGAGGTTGGTTCTATCCTAAACTTAGCCAACTAGAGCTAATAGAGTAGACGATTTGATCATAGAACCAACGGTTTGAAATTTACACAACCTTGCTCATTTGAGTTCCACAACACTACAACTTTTGGCATTAGGTGAGAAAGGGATACCAAATCCAAAAAAAGTTGAATCTCTAAAGAATGAGACAATTTGTTGTAGGCCTAGACAACATGATCCTATAGCACCCAACAGTTTGTCAATACCTCACATGAGCTAAGAGAAATGCTCACTCAAAGATCATAGCTTGATGATGCTTAGAGATCCTCAAGGATGCTTCCACTCAATATGGTCGATAGTGTCCAAGGGATGTTGTGGCTGAAATGAGGTTGATCTTAGCCTAAATCTGGCCAACTAGTGCTAACAAAGTAGACAATTTAATCTTAGGAATAATGGTTTGAAATATACACAACCTTGCTCATTTGAATTGAGCAACACTGCAACTTTTGGCATTAGGTGAGAAAGGGATGCCAAATCCAAACAAAGTCAAATATCCAAAAATTGAGATAGGTTATTGTAGGCCTAGACAATGTGATCTTATAGCACCTAATAGTTTGTCAATACCTCACATGACAAGATCTAAGAAATGCACACTAGAAGATCATAGCTTGATGGTTCTTAGAGACCCTTAGGGATGCTTCCATTTAGTGAGGTTGATAGTTTCTAAGGGATGTTATGGATAAAAAAATGTTGGTCCTAGCCTAAACCTAGCCAACTAGAGCTAATAGAGTAGGTGTTTCGATCCTAGGACCAACGGTTTGAAACATACAAAATCTTTCTCATTTGAACTGAGAAAAACTACAACTTTTGGCATTAGGTGAGAAAGGGATGCCAAATCCAAACAATGTTGAATCTCTCAAAATTGAGATAGGTTATTGTATGGCTAGACATCTTGATCCTATAGCACTTGATAGTTTTTCAATACCTTTCACGAGTTTAAAGAAATGCTCGCTGAAAGGTTGTAGCGCCATGGTGCTTAGAGACCCTTAAAGACACTTCTATTTAGTGTGGTTGATACTATCTAAGGGATGTTGTGGCTGAAACAAGGTTTCTTGTAGCCTAAATGTGACCAACTAGAGCTAACAAAGGAGACAATTTGATCCCAGGACCAATGGTTTTAAATATACACAACCTTGCTCGTTTGAATTGAACAACATGTCAACATTTGGCATTAGGTGAGAAAGGGATGCCAAATCCAAAAAAAGTTGAATCTATAATAATTGAGATAGGTTATTTTAGGTGTAAAAAACATGATCTTATAGCACTTGAAATTTAGTCAATAGCTCACACAAGCTCAAAGAAATGCCCACTCAAAGATTGCAACCTGATGCTGCTTAGAGACCCTTAGGAATGCTTCCATTCAGTATGGTTGATCACATCCAAGGGATCTTGTGGCTAAAAAAATCTTGGTCCTGACCTAAACTTGTGCAACTAGAGCTAAAAAAGTAGACAATTCAATCCTAGGACCAATAGTTTGAAATATACACAATCTTGCTCATTTGAACTGAGCAACACTTCAACTTTTGGCATTAGGCGAGAAAGAGATGCCAAATCCAAAAAAAGTTGAATCTCTAAAAATTGACATAGGTTATTGTAGGCCTAGACGATGCAATCCTATAGCACCTAAAAAAATTTCAATACCTAGCACAAGCTTAGAGATATGCGAGAAAGAAGGATTGAGGGGTATACACCATGAGAAAGCATTGTTGGAGGATATGAATTTCATGCAACGGTATACCAAAAAGTGATATTATTTAACAAGGAGTAAGTTTTTGAGTTGATGTTGATTATATATGTTGAATTGAAGGTGTACATTGGAATAATCAGTTTTGAAAGTGATTGGAGAGTGAATTTGGGGCAAGTGGTGAGGATTTGATGGTTCAAAAAAATGTTAATTTGACCAAGGGAAATTTAAACCTACTAAATATTTGATTTTGACACCTAAGTAGGTATTGTACAAAGTTGGAGACTTAGGGTTTAAGGATAAAGAGTAGTTTATTTGTAAAAGTGGCCTATTTTAAGCCTAAAAAGGGGTGTCATAGTGTGACAACAAGGACATAGTCCGAAACAAAACTATCCAAGCTTTTCATATGTTTTAGAGAAGCCAAATGGGTATCCAAATCTATAATTTATTTTCATAATGTTTTGGGAAAGTTGGAGAAAAATGGAAGAGGACCATCATCTAGGTGTCATTAGGCCTATTAGCTGAACTTTGTAGTTCCCTTATAAATCCATATAAGTTGAAGATAATTGAATTTTTTTTTTAAGGAGATGCTATCATCAAACAAAGAAAAAAGAGTTCAAGAGCCAAATTTATAACCATAACAATAAATTCAATGCACAATTTTATAACAATAATGTACAATATTTCTATCTTTTATTGGTTTATTTGAAAAATTTGGCATCTAAATGTGGACATGTTACATCTCTTATAGGATTTTTATACAAAATGTGGCATATAAATATGCACATGTTACATGTCTTCCCTTTTTTATATACAAAATTTGGCATCTACATATGCACATCATTGTGAAGTTGCAACATTTCACATAGCACATAATCAATCAAGGGAACCTTCTAGATCAGCTCTAACCCTTATTGTATCAAGTAATACCTCGTATTTAGATTCACATATTGTTGGCTTTTGATTTGATAGAATTTCAATAACCTTTTTACAATGTCAGAAAACCTAGGAACACTACAACATTTGGTGTCAAATTGTGATGACAATTTGCAACGGTAAATAAAAAAATAAAAAATTACATAAATCATTCCCCATTTGTTCTGATTCTGAAGAGTTGCACACAAAAGAATGTGGAGAGCCCCAAATGAGAGTGGAGAGCTCTGAACATTTTTGTGCTCTTGTAGTCTTTGCATTTTTTTGTTGTGCCCTTGTTATATGATTTTATTTGCATGCCCTTTCTTTTCAATTTCATTTTCATGTTGTGCCCTTGTGATCTCCATGCACTTGCTCTCCGATTTTCTTCAAGGGCTATGTAAATGTTTTTTATTTTCCTTCTAAACATGTATCTCTTAGAAATCTTTTTTAAGGTTCTTATTACATGCTAGCACAATAGAAAAATTGATCTAGCTGCATACATATTCCAAAATCTAAATAATAAAACAATAAAACTCACTCAAGCCATGCTAAGTGACTTACCTCAAGATCCTACATAAAAGTAATGCAACCTAGGAAAAATGGGGAGAGTTCGCAAGAAATTTTACAAAAATATATTGTAGTAGATATTTCTAGAAAGAATACAAAAATATATCATAGCAGATATTTCTAGAAAGAAACTAGCCATAACCCAGTTAAATGGGTCTAGTTGCTGATTAGCTGGGTTGATTACAAATTCCTATAGAATTATCATATGATTAGGTACAATTAAATGAACAATCAGTTGTTCCCAGTTGGCAAGATTAAGTACAATTTTCCAAGTAGATAAAATTGGATATGTAGATGCATCACTTGCATGCGAGGCATGAAGCACATTCCCCAATTTATAACAAATGGTTGGACATAATGGCTCAATATGCTAGCCCAATAATGGAAGCCAAGGATGTAACCATGCATGTATTAGCACACTCTCCTTGCGAAGATCCCAAGTATCTATTGATGTGTTAATTTGGGCATCATTATATGATGTAGGATGTTATGAAGTACTAAAGCTAGAAGTAACTTCTCCCATGTCTCTAGAAAATGTAGCATAGGTTCAGGGTCCCTTGGCTCCTAGGATTTTGTAGTATCTATTCTCACTACCAGATGAATAACTTCAGTGAAGACTTGAGTGTAAGGAGTTGAAGAAGCAAGTTATGTTTCTGTGTAAATGCCATAATCAAAAGGCTCATTCCCTTGTAGAAGCCTCTATCACAATGAAATTACCTCTAAACCATTCAAAGGATACATATGTATGTATGTATGTATGTATATATTTATGTATGTATCTATGTATGCATGCACACATGCATGTATGTATGTATGTATACAAACCAAGAAAAATGGGCAAAATTAATGTCATTGTTAATGGGCATTATATTTCCCCTACATACATACATTATATCTATATATATATTGTCCATTAACTCTACATTATTTGTATGCAAGATTTTGAGGTAAATCACTTAGCACAGGTTGAGTGAGTTTTATTGTTTTATTATATTGATTATGGAATATGTATGCAGTTGGATTAATTTTTCTATTGTGCTAAGATGTAATAAGCACCTTAAAAGATCTCTCTGTCTATACACACACACACACACACATACATACATGTATGTATTTATATATGTATGTAAGTATATATATGTATGTATGTATGTATGTATGTATGTATGTATATATGTATGTGTATATGTATGTATGTATATGTATATGTATATATATGTATGTATGTATGTATGTATGTATGTACATATATATACATATATACATATGTATATGTTTATATATGTTTATATACAGACACACATATGTGTGTGTCTATGTATTTATGTGTGTATATATAAAAAGAGATCTTGTGGATTGTGGAGATCTAGGACTTCACTATCATGCCCTTGTGATCGGTACATTTAATTGCCATGCCCTTGTGATCTTTGCATCTTGTTGTCATGCCCTTGTGATCTCTGTATATGTATGTATGTATGTATGTGTATACATACATACATACATACATACATATGTATAAATACATATGTACACACACACACACACACACACACACACACACACACACATGAGTGTGTCTATGCATGTATGTGTATAAATAGAGAGATATTGGCACAAAAAAAAACAATCAAACTCACTCAACACATAGCATGGCCATAGATGTGATAGTAATGCCTATTGGTAAGTAGATTCCTCTTTTTCTCTCTCATTTTTCATGTGTTTATTTCACTTGAACTATTATTTCTTAGGGGGCATTTTGTAATATTGGATTCATTTGTTCAGGACTCGATGAGGACATATATGGAAGTACCCATGTTAGATGTATGAGAATCATTAAAGAATTGTGATGAATTTCTCATGAGCAATGAAGATGCACTTCCCCTGAGAGTAGTAGGAGGGAATGCAGATATTTTAGGTATTTTAAAGATTGATCATTTCTTAAATATTCTAGATGTTAGGGTCGGGGCGGGGGGTTGTGGGGCCAAATTGGCTTCCACCTTCACGTGGTTGGCCCTAATTAGTAGATAATATTAAACTATTCTTGAAACCAAGTGAAGTTGAACATAAACTTATGATTGCATGACAACTAACTATAAAAACCTCTTGGTTTCATGCAATGTAGGAGGATGCCATAGTTCAATATGCAACATTAGGTGGAGCTGAAAAAACCCAATAGGTTTACATTTTTGTTAGAGGTTTGCATAGACCTATTAAATAGATGTAAATGTGGTGGGTTTTTTCATCTTTGCCTATTGTCCATGCATATAGAATGTCGTTGCACATGCATTCTTGATTCACAGTGGCATTCACAAGTTTATAAAATCAATGGTATGACGTTAACGGGGAATTTATTAATGGAATGAATGAATTTTATTAATGATTGAATGAATTGTAGATGTTAACAGGGAATTTAGATGTTGGGGGGGTGGGGCCAAATGAGCTTCCACCTTCACGTGGTTGGCCCTAATTAGTAGAGACTATTAAACTATTCTCGAAACCAAGTGAAGCTCAACATTAACCTATGATTGCATGACAACTAGCTATGTGAATATATTATTATTCCTCAAACTTGTATTGCTTCCTAAATTATCAAAGTAAATATAAGAAATATTTTAGAACTTATTATAATTGGAGAAGTTGGGTGCCCTATCTATGATTATTAAAGCCATAAAAATAAGACAATAACTTCACCTATTGAGGAGGAATATCTTGAGACCAAAGGTGGAACCATACCATGCAATGACAAATAAATCCATACAAGAAGGAATTGACTTCACCTTCATAACCTTCTTTGGAGACCAAAGGTGGTATGGTGGTTGTCCATTCGCAACATCCCTCCCCATATCCCTCAAGTGATCATGCATTCTTATCCAACCATCTTCATCCCCCTCAACAAGATATCTGTTGAAAAGAGTTCCCCAACCAAGAGTTCCAAAAACTCAGCATCCCATGCTGCAACGGCCCCACTTCTTCTTTCTCCAATGAAGAAACATGTTGCATTCAAGAACATCTCCTTCTCTTGCTTCCCTAGAGCATCATAGTTGACTTTGAGCCTCTTTGTAATGTCCTCCTGGGGAATTTGGGAATACTTATTCAACATTTTCTACTTTTTTTTAATAATTTAGAAAGCCATCAAAATTGTGATGGATTATTCTAACTGATAGTTGTCACTCCTACAATATTGCTAATGCATACCCATCATAGCTATGATGGTCTGCTTTGGCAAATAGTTGTTGGTCCTACAATACACCTATCCCAATTGGGATAGAAGACTAAAAGCTTAAGCTATTGCATTTGTGATGATCTAATGTCACAATCATAATAGAGTGAAGATGAACTCTTTCCCTTGCTTTCTTCTAAGTTACGACAACTTTATCCATCACAATTGCAATGAACACCCTTGCCACCATAATTTGCAACAAAAAGAGTTCGACACCTGTCCAATGAAAGCCAATTTGTGGTATTGTTGCTTGGGTGACAAGTGGCCATGACAATTGCAACAACCTACCGTCGCAATTCAGGCCCAAATGTAGTAGTGGAATTAGCTAAATACCATATTGGGCACTCTAAAAAATAAGGTAAAAGGACCAACTAACAAGATTCTAAGGCCTTCTCTACTTTGAATTTTGCAAGATTTAGCTAGGTTTACCTAGGAATTCATTCTTATTCACTTACTATTTAGACTCTCAACATGAACTCAAGAAATAATAGATGGTTTAGCCTTCTTTCTTCTAACTCTAGAATAGTAAAGAGATGACAAAAGCTACTTTATCAAACCCTAAAACTTCATGAGTCAAGCATAGGTGGACATTTCAAGATTTAATTACAAAATAGTAAAAGATTGATTTATATAAATTTTGCACCATGTAATATTTCCTCACTAGCTCAACTTCAAGGGTGATTAGTGCCATATCTATTGGGCTAAAAACTCATAGGGACTAGACATCTACTTCAGGATCTCATATTGATACTTTTTGAAAAGATTATTAGTATTCACTTCGAGATCTCATATATTCAATGAAAACCATATAGAGTCCTTAAAATTTACATTAAGCATTTACATAACCCATTAGATTATCAACAAAAGTAAATTGAAATATAATTCAAAATGAATTACAACTAAAATTTAATAAACTTTACCATCAAATCTTAGAGAATAGAACAAAGATGAATCAAGAGACACGATCTAGGATGAAAAGCTAACTTTTTGCATTTGTATTAATTTCTTTGAAATTGTGTACAAATCAATGACCATGCCTATTAGAACATAGCACAAACAGACCAGGAACTGTTAAGTTTCTATTCAATTTTGGAACAAAATTATAGTATGCATGGACTGACTCAAAATTCACAAACTTAGTGTAGCAAAAAAAAAACTTGGACCACTTTCTTGCCTTGGAAACTCACTTATATAGTGTGAGTTGTAAAAAGCTTCAAGCCTAGAGGAAAAATATAGTCATCTTTTAAAAATTTACAAACAAGACAAAAATTTCACTTTCATTATTGCACGAGAAGAACAAAACATTTGTAGCCTCTTCCCTTATAAAATTCTTTCTTTGATTACTTGTTTGAGGTGGGGCCTATTCTATTTTGTTAGTTTGTTGTTTCTCCACAATGCCTGATGATTGGATCTTTTCTTCTTGTTTTTCATGAGATTGTGGGGCCTTATTTTCCTCTTTTGTTGTGCTTGGCTCTGATATTTTAATATCTAAAATAGGTGGCTGATCATTCTTTTCCTCAAAAACTATTGGTATGATACCTTCAATTTCTTATTTTGGTTGGGGAATTATTTCATCTACCTGTGACATCTTATCAACTATCTGAACAACTTATTAACAAACTTCACTTCTTCAATAGACATTGATTTATCATATAGTCTATCATCTATTGCTACTTGTGAAGATTTCATTACTGACACATACTTGGCCACCCATTCATTGTATGTTGCATCAACAGGCCAGACATAACTAATAATTTCTTTCTCTTTACTAACAATATCCTTCCATTCACTTTTGAACACCTTTACCTCAAATATAATTATTTTATAGAATCTCCTAGCTTCTACCAAGTCTACTATAACATCTACAAATAAACCATTTGTATTATAACATATTATATGGCCTATTTGGTCTTTAGTATAGCCAAAATGTCATCATCCCAGTTTGTTAAAGTTTTTATTTCATTTCCTTTGTGAACAATGGAGGAAAGAAAGTGAAACTTTTATTCTGACATCTGGAGATGGGTATGTGCAGGATTATGGTGTGTTAAAAAGTGGCAATGTGAAAAAAGTCAAGTTTTAAAATGTCTAAAAGTGTGTCAAAATCCACTTTGACTTTTTTCTACCCATCTTAATACCAAGGCAAAAAGGTTTGGCCAAAAATTATCAAGTACCCAATATCATATCGAGTATCCTATATGAGATCAGATACCTGAAACCTATGATTAGCAATAAAAATAAAATAAAATAAAAACCTGAGAGCAAATTAGGCATTTGCATGCACAGTGTTTTATTTTTCCTCTATTCTGGGTATCCAATCTAGGAATGAGTATTCGATATAGGTAACATTTTTTTATGATTTCGAATAAATTTTATTTAAAAACAAGTATTTTTAAATTCAAATTGTCAAAATAAAGGTTTTTTTTAATAGACATTGTTGAAAATTAGTTTTTTTCAATACAAATGTTGTTTTGCAATTTAATAGATATGGCTAACCCAAATGATGACACGGAGCCATGAAACAATGTTCCTTGAAACCCTCCTCTTAACAATCTAGTACCCCCTCAAAATGATCCAACAAATGATCCCCTACCCCCTCAAAAATCTCCTCGACTTGAAGATTGGATAAAAAAAAATCTCACCAAACTGAAGGGTTTGCAAACCACATATAACACTATACCTGCATTGGCTCCCATTTTATTCATGTTAAACACCATAGTGGATAATATTCAAACACTTACTGATGAAAAAAATGCAGCTCTTCACTAGTGTGAGCAAATGTATGCCATGTTTGATGATAGGTTGGACAATGATGAGGTTGTGGCACTAAACATAACTAAAGGTGATATATTTCACCTTTTTGTGGACCCAAAAACTAGTAAAATAGTAGACCACAAAAAGCCCAAATTATCAATTAAATGGTCCAAAAATGAGGCTATGCGTGTGAACTTTTGGGATCGTTGGTGGATGGTTTTTGGCAAACCTCCACACAAAAATTTAGAGGTTTCATTCTATTTCATTACAAAACTATTGGCTGAATTTGTGTTGGGCCTCAAGGTAAACTACTAGAGCATGAGGTCCAACATGGGTCTAGGAAGAGGAGCTCCTCAAGATAGACCCCTTTCCCAATAGAAGAAAGCTGACACTTTTGTCCCCCCTATTGATCTCTCCTCGCCTCCTCCTGTGCAACATCCCGATATCATTGCATAGGATAGCTCGTAGACTATTAGAGCCATCCATATATTGAGTAGCCTATTGATCTCTCAGGATAGGTCAGTGTTGCCTCCTTGTGTTGATGATACTTGCATGAGTTCATCATTGACAAGATCATCACATGTTTGTGTGCCCCATACTTTCATAATGTACAAGAATATTTGTTTGGGTCACATAGGTGGTCTTTCTAAGTATTAGTTTGTATTTGAGGAGGATGATACACCATATGCACCTATAGACACTACACACTCTGACGTTAGAGAGGAGGAACATGTAGAGGCATGTGATCCTTCTGTGTTGACATGTGTATACATTTTTTTTTTACGACATATGTGATTTAAAGTTAATCTTTATAATAGAGTAATTTTAATCAATACCAAATTATACATGTATGTGATCTTCATTCATGTTTAGTTGATGATTGAGGAGAAGCTCAAATAGGTTAATAATGTCACACTCTCAGCTATTTCATTTGGCCTTGAGACATTTACAATACATTATGTTGTTTTCTCATTCTTTTTTTATTTTATATTGGAACATATATGGTTTCTAATCTTTCTTTTCTCTTTTAGGTATCACTTGTCAGTGGGGGGGAGAGTGCGGGGGGTGAGGCACAACCCATTGACAAGGGAAAGGTAATTAAGTGATTTTAAAGTGATTAAATATTGATGCATTCTTGTAAAATTTTTGTGCTAATGAAATTTAATTACATTCTTTATTGTACAGGGTGTGGCTATTGGTGATGAGTCCATGAAGATTTGGCATCACAGACCCTCTAGCATTTCCATTTGCAATGAGAACCCGATCGTATGTATAAGTATCATTTATTTTTTTATTTTAATTATTTTCATAAACAAACTCAAAACTGATTTTCATGATATTAAAAAATAGGCTTTTGTATCTCATAGGAAACACCTAGTGCACAGGACATTGGATGTCAGAGTTTTATTCTTTTCTCACGCAGCCATTATATCCAGAGGAGAAGTCAACATAGTTAAGTTTTAGTTTCAATTATTGATTATATGTTATAAATTTAGTATGCTATGAATTATAATGTTATAGTTCAAGTTGTAGATCCATCTGACAAACATTTTGAACATATACAAGCCACAACCAACTAGGTTTCTAAAATCTTGACATATGAGAGGATTCCTAACCACCGCAGGGGGTTAACGAGAGAGGTATTTATGATGAAAGTTTAATACTATAAATGTCAATTAAAAAAAGGATCATTACGCATTTGGTAATTCAATGTTACATACATAGAATCATATGCATTTAGTAGTATAACTTTTGGTTTTCCTTTTTTGTTTCTATAGGAGGTATTCAATCCACCTAGTTTAGCAAAGAGGCTGCATTTTGATGATCCACCAACAACAGAAGATAGTATAATTGTCATAGTATGAATCATGAAAAATTTTGAGATGGAATATGCCACATTGTATACAAAAAAATTGATTTTTTTTTATGGCATGTTCAACCACATTTTGTATATGGATCTATGTATTTTGATATATATTTGTGTAATTTTTCTATGGATACATGAACTTATATATATATATATATATATATATTTGCATAATTTGTCTATGGATACATGTATTTTGATATATATTTTTGTCGTTTATGTGCACAAGGATATACATATTAATTTAGTATAGTATTGTTCAATTTATCATGGATCATGTGTATTGTTCATGTTTATGGAATATCATTCATTTTGATCATGTTTGTTATATTTGATTCAAATGCAATAATTTGTGAATAACATTTTAACAAATGTTATTACCAAAATCATATATTTTTAATTTGAAATGATCTCTACAATCCCTTAAGATGTCTGCAATTAGCCAAATCCATGGCAAATTTGGTCTTAGGAGCCCATCTTTGGTCTTATGAAATGTTTCAATATGTACTAGTCACAAATGTTATTGGGGATCTATGGTCAAAATAAGGGTGTTGTTGTGTTATTTTACACCTTGACATGAACATCATTTAGCATTTGACATTTCACCAATAACCCCCATGAGCTCTGAGTTATGACCCTCGGAAGATCAACCTCTAAATGCACTTAGAGCATGTTGGAGACTCTTTGGTATAGGGTGGCCATGAACATTGGAGACTCTCTAAATCTAGAAAAATGGTGTCACTAGGGTTCATTCACCCATCTAGAGCTAATAGAGCTGATGATTCAATATCAATATCAACAGTTTCAAATTTATGCAGTGATGCATCAACGAAGTAAGGCACACTACAAGTTTTGGCATCGAGTGAGATCATTGTGTTGAATCCAAACATAATGTGATCTCTACAAAATGAAATAGGTTATTGTAGAACTCAACATGACCATCCTATAGCATTCAATGTTTCACTAATATCCCCCATGAGCTTTGAGTTACAACCCTCAGAAGATCAACCTCCAAACGCACTTAGAGCACCTTGGAAACTCTTCGATATGGGGTAGCTATGACTATTAGAGGATATTCATGGCTAGAAAAAGGGTATCCCTAGGGTTTACCCATCCATATGAAGCTAATGGTTCTGAAAATTCTATGCCAAGATCAATAGTTTCAAAGTTACATAGTGATGCACTAATGAAGTGAGGCACGCTGCAAGTTTTGGCATCGAGCAAGATCGATGTGCTAAATTTAAATGGAATGTGATCTCTCTATAATGAGATAGGTTATTGTATACTTCAATATGACCATCCTATATCATTTTAATTTTCACCAATAGTCCCCACAAGCTCTAAGTTATGACCCTCAAAAGATTGACCTCCAAACACACTTAGAGCACCTTGGAGACTCTTTGATACAGGGTGGCCGCATATGTTGGCGGCTCTCCACAACTAGAAAAAGAGTTTCACTAGGGTTCACCCACCCTTCCAAAGCTAATAGAATTGATGATTTGATTCCAAGATTAGTGGTTTCAAAGTTATGTAGTGATGCACCGATGAACAAAGACAAATTGCAAGTTTTTGCATCGAGAGATATCGCTATACCGAATCCAAATAGAATGTGATCTCTCTAAAATGAGAGAGGTTATTATAGACCTTAACATGAACATCCTATATCATTTGATTTTTCACAAATATCCCCATGAGCATTGAGTTTTGAACCTTGAAAGATCAACCTCGAAATGCACTTAGAGCACTTTGGAGACTCTTCGGTACAGGGTGGCTGTGAACATTGGAGGCTCTCTGTGGCTGGAATAATAGTGTCAATAGGGTTTAACCAACCATATATAGCTAATGGAACTGATGATTTGATTCCAATATTAGTGGTTTCAAAGTTACACAGTGATGTATCGATGAACTGAGGCGCACTACAAGTTTTGGCATTGAGCAAGATCGCTATGCAAAATCCAAATGAAATGTGATCTCTCCAAAATGAGATATGTTATTATAGACCCTGAAATGACTATCATGTATCATTAAACAATTCACCAATAGCCCTCAAGAGCTTTGAGTTATGACCCTCAAAAGATTGACCTCCAAATGTACTTAGAGAACCAAGGAAACTCTTCAGTACGGGGTGGCCACAAATGTTGGATGCTCTCTATGGAATGAAAAAGGATCTCAATAGGGTTCACCCACCCATCTAGAGCTAATGGTGTTGATGATTTGATGCCAAGATCAGAAATTTTAAATTTACACAGTGATGCATAGATGAACTGAGGCACACTACAAGTTTTGGCATTGAGTGAGATCACTGTGCCAAATCCAAATAGAATGTGATCTCTCTAAAATTAGATAGGTTATTTTAGACCTCAACATGACCATCCTATATTAGTCAATTTTTCACTAATATCTCCCATGATCTCTGAGTTATGACCCTTAGAAGATCGACCTCAAAATACACTTAGAGCACCTTGGAGACTCTTTGGTACGAGGTGGCCACAAATGTTGGAGGGTCTCTACCACCATAAAAAGGGTGTCACTAGGGTTTACCTACCCATCCAAAGCTAATGGTATTGATGATTTGATTCCAAGATTAATGGTTTCAAAGTTACACAGTGATGCACTGATTAACTGAGGCACACTGCAAGTTTTGGCATCGAGTGAGATCACTATGGCAAATCCAAATGGAATGTAATCTCTCTTAAATGAGTTAGGTTATTATAGGACTCAACCTTTCTATCCTATATCATTTAATTTTTCACTAATATCCCCCTTGAGATCTAAGTTATGAACCTCAGAAGATCAACCTCCAAACACACTTAGAGCACTCTCGAGACTCTTCAGTATGGGGTGGTCGTGAATGTTGGAAGCTCTCCCTAGCCACAAAAAGGGTGTCAATAGGGTTCACCCACCAATATGAAGCTAATGGAACTATCAATTTGATGCCAAGATCAGTATTTTCAAAGTTATGTAGTGATGCAGTGATGAAATAAGGCACATTACAAGTTTTAGCATTGAGCAAGATTGTTGTGCGAAATCCAAATGAAATGTGATCATGCTAAAATGAGATAGTTTGTTGTATACCTTGACATACCATTGTGTATCATTAAACATTTCACAACTAGCCCCTACATGCTTTGAGTTACGACCCTCAAAAGATCAACCTCCAAACGTACTTAGAGAACCTTGGAGATTCTTTGGTATAGGGTGATTGCAAAAGTTGGAGGCTCTTTGTGGCTAGAAAAAGGGTGTCTCTAGGATTCACTTTCCCATCCAGAGCTAATGGAAATGATGATTTAATGCCAATATTATTAGTTTCAAAGTTACACAGTGATGCATTGATGAAGTGAGGTACACTACAAGTTTTGGCATCAAGCAAGATTGTTGTGCCAAATCCAAAAAAAATGTAATCTCTTTGAAATGAGATACATAATTGTATACCTCAACATGAACACCCTATAGAATTCAACATTTCACAGATAGCCCCCATGAGCTCTAAGTTACAACCCTTGGAAGATCAAGCTCCAAACACACTTAAAGCACCTTGGAGACTCTTCGGTATGGGGTGGTCATGAATGTTGGAGGCTCTCCACAGCTAAAAAAAGTGTGTCACTAGGGTTCAACTATGCATCCAAATCTAATGGCATTGATGATTCAATTCCAAGATTAGTGGTTTCAAACTTATGCCATGATGCACTAATGAACTGAGGCACATTGCAAGTTTTGGCATCAAGCGAGATCACTGTGCTAAACCCAAATAGAATGTGATCTCTCTTAAATGAGATAGGTTATTGTAAACCTTGACATGAATTTCATGTAGCATTTGATGTTTTATCAACATCCCCCATGAGCTATGAGTTATGACCCTAAGAAGATCAACCTCCAAACACCCTTAGAGCACCTTGGAGACTCTTCAGTACAGGGTGTCACTAGGGTTCAATTTCCCATATGAAGCTAATGGTGCTTATGATTCAATGCCAAGATCAGTGGTTTCAAAGTTACATAGTGATGCACTGATGAACTGAGGCACACTACAAGTTTTGGCATCGAGTGAGATCACTATGCTGAATCCAAATGGAATGTGAACTCTCTAAAATGAGAAAGGTTATTGTAGACCTCAACATGACCATCCTATAGCTTTTGACATTTCACAAACAGCCCCCAAAAGCTCTAAGTTACATCCCTCAGAAGATCGACCTCCAAATGCACTTAGAGCACCTTGGAGATTCTTTAGTATCGGGTGGTCGTGAACGTTGGAGGCTCTTTGCAACTGGAACAAGGGTATCACTAGGTTTAATATTAAGTTAAAACATTAATTTTTAGCTCCCTCAAGTTTTTGGCATTGGGCACAGTGCAAGTTTGGTGTTAGTATTAAGTAAAATCATCATTTTTTAGGTCCCTTCACAATAATTACATTACGTAAAAACATCCTTCTTGCTTACATTAAATCCACAAGTTTACATTTACAATATCTTGAGTGTTTCACCATTATTATATCAATACACAACTATCAAAAATCATAGTGTCAAAAATTGTAGTATAAAAAATAGAATAGATTTTTCTTCATTTTTCTCCTAAGTTTTTATCTTCATGCACGACTACTCTTCATGATGTACCTACATCCAATATCATAAAAAAATAAGTAAATAATCATATTAAACAAGATAATCATTGGTTCACTGAATTATTATGAATAAAAGAAAATAAGAAGTAAATATACCTAGTCAAGTGTTCCTGTAGGGTCCTCTCTTAGTTTTAGGGTCTCCGATAGGGCTTCATGATCAACATTAGTAATAGTAAAAAGTTGTTTTACTTTTGGTCTTCCTTGATGCTTCAACAACTTCTCATTTGTTTCTATAATAAGATTTGAATATATGAGAATTTTTTTGTGCTTTTGATAGTCTTTAAATGTGGAAATTTCATTCCTTCTAAGCATGTATGTCCACAACCATTTTCTACCAATGAAAACTGAACTAGTAGGATATTTGAATCCATCATCATCTAGAATCAATGGTAGAAGATTTTGTTTACCTCTTACATAATGTGCTGACCAGTAATCTAATTTCTCTTCATTCCGCTATGGTGTAACCAATGTAAAGACATGTCCTGGATGAAGAAGGTCTAATATATGGTTATGCTCAATTGAACTTTCCATGTCATCATTTTTTATAGAGGTTATGATAGAAAATGGAGTAAGATAATGTGGAGCCCATCTATCCACCCACTCACTCAACACAATGATCCCAATCAAACTGAAAAAAACTTGGACAAAAGAAAGCTAGTTGTCATGTCCAAATGGTCCATGTAGTAGAATTAGAGCTACAAAATGAATTCATTTACGAAAAATCTCTAATAGTAGCACAATCTAATCTATCACCTATGGAGACCTCCTCAACCAATCAAAATAACCTATCTATTACTGAATCAAGAACCCCCCCCATGATAATGTTGAACTACACTAATCAACAATGCTATTAGCATCAAGAAGCTCTGCTCCTAAAATCTTCAATTGCTCCTTAACTAGAGCTCTCTTCACACATGCCCCTACTCCATCATGTTCCCTTTTCCCATGGCCAGACTAAAAAAAATTCAAATATGAGGCACCCCCATCTCTATGTGTATCCTACACAACCAATAAGACATGCAAACATTCTTGAATTGACCTATACAATTATCTAACAAAATTATATGTCTATCCATAGCAATGTCATGCTCTTATGAGAAATCAAAATAATTCTTGAAATAATGTTGTGTAAACTCATGAGACTAAGATCTAGCATCACTCATGTAAAAATGGTACTCTCTAATAATCTCTTAATTATCTTTTTCACTATTAGGGGCATGTCTATATGTTATGTGGATAAAAATAGCAATCTAAATGGAGTTTTAATACAGAGATTGTATCTCATTTTGGTGTTGCAATATGTAGTTCTCTACGAAGTCAATAATTGATATAATAGTGCCAATGAGAAAAGTATCCTTACACATTCTAAATTGTTTATCCAACCACTAAGACTTATGACTATTCCTTACATACTTGTAGAAAAGATTTGTCTTGAAATCTGAAATAAAACTAGCAACACTGATTTCTTTTGCAACCAATTCACATCTAGAGCCCTCACCTCCACTCTTCAATGTGTATTTCACTATTTTATATATCATTTGTTTTACTATTGTCCTCCCAAGATATTGTTCACACCCCTCATGGAAACATGTGTTAAACTTGGATAAGCCACCACATTCTAAACACTTCTCATTTAAGCAAGCATTTCTCTAAACGAAACAACCATCAACTCTAGGACATAAAAATTGATCTAGCAAGTCTCTTGATGATTTTGGAAGCCCACTAGCACCACAATTCTTCAAAATTTCATTACTATATAGAGTAGAATGGATGGAGCGTAATAGTTCATGGTGCATAGAAAACTCCACATGATATTTGCAACAACATGTATTTTGAATCTTAAGAGGCACACAATAAAATGGCTTCAAGGATTCAAAAGCCCTTTGTGATATATGCAATCTTGGATGACTCTCTCTAAATTTTTGAACAACATAGTTTGACTTACCTCCAAATAATGTATAAGATGTGGTGTGTGGTCTCAAATGCCAATTCTCAACTTCAACACGTCTTTAGCATTGGGTGATACTCTTGATCTAGAGTGCCAAAAATGTGTAATTTATTTCTTCACATCATTGGCTAGCTTCATATCAGAATGTGGAAGTCTCCCACCAAAATCCCATGTATCACTTTGAAGAAGATCATCGATTCTCTCTCATCTAGTAAGTGCTCTTCTCAAAGTAGTATGATTTAGGTTAAAATCAATACAAGTTTGTCTCATATATATATCCTTTCTCAAATGACAACTTACCAAAGAGGTTGTAATAACCATTTGAGCAACACTCTTATTCTTCTCCCTACTATTTTTCCCAATGATATTGAGAGAAGTGAAAAGATTCTTCACAATAATGGTATTTGTTTCCATTTTTTTATTGACACAAATCTTCAATTTGGAAAGCACAGGCCTCATATTTTGCATCTTTAATAAGTGCATAAAAAGTTGACATTGCTCCACCAGTATATTGTTTTCAAAAACATCTTATATAGTCTTGAAGCCCATAACTCAATGGTTCTTTATGATTTTTTTCCTTCCAAATTACTAATAATCATTTCATAAATTTCTATTATTCATTTTGGTGTTCTAGGACCTTCATTTCAATTATAATTAGGAGATATATAATCTTCCTATGCATTTTCATTTTTGACATGGTCAATTATGGCATTTACATTATGAACTAGTAAATTTTCATTCTCCAAATTTTCAATCCCTGAATTGTCATTATCAATTGGTACATTTTCATTCTCCAACTCAACATATTCATGTTCTAACTCTATGATTTCAACTTTGATCAATACATTGTCAACTTGATTCACATTTAACATACCTTATCTATTCTTTCGATTATTTACCTTGTCTCTTTCCCCATATGTTGCAATGTCTTGATTTGATACCTTCCTTTTACACTTAGCCTTTTGACTACTACTTCTCCTCATTCAAACATCAATACTAGACACTTAATAAAATCTTTTAGCAACCTTTTCAAACAATGGGTCCCAAACAAACTTTTTTCTCCAAACCCATGAAAATGCAAAAAAATAAAAAAATGTGATTGTCAGGTCTACAATAATAGAGAATATTTTGGGAAAAGTCTTCCAAATAAAAGGTTCGAGTACCCAATCCCATATCGAGTATCCAATTTCATATTGGGTTTTAGATTTCATATCAGGTGTCCAATTCTATCAGGTATCCAATTCAAGATCAAATACCCAATATGATATTGAGTACCCGAAATCATTGCCCAAATTTTGGAGGGAAATCAATTGGGAAAGTGCAAGTAATCAACTACTATTATATATTATTACATATTAATATATAAAATTAATTAGTGTGGGAAATATAAAATAGTATATATTATATATTAGTATATAAAATCAATTATTATTATATAATATAGTAATATATTATTATTATTGTAAGAATTTGATATAGCTCTGATACCATGTAAGAATTTGCCTTGGGGAAAAATGATGCCAAGAAGAAGAAGCTCAGAAGATAGCACAAGAAAGACAAATAGTGATCAAATGATAATGGATATTTGATGATTGGATAATTGGATACCAGATAATTGAATACTCACTAGAAGTGCCTGTATATAAAGGCAACTAGAATGACTAGTAGTCAGCAAAGAGATAAACATCAAAACTAATCACATGTCCACCAAGAGTGGATTATCCTCCATTGAGCACAAGAGTTTGTATGATGATGAAAGGATAAGCTTACATAGGTGTATCCCATAAAGAGATGTTGTAGACACCATGTGCTCAAGTAAGTTGCTAAATCCTGTGTTGTCAACAAGATAACTCATATGTCTGTGCATATTCCTAAGTGTCTACATGACAAATAATACAAAAATGCATTATGCTAAGTAAACTTAAGTAAAGTGTAATAATAATTAATTATTTACACTAACACACCCTGCCCCCCCCCCCCCCCCCCCCACCCTTAAGTGCAACTTAGGGGAATGTTCTTAAGCTCACAAAGCTAAATGCAAGATGAAATGTGGGTCCCACCTACTAGGCCATGTTAGGTACCCATGTACAAATGCAATGCTTTACATGCAATGCGATGAAATGCAATCTCTAAAAAATGAAGAAAGAGGAAAAACCTCTTCCAAAAAGAGAGATGAAGTAGTACAAGATGCATGCAAGGATGGAGTAATCAAGACCCCCTTAGTATGACATACATCATGAATGTATAAGCATATATCCCCCATAATAAAAAATACATGATGGTATCCCCCCATATTGAATAATCTCTTGCAAAGATTTCATGAAGAAAATAATGTATCCAATGCCTACAAACGATATTTTTCTCTTTAGGAAGAAGATACACCAAGTATAGGTACAAGTATATTTCCCATTGTGGATAGGAAGATGGATGAGGAATCCATATGTAGTATGCTATAGATGTTGGCTCTAAAGTTTGCTGATATGTTGACAAGTCCTTGATGAATGTAGATGCATCAAGTCAATCTAGTGGATGCCCAAAAGAAGGTGGCAAACAAGGTAACATATCTATGTATGAAAGTGAATCAAACTAAAAAGAAAAGGAATCATCCTTATAAGAAGATATGGGAAGAGAATAAATGTAGCTTCCCCTCAATTATGAATGCACACCCATGAAAGAAGCTCCTTGATGACTGAAGAAGCTACACCATGAAAACTAAATGAAGTTTCTCCTTGGAGGAAGAAGTGGTACCATAGGTGTAGTAGAGAATGCTCCCCAACTAGTAGGAAGAATCCTCAAAAGATATGATGTTTGAGGAAACTAGAATACAATCTCCAAAGAATGATATGTCTCCTTTGAAGTAAAAGAGTTCTCCAACTACTGAAAAGAAGTGTCCATAATCATGTCAGTCTCAAAAGAAAGATCAAGTGGTTGAGGGTTAGAGTGTTCCCTCACAAAAAGTGATGAAGAATTCTTCTCAACAAAGAGAAGATGGATATCATCAATAATGTCTCTCACATCTTCAATGTAAGACTCCACAAACAACACTGCAATGTCTAGAAGGAAGTCATCCCATAAAACTGAAATAGGAAGACATGGTGTTTCCAGCTACACTAAATCAGGAGCATTTGTCACTGGAACTAGATCAGTAGAAGCAATAGGAGCATAAGAGGTATGATCTCAACTAGAGTTTTAGGTACCACAACTAGACTGACTAGAGGTAGAATGTCCTCTGGTAATAGAGGGACTCATGGATCTCCATATGCTTCCCAAAGACACATCCAAACGTCATGAGGACTACTTGCCTCACTAAGAGGAGAAAAATATTCCTTACTCATACTATTATACATAATGAAAAGAAGAAGAGAAAGATGTCCCTAATTAGCATTAGGTGGAAATATCTTCAAATATATATAAGAAAACACTTCCTTATGTTCTCTTAGATGATCAATCATCAAAGCACACCATTTCTAATAGTTTTTTTTAGTCAATTTGAATCTTAAACCAAAGTGACACTTTTGACATGACTCCAGGAGATCAAAAAATGTATGCACCCCCAAAATGAAAAAAAAATTAAAGAAACCTCCCCTAATACATGATTTGGTACTTTATATTTAGTGTGATTACAATGGGCACTTGCCAATTTAGGGCCTAAGTGAACTTCTAATTTTGCTGGTTACAACAACAATTATCTAGCTATATCAGACTCAACAAGATAAGACACAAGACCTCTCAAGGATATAATTAATTACAAGTGCCAATAAGGAAAAATGTGACCAAAATTTGAAAGTACAATGTCTACTTAGAATTACTCCAAACTGATACTAGATCTAGAAAGTAGACAAAAAATCATGCACTCTAAAAAAAATAACACTTGAATATGTGTCTAGATGAGCCCAAACTAAGCCTTTGAAGTTGTAAAAATTAGGACTTGAGATTTACACCAAACATCCTACACCAATGTGTAGATCATAGAATTCTACCCAAAAACAAAAAAAAAAATTGCTAGAAAAAAGGAGTCTATATGAGGGAGATATCGTTGTTTGAAAATCACCTCTATAATTACTTTTCCTAAATTGCTGCTATTATACATCCAAAAATCAAATGACTCTAGATTTCACCTTAGATGTCCAATTTTGATGAAACAAAAGTCCATTTGAGGATTTTTTGACCTTCTGAATATGATGCCAATATTTGATTTACACCAACTAGCTCCAATCTTGACTCTTATGTTTCTGATACCATGTAAGAATTTGGTATAGCTTTGATACCATGCAAGAATTTTCCTTGGGGCAAAATGATGCCAAGATAAAGAAGCTCAGAAGATAGCACAAGAGAGACAAATAGTGATCAAATGATAATGGATATCTGATGATTGGATAATTGGATACCAGATAATTGAATACATAGTAGAAGTGCATGTATATAAAGGAAACTAGAATGACTAAGAGTCAGCAAAGAGATAAACATCACAATTAAGCACATGTCCACCAAGAGTGGATTATCCTCCATTGAGCACATAAGTTTGTGCGATGATGAGAGGATAAGTTTACATAGGTGTATCTCATAAAGAGATGTTGTAGATACCATGTGCTCAAATAAGTTGCTAACTCCTATGTTGTCAACAAGACAACTCATATGTCTATGCATATTCCTAAGTGTCTACATGACAACTAATATAAAAATGCATTATCCTAAGTAAACTTAAGTAAAGTGTAATAATAATTAATTATTTACACTAACAATTATTATATAATATAGTAATGTATTATTATTATCATAGTAATATAGGTGTTGCTCATGTCAAGTAGGAATAATGAGTAGTTTTAAGTATAAATACAAAAGTAAGATTTTGTGAATGTCCAAGCATTGGACTAGGAGTAATGAAGCAACAAAGAGATTGTGGTATAGTTGTCTCATTGAGATAGCCTATTTTCCACTTTTGTTGCAAGGTTGAGTTATTTGTTCCATGTGTTAATCATTATATCATAGTAAGGGCCTCTGAAAATGTCACAATGCAATGGGTCAAATGGGGTCATAGGATAGCCTACAATCTCATTCGACCCATTGCATCGATTACCTTATGTTCCAAGGATTACTAGGACCCTAGGGACATAGGGTAATCGAATGGGGTCAAACAGGGTTGAATAAGGCAATGGATCGAAGCCTATGACCCATTCCATCGCAACATGTACCCCTAGGGGTCCTTGGGTAATTGGTGCAATGGGTCAAATGGAGTTGTAGGCTAACCTATGACCTCATTCAACCCATTCCATCATGAAATGTGTCCCTAGGGGTCCTCCTAGGACCCCTAGGGACATAGGGTAATCGATGCAATGGGTTGAATGGGGTCATAGGCTAGCCTAAGACCCTATTCAACCCATTCCATTGTGACATGTGTCCCTAGGGGTCCAAGCCTATGACCCCATTCGACCCATTGGATTGTGACATGTGTCCCTAGGGGTCCTAGGTTACCTAAGGACATAGGGTAATCAATTAAATGGGTTGAATGGGGTCGTAGGATAGCCTACGACCCCATTCGACCCATTGTGACATGTGTCCCTAGGGCTCCTAGGACTCATAGGGACAAAGGGTAATCAATGTAATGGGTCAAGCCATTGCATTGCGACATGTGTTCCTAGGGGTCCTGGGATCCCTAGGGACATAGGGTAATCAATGCAATGGGTTGAATGGGGTCATACGCTAGGGTCAAACGAGGTCATAGGCTAGCCTACAACCCCATTCGACCCATCGTGACATGTGCCCTAGGGGTCCTAGGGACATAGGGTAATCTATGCAATGGGTCAAATGGAGTCATAGGCTAGCCTATGACACCATCAATGACCCATTTCATCATGACATGTGTCCCTAGTAGTCTTGGGACCCCTAGGGACATAGGGTAATCAATGCAATCGGTCGAATGGGGTTGTAGGCTAGTCTATGACTCCATTTGACCTATTGCATTGAGACATGTATCCGTAGGGGTCCTAGAACACCTAGAGACATAGGGTAATCAATGCGATGGGTTGAATGGGGTCGTAGGCTAGCCTACAACCTCATTCAACCCATTCCATCATGAAATGTGTCCCTAGGGACATAGGGTAATCAATGCATTGGGTCGAATGGGGTTTTAGGCTAGCCTACAACCCTATTCAGCATATTACATCATAACATGTGTCCCTAGGGGTCCTGGAATCCCTAGGGACATATGGTAATCGATGCAATGGGTTGAATGGGGTCGTAGGCTAGCCTATGACCTCATTTGACCAATTTGATCATGAAATGTGTCTCTAGGGGTCTTGGGACCCCTAGGGACATAGGGTAATCAATGCAATGGGTCAAATAGGGTTGTAGGCTTGATGACAACACCATTTGACCCATTCCATCATGACATCTATTGCTAGGGGTCCTAGGACCCCTAGGTACATAGGGTAATTGATCATATTGTAATTTAATAACTATATAATACTATGTAATAATTTCTAATACTATGTTCAAATATATATTATAGTAGTAGATGTAATAATATATATTTAATATAATAATAATATAGATAATATTTATAATATTATAGACAATATATTATACTATATAATAATATATAGTAGTATGGCCCTAATATACTATTTAATTTTATTTAATATCATATATAATATTATAACAATAAATTTTTCTATATAATATATAACAAAAAAATAAAAATAAAAATATTCAAATAGATCACTATATCTTAAATGTGAAAACATATTTAAATATGTTTGTTAGTTTTTTGTTTAAAATGTACAATTAGTTCCCACCTTCTCAATTTTTTATTTTTTTGTTTTTCCGCCACATTTCGGGTACTCGATTAGGTTTGGTATTTACCAAAGCTCTTTGGTCAACTCAAAATATGTGTATGAGACATGTTTCCATGACATTCAGACTTCGAGTAGCCATTTGACAATATTTTTATCATCCAAATTCAATGAAACAAAAATGGTTTTTTGATAGTACTCTCAAGATTCCATTGATATAATTTTATCAAATTATGAGTTTGATAAGTATTTATTAGTTAATTTTTAATGAAGATGTTTGTAAACTGCTAATTGACATACTAATTGAAAAATAGCTATAACTTTCAAATGGTATAACATTTTTAAAACCCAAAAATTGCGTCAGATTCTATGCTTTGCCTAGTATAAGAAAAAGAAAAGAAAAAATTAATTTAGTAAATTTTTCAATTAGTTAAGGTGGTTAGACACGAATTTTTTTTATTTTGAAAAAGTTATAGTTGAAAATTCAAATTTAATTATTTATTTAGAATAAAAATACCCAAAAATATGTGTCACATCTGGGCACGAGTCTACTTTTTATATCTATAATTATATTTAAAAATATTATCATTTGACTTTGATTTAGGTGGTTAGACATACACCTACTTTTTGTTTTCACCCTCAAATATTTGTAGTATTGCATTAAAATCCAAAATTTTGACCAATCAAATAATTTTTTTTCCAAATAAGGCCTAGTAATTTAGAAACTAAAGTCAATTTACTATATATCATTTTCTTATAAATTTTTGATATAAATCGAATAACTACTTTAAAATTATGTATCAAGTTAACATAACCTTGATTTTCTAGTTTTTCACTACCACTTGAGTCCATAGTTTGGTTGACCATGATCCTGCACATACCTAGATGCATGACCCAATCTTTCTTTGTGGTGACTATCTCTTCATATCAAAATCCAATAATCCAATTACTTGGTCATATGTTTGTTCAACTTGATAACCATCACTCTTTTTATCAATTATTTAAAAACATATTTATGTCATCACCTCATCTCTTGCTACCCATTTATTCAGATTTTCTCTTAACTTGCTATCATCATTACTAGAGGTTTTATTGATAGAGGATAATTGACTAACCATGCAGTGCAGTCTTCTAGTATCAATGTAATAGACAAAGAATAGCATTTCCTCCCTTACCTTTTGCTCATACCTTTGCCATGTTTCTTCTTGTACAAAGAACCTTGCCTTTTCTTCTTCCATGTCCTCTTTAGTGGTATCTTCTTGGTATAAAGGAGTGTAACGAATTTCAACTATAGGGCTAGTTGGTGGTGGAGGAGTAGGTGAGGAAGCAATTAGTTTTTGAGATGATTCCCCAATTTTTGATATTCTAATTGGATGTCCTCTATATCTAGCAATTTCATTCTCAAGTCTTAGCCTCTTCTTAACCTCCTCATTATAGGCTACCAAGACTTGTTCATACCTCACCTATAGTTACTGTACAAATTTCTTTTCCTTTCTTGTAGTGTTTAGTGCTAGGTTTGTTGTTACAATATTTAATTCTATAACCTCCTCATTTAGGGTGTCCTCTACTCTTTTTACAATTAAGTTGCCTGTTATATCATAGTCACTAGGCTCAAAGGTTTAAGTCCTGGTTCCTATTTTCAAAGACCAAATAACAAAAGTAGGATGATCTTCACTATATTTCACACCATCTAATGCTTTGTGTTTTTGTTCTTCTGTGTTCATTCCTTTCCTCACAACATTAAAATCCATTGCATCTGCAATATCCCAATTAAGGAGAAGTTGCACCCCAACTACTTTGATCATTCCCCTTCCTTCTTTAGGAGTTATTTTGTAAAACTCCTACATCATTTGATCGTTGATTTCATTCTATCTAACAAAGTCTTCCTTGTTAGGCTACTCTATGTTCCTTCTTTGGCATCTTTCTTCAAAGTTTTCAATGTTCACTCTCCATGCAAATTGGTAAAAAGCTCTTGATTTTATGAAACTATCATTCAATTTTTTTCATGGCTAGCATGTTCAATCACAAGGTTTAGCTCATTTTATTTGAATTCAACTATAGTCAAATCAAGATTGGGCACTGAGGGTTCTTGAAAAGTTACTTCTTCTAGTTCAGCTATAGTAATAAAAACTCTACCGTAGCTTTCAAGCTGCTCATTTTCCCAATAGAAAATTGTTATTCTCCTACAAGAATAGGTGACTGAGATGGTGTTGAAATGGCCTCTTACATTATAGACTCTTCTCCAGTCTTCTATCTCTTGGATGCTAGCTCTAATGGCCTTTCCTTAATCTGAGGTCTCTTATGAGTTTAGTGAACAAATGTACCTACTCCAATATTTTCCTTTCCTTTGATATCACCTTGTTATCCAACCTTGACTACACTATAGCCAACCCTTTTCTAAATAACCAACTAACCTAAACCCATAGTAGGAGTGAAAGATAATCACTTCATAACTTCTCTTTCTCTATTAGGATAGGTTCTTCTGAGGAGGGATTTCTTCTCATTTAGAGTATCCATTATCTCTGCAAAAATTTTCATCAACTCATTCCCCTTGTTAGCCATTATTTTGGCCTAATACAATGGGTTGTAATCTGTATCAAAACAATTTATAAAATCTAACACCTTAGAGTAAACTCTCCACTTTTCCTTCTTTACCTCTTGCTCTTACAAAAAAAAAAAATTCTTATGATATCCTCAGGATAATAGAAGTCATGTTGATGAGCTTTGGATTTTTCTCTTTGCCTAAATATTTCAAAAAATCCTTAATTGTCATCAAATCTTGCATGACAACTAGCAATTTTGTAAGGGCTCAAAATTTTATACAAGAAGACCCAGCCATCCTTTATAGTCACAAACTAGTGTGTGATAGTGCATGTTTGAAAAATGGAACCTGTTGACCTACCTATTAGTTCTAGTTCCTCCAATCCACCTATTTTCCATAATATCTCTACTTATCCCACCTTCAGAGGCACTTGGTAGTGTAGCACATGTGGAGTGTCTTGAAATCCATATACTTTGAATACAATAGACACTAGATATGGGATAATATCTGCCCCATTATGGGAGACTTTCAAATTATAATGGGAATCCATGGGTCTAATAAAATCTAAAAGCAACTTAGGAATCCTTGGATTATCATTTGACAAGATCATCCTTAGCCTTGATGCCAAATACCTATCAAACCTAACAAAATTGACCTCACTTGCATCCCATGTCATGCCTACACTCCATAATTGAAAAGGCAAGAATATCCCTCATGTTCTCTTGTCAATTTCATCTTTTTCTCAAAGTAAGTGACTCCTTTGAAGAGGAACATATGCATCAATGTTGAATACCACCCAAATGTTTTCTCTATTTTCCCTTTTGTAATCCCTATCAATCCCACATGGATTTCTTCAACTAGAAAAGAGGCAAAATAAAAAATAATACTAACCCAAAAACATGAAATATGAACCATCATATACATTAACTTAATTGGCATAAATTCCTGCTCATCCTCACCAAAAATCCTACAGAAGGACACACACATAGACGCGCGCACATGCACGTGCACACGCACACACACACACATATATATCTAGGGCATGGGAATTGAAAAAATGCTTCTTAAAAGGCTCTAGGGTCAAGGCTATGACTAAAGTCAAATTCCCAATAGTTGCAACTTGTCCCCTCAATGCTCCCTTCCTAATTTCTGCTTTCTAAGATTGATATTCTTTCTCTAATTCCTAAAATTATATATATATATATATATATATATATATATATATATATATATATATATAGGGCATGGGAATTGAAAAAATGCTTCTTAAAAGGCTCTAGGGTTGAGGTTGTGACTAAGATCAAATTTCCAATAGTTTCAAGTTGTCCCCTCAATGCTCCCTTCCTAATTTGTGCTTTTTGAGATTGATATTCTTTCTTTATTTCCTGAAAGTCAATAACCTCATGGTACTGTGAAGTAGGATCCATCCTAAATACTTTGTGAATTTCTTTTGGTATTATTTTTACTAAACATTCACCATTTATTCCCCTTATAGACTTGGTTATTGGATCATACATTTTGGCTATTGAAGTGAGAAGGTATGTATCCATGAACACCCCTAGAACAACTAATTTTCTAAGGTCAAAGTTCCAAATGTTACCATGTGGGGCGAATAGTTTTCTCTCTAAAAAGCATTTATTGAAAAGTTGCAACCTAGTTTTAGATGTTATTGCATATTGGGTCTAGTTTCCTCTATCATACAAGCCCTTAGCCACCTTCAATCTTTGTGTAATAGGGACCAATTTCTTCATTTGTATTGTGTCATTAGTGGACTCATTCAATTGTTCTAGAAAATCATCGTGAATATTTCTATGTTGGTAATCCCTTTGTTTGGAGAAACCCTTATTTGGAGGTATTGTGAAAAACATAAACAACTATCAAATTTCTTTTAGGGGAGAGAAATTCACTTACTAGAATAAAAAAATTCAACTAATTTTCATGGTAGCTCATTGTTGCAAATGCTCCTAGTTCAACTTTACATAGAGATTATTTTCAGCCAACACTATACTTTGATTCTTCAATGATCTCTTCTTAGAATGAACTGTCAAGTTTCCATTATAATCTCTATACCAATTCGCATGAGAGGCATTCAATTTTCACAATTTTTTTATATATGAGCAAGGATACACATCTCACTTCAAATTTTTTAAAATAGTCGTTGATCTGTAAAATTCTAATAGATATGATTTATCATTTTCATCTCATGATCTTGTAGTCAAACCAATCATGTCGTGACATGTGAAAACCTCCTATCTCAGCAACATCCTTTGTACAATGGTTACAACACATGGGACATACATCACCATGTTGTTATGTCTCCAAGGTTAAAAAATATTGCATCTTTTCTTAGCGAAATAATGACAACCTTAATTGATCCACAATCTGATGGCTAAAGAGAAAAACACTTAACTTACCCCAAGTGTGCTACAACCTCCATGTGTCATATGGTCGTTATATCACAATGGTTAAAACTTTTTCATTTTGGAACAACAACATAATGACCACCCTTGATTGATATCTGATCTAATAGTTGAGAAAAAACTATACCTTGTAAACTATGTTGGCCCATAGGGACACACATCACAAGGTTGCTATGTCACTATTGTTAAAATAACTGCAACTTTTGATCTTGACATAATGACACCACATATATGCATTTGAATCAATGAATGATATCACTCTTCGTTGTTACTGCATTTGGATCAAATGAAATGGTCCCACCTATTCTATGTGGTTTGTTGTCATTATATCTCCAAGATTAAAAATCTTGCAACTCTCATTAGTGACATAATGACAAATGTTGATGTAATCTTGATCTGATGGTTGGGAAGAATATTCCATTAACTGATCTATACTAGCCCACAAGGACATGCATCATCTTGTTGTTATGTTGCTAAGGTTAGAAATTTACCATCTTCTTATAGTGACATAATGATAGTGATAGATCTTTGATCTAATCAATGGCTAAAAGAAAAATTTGAAAATTGGCTCACCTTGGTTGAAAGACAAATCATAATAGAACATATTTCACTTGTTTGATGACACCCCCTACAGATTCAAATGGCCCACCTTGGACATGCAATGTGCTCTCGTTATGTCACCAAGATTAAAAATCTTGCAACTCTCCATAGAAATAAACAAAAACCACAGATCTTGAGGAGATCTATGGTGTTGTTGACTTCAAGTGTCTTAACAATGGTTGGACCCCACTAACAAGTTTTACACTATCATTATGTTTCCTTACTTAAGAATCACACAATTTCCTGATTGCTACTTCTTCTATGGTCTAGCATGACAAATGCCATTTCATCTTTATGTCGCTTTAGTTAAAACCATAGCATATTTTCATAGTAACATAACAACAACCCTTGATCTTAAGGAATATCCAAGGTCATTGCAAAAACTCACAATTTTATTTTTAAAAGGTAATTTATATAGGAAAAGGGGAAAACATGATAAAACCTCAGGTTAAAAAAAAGTCACGAGCTAGGGTGAAAATGTAATTTCACAAAAGGTCTCAAAAATAATGAAGAAAATATTATAGAATAAATACTTAGAAAGGTACTAGGGTTTCTCAAATTATTTAACATTAATATTCAAGGTTCATTTTAAATTTCTCGCTCTAGAATAGGATACGACTGTTAGATTTTTTCACAAACATTGTAGAAAATTATGAGATAATCAGGCATAAAAACTAGAGTTTTTCCTAGGGTAAAAAGCATATGAAAAATGCAAACCCTAATAGCTTAGATAGTTTTAAAATGGATTTTCACAAAATATCTTCAGGATTTTTAACAAGGTGAAAAACCAACGCAACACATACTTTCCACATTTTTTTTGTTAAGAGGGCTACCATGATACTGTGTCAATTGAATATTTGTTGCAACATTAAGGTTCGAGCAATGAAGAATATGTCTGTGTCTCAATATCTTCAAATAACCACGTGTTAGAGTTCTTGATAGGGTACCTATATTTAATTGTAAGGATAATTTAAAGTCAAAATTGATACATTATACATGAAAAATTGACATAAAGAGATCTTCATGGTAGGGGATAAAAATATACTACCTTCGAAGCCATGCCTCTATCACAATGACGAATCCTATTTGGTACTTAATATCCTCACCATCAATGGTTGTAGCTATCAGTTTCTTTTTGGCTTCAATACACTGACATAGAAAGTAATTTTTTCCTTCATCATTATTCTCATGTACAATAACTACATATACATGACTTGCATTATATAGAAGGGCAAGTTAATGCCAAAATTGAAAGTAATCTATTTTAACCAAGTATTAAATTGATAACTTAGTACCTAGTTCAACTAGGTCAAATACATGCTCAAAATTTGTTGATGCTTCAATTGGGTTAAGTTGTAGTGTTGTAGGAAGTTGATATGAATCAAATGGATGCAAAGGTCTACAAGACTATTGGTCAACCCACTCTTTTGATTCACATTTTTCCCATAAATGATGTGTACAAGAAGAACAAAATCATGCAAGCTTTCTAGTATGAATAGCTAGTAACACTGCATTTGAACTTTGAAATGAATGCATCTCACTTGATCATGTAAGTGGACAACAATATTGCAAATTTTCAATGTTAGGTTCTTGTATCAACCAAAAATATCTAGAAACCATAGACTTACCTATATTACCTAGTCCCATCATATAATTGCACCATTGGAAAATTATTTTGACATTTTCTAATATTGTGCCACCTTCATACTTTAATTCCTTTCTAATAAGGGCTCTTTTCACACATGCTCCAACACCATCATGCACTCCCTTTCCATCTCCTGCCTCAGTGAAATTCCAAAAAAGTTGCACTCCACTTGTCACATGAATCCTACTCAACCAATAGAACATCTTTGCATTCTTGAATTATGCGGTGCAATCGTCTTACCATATAATGTGTTGATTATATCTTGCATCTCTTTCCCTTGAATTATCATAGAAAAATCTAAAACATCCTTGCACAAAATCTAATGAATGAGTTTGATGATCTCTAATATAGAAGTGATAATTTCTTAATATCTTTCAATCCTCCTCTATGCTATCATGTGCATGAATAAATTCTATGTGTACAAAAATTGGCACTTGTATAGAGTTGTAATATATTGGTTGCACTTCATTTTGAGGTTTTGGTGTATAGATTTTGGCAAAGTCAACAACTGACACAATTGTACCCAAGGAAAAAGTGTCCTTAAACAACTTGAATTTCTCATCTAACCATCTACCTCTATGTGTATGATTTGTGTACTCATAAACTATTCTCTCTTGAAACAATTTCATAAAATCAGCTACACATACATCATTTTTCACTAATTCACACCTCTTTATTTCTTTTCCATTTTTAAGACCATATATAACCAACTTGTACTTTCCAAGAGAAACTAGTATCTTACCAATTTCATGTGTACTTTCTATATGTAGGCATCTATGTAACTTTTTCAAACCACCACATTGAGGGAAAAAAACTTGTCAAACACATGGTCTTATAATAAATGCACCCATCATCTTGTTTACATTATACACTTGCAATAAATTATCTCAATGACTTAGGAGATAATTGTAGATCACATTCTTACAATATGTTATTAGTATGAAAAGTACAACATATATAATGATAAACATCATAATGCATAGAAAACTCAACATGAACCCTAAAAGATGTAGTGTGTATATGATTAGGGGATAGGATAAATAGAGTGAGAGAGATGGAGAGAATGAAAGAGAGAGAAGGGGATAGGAGAGAGAGAGAGAGAGGAGGAGAGAGAGGGTGGGAGGTGATGAGATAGAGAGAGAGATTAGGGGATAGGATAGAGAGAGAGAGAGAGAGAGAATGACAGAGAGAGAGAAGGGGATAGGGGAGAGAGAGAGAGAGAGAGAGAGAGAGAGAGAGAGAGAGAGAGAGAGAGAGAGAGAGAGAGAGTTTAGGGGTTAGTGAGAGAGGGGGACTTAGGGGTTACCCAAAGAGAGACCACGCTTAAGAGTAACAAGTTAGATAGAGAGAGGTTAGGATTTAGTGTGAGAGATATCTTAGGATTTATTTAGTGAGTGATTTATTGTGTGTGTGTGTGTGTGTGTGTGTGTGTGTGTGTTTGAGAGAGAGAGAATCACAAATATGTTAGCATTTATGTTTACCTATTGATTGTGTATTTGGAAAACAATTATAACATGTTTTAGACTATGCTAAATTCGAATTGATAAAAAATAAAATTTTGACATCATAGGATTTATTTATCTACATCATGTTGTAGAGATCTTCAATATATTTCCAACACATTTTGAACAGAGTCAATTAGACTTTGTATGTGAAAGTTATGGCCTTCGGAGTAAAGCCTACTTTTAGTTCTTCAAAACCATTTTTTTTTATAACGTTTGATATACATAAAAAAAAATTAAAATAAATTACACATTATGGTTCTACACTTGATTCTAAACATTTTTTAATTTAAAAAATTATTTTCAATTATTTTGATGAAAGTTATGCTCAACATATGAACAAGTGCCAAAATTTCAGGACATATTCAGTTCATTAACTCATTAAAAAAATACACTCATAAAAAAATTACAAAAAATTGCACAACTTCTAGATATGAAACCTAACTATCATCCTATCAAAGGAATTTTTAAAATACTAAATATAACTATGTCTTTTTTATTGCACATGAAAATAACTATGTTATGTTTTCTAAAAAAATTAGGAACTATTTTTTGTGTATGTAGGTTTTGACCCACCCACTCTTATCTATTTTGTAAAAACTCTAGCACTTTAGAAAGTAGATTCAGAGTAGTATAATTTATATGTTTTAGACATCTTGTCATTGTGAGGGGATGACCCTCATACTTCTCATCCAAGTTCAGGTTTACCTAGTTTCGAAAAAAATGTGTCCACTTATACCCCCCTTTTTGTACACCATCTTGGTGCACTAACCTTAATATCATATTTGGAAGGCTATTAAAAAACATAAGAAACCAAATAGGAAAGGCAAGATCACCACATAGGACTATGTCCTTCATGGCTCTATCCTACCAACATGACAGTATGAAGAGAGAGAGGGAGTGATTGATTAGTAAGGTTTGTGTCCTTACCATGAATCACAATGAGGAAGGATTGAATGGTCTAATAGGTTTGTGTGCTTAATAGTCAATCTTGAAAACAAAAACCAAGATCAAATAGTCTAGCATGTTTGTGTGCTTGGTAGTCAATCCTATGCACCCATGGGTGGCTTAACATGCATGTGTGTCCAATCATGGATAAATTTCCTATTATCACCACAAAGTGAGAAATATGTGTGTGCTAGCCTAGGAGGAATTTATAAAAAACAAAAACAAAAATATATGTGTGTACTTGGGATGGAGAAGTATCACTAATACCCATAGAGGATTTGAGAAAATGTCATGCATTATGCATATGTATGAGATTCAACATATGTGTTTGTGTGTGCAAAAGAAACATGAACCCACAATGCATAGATTTAAGGGTGACCTAGAAATCATACAAAGAACTTAAGGCTAAATTAATCCAAGCCATACATATAATTTGTGTTTGTGCTTCATGGAAAAAACGTACAAAGAGGGTGTATAGATGCCCCCTCCCTAGGATGACTATGTAGTCATAGTCATCATAAGGAAGAGAATCAAGGATAACTAATTCTATCAATAAGGAGATATCCTTTATCAACAATGTATACCACAAACTTAGCAAAGATCATGAAAATTTATAAGCTAAGGAAATAGAAAATATGAAAGGATATGTCACAAATGAGAAGAGACCCTTGAAAGGAAGAGATCTTGTGTACAAGACATCTACCTTTAAGAGGAGTGTCATTAACAAAGATAAAACATCCAAGAGGAACAAGGATGAAACTATTTAGCTCCCTGTGTAGCTGAATATAGTGATCCTTTGAAGAAGGATGACAAACTTTAAAGCACATAGTAAGGGAAAATGCTTATAATGAACATAGTTTTGCAAATAAAGAAGAGGTGATGATCAAGGATATCCACATTTTGTATAAGAGAAAGTCATGACTAGGACATTATTTCTTATAGGAAAATACATTTGTCACATGCTAAATAACTATCATTGTGTTAACAAAAGTTGATGCTTAGGCAAAGAGAGATAAAGCTATTGATCTTAGATTGGTTTTGAAAAGTGAGTTTCTATACACTTAAGTCATTTACTTAGTTCATGCTGAACAAGTAGCATATGTCGAGCACAACATAAAAGATAGAGCATGCCCAATAAACAATGAGTGGCGAGTCACACAAGTGTCAAGCAGATAGTATATGCCGAGTGATGTAGGAGCCAATAAAATAGTGCATGTCGAGTCATAGTATTGAAGTTAGTATGTGCCGAGCACCAGGGACTTTAGATGTTGAGTAACACACTTTTTTCATAGTTGTTTGTATTGGCACAAACTACTATGTAAACCATTTTTTAGCTGACTTAAATATTGAATTATGATAGTTTGGTGATAAGGATGAATCTTAAGTTGGAATCCCTATGCATTACATGCACCCAATAAGGTAAAGGAAAGGTTTAAGTGACAATATGGGTGAATCACAACTATTGATTCATACCTAACCCTAAGTCACCTAGGTCTTCTTAAGTAGGACAACCCCTAAAATTGAAAAGAGTGAAAAAGGAATGAATGAATGATCAAGGAGAGTTTTACATGCTCAAACTAGGACATTCATGGTGACCAAGGTATTGTGATCTGAATTGCATTATAGAATTAGTTAAAGGAGAATAGAGGAAAGAAACAGTGAACAGGAAAGAGACATTTGATAAAAAGGATTGAGTATACATTAGTTTAGAGGTGCTTTTTCATCATGCAACAAAGTGCTAACCACAGGATCATTTCTGAGACATCCTAATAGGTGAATCAGTTAAATCTCTTAATAGAGTAGTCCTAACAGGCTATATTGAAATCCCCTAACAAGGTGCTTACTTAATTGTGAGTTGAAGTCCTTTAACAAGGCACACTTCTAATAGGGTGTTGAAATCCTTTAATAGGGTGAGACCTAATAGTCTTTGTAAGCCTTTAACAAGGAAGACCTTTCATAGGGTAGATTATGGCTCATGATCAAACATTGTAACCTTCATTGAATACACTTTATTACTATAGTAGTGAATATTTGTGGATGTTATCCCCACCCCAATTTTACCTTCTCATTGGAGGGTTTCTAGGTAACCATATCTTGTGTCATATGTGTGAATGCTTACTTATTTGCATGCTTTACATGGTATTTTAGTTTACTTATTGAATATGTGAGATGGATTTGAGGTGAATATTTTATGAGTCAAAGTTTGAAGCACTGATTCACCCCCCACCCCCCCAGAAGTTTACCTTTCCTATTGTAATTCTAACAATTGCTATCAGAGAATTGGTTCTCTAAATGAGAATCTTTACAACTTTGAGGAAAGATCTTGGAAATGGAAGTCGACCAGTTGGGAAAGATCATTGAGAATCAGGAAATTGAAATACAACTTATTCTACATTAGTTGAATGAAGCAAGAAATGATCTAAATAAATCACTGAAGAGAAGGAAGGAATTTGCTATTAAGGAAAATGACACACAATACAAAGATATGGACACTACTACACTATTTCCAAATGGAGACTCCAATGAATCTAATGTAGGAATTACAGATCTAATGGAAAAGAATAGAACCCAAGCTGAAGAAATTAGAAATCTCAAGATAGAACAAGAATCACAAGCCATATTACTATGTGGGGTGACTAAATAGAAGAAGAAAGTAGTGGAAGACAAAGCCATGATTGAAGATGACAGAAGAGTTTTGACCAATAGATTGGAAGAGAGATCATTAGAGGAGACTAGGATTGCTAACATGCATTTAGAAACTTTGGCTCAACTGATGAATGCCAACCATGAACTAAATGCCAAGGACATTGAGATAACAACACTGAAGTTGCAGAATGAACAATTCAATTGACATGAAAAGGAAAAAGGAGTTTGCTGAAAGTTTCAATAAACCTAGTGAATCCATCAAGTATTTTGAACAATTGTTGAGATCCCCTAGATCTAACAATGATACATCTAGACTAGGATACACAAGCATTGAAGAAGGAGAATCATCCAAAAGTGCTAAAGAAAGGAGCAACAAAGGTAATAATTCCAAACCTATTTTTTGTAATTGTGGTAAGAAAGGACATATTGCCAATGTATGTAGGATCAAGAGTATAAATCAGAATGTTAAGAAGAAGAGCATGGGTCACTGCCATAAGTGCAACAAAAAAGGCCATCAGGCACATGAATGTAGAACCAAGACCATGCACACTCAAAACTTTGAAGGACATTGTTACAACTATCAGAAGCATGGACATAGAGCTTTTGAGTGTAGATCCAACCCAATATGGTCATCAAAGAAGCAAGCAAAGGTAAAAATCAATGGAAAATTTTATAATTAGGACTATAACACAAGGTACTATTGTTACTACTATCAAGAGTATGGACATATTCCTGAGAATTGTATTAGAATACACTTTAGGAGTGACTACAAAAGGTGGTTATGTTAAACCACATGCTTTAGCTAATTGCAAACTGGTCATATCAGTTGATATTGTCCAACAAGGTCAAAGGCACCAAGTTGTGAGTTCAATAAAGGCAAAGGTAAGGTAAATATTGAAAAAGCTAGAAATGAAATGAACAAGACATGGAAGAGAAATGAGGATTGAAGCACATCAAGTGGAGAAGGGATCACTTCACCCAATGGGTCAGGTGATCACACCTCATCAAACTAGGAAGTCAAGAGGTATGTGGGACTGATATTTAAAAGATATATCATACATAAGTTCCAAAGGATTTAGTTCTAAAAGGATTACATAAGAACGAATAAAGATGCAAAGTGTTATTAGGAATCAAAGAAAAATCTTTAAGTTTTACTGCCAAGAATGAAAAGTTTCCTATGGTTGTCGAGTGAAACTCTAGTGAAGGCTGAGCTAATAGATTGGCTAGCCGATGTCAAGCTCATAATGGTTGCCAAGCAAATGGAAAGACAAGTGGATGCCGAGTGAGCCAGAATTTAGTTGATGTTGAGCTTATAGATGTATAAGAACTTAGCATTAATTAAAGTATTTTGAAGGGGTATTTGATCAATTTCTATTCATTTAACATCATTCAAATTTGAGAGAAGAGAAAGGAGAGCTAAAGGCAATCTGAAAATTTCATCCGAAGAATTTTTAGGAGATTTGAGCAGTTTTGCAACATCATTTCATTAGGATTTACAAGGTATTTATTGTGTGCTGAGCTACAATATTTTGAATTTCATAAACCCTAGATTATAAAATGGCATCTAGTTCTTCAAAAGGAAAAGGAATAAAGGGAAAAGAGGTTTTAAATGTTCATTTGGTTAGCAATGAGATAAAACAACCTATTTTTAAAGCCATTCCAGACATAACATACAAACAAGATCCCTCTGATGTGTTATCTATGATACCACCAAAAGTTTTAATGATTCAAGATGTTAGAAAGTATTATAATTGTAAGATTGTTAGTATTGGTGACATGGAAATTAGAGAATCATATGGAAAACTCTATGAAAATGGTGTGTTGATGGAATAATTCAAGATAGTAGAAAATAAAGGGTTAAATCATGCCCTAGATTTCTCAAAACTAAGTGGATCAGGATTATTTTGAGTAGAATTCATGATATCTCAGTGTGGTTAGATAATCGACCAATCAAAATCATAGAGAAGATAGTTCATAGGGTAATAAGGTATCCAACTCAAGATCAACCAAAGACTATGAGAAGTGAGTCCAAAGAAGTTATTGAAAAGAACAAAGGGGTCATGTGGAACAAGAGACGAATGAACATAGAAACAATCATAGATCCTTGGATAGCTTTTGTAGTAAGGATAATTGTAGATAAGTTTTATCAATCAAGTAGATTGAACAGTGTACCCTACATTGTAGTGGATATGGGCTACAAGATTATGAAGAAGGATCATACATATGATCTTGTCAAGTTGTAGCTACAAAAATTAATTGAAAACCTAGGAGCAATAAGGAAAATAAAGAGTTCTTAGTATAAATTTGGATCCATCTTTGTATGTATCTTCTTTTATGTACAGAACACATTTCTTGCATTTGGTACTATTGCATGGAAGACAAATAAGTCTGTTGTAGTACAAATAGGGGAGCTCATTGAATAGTTAGATGAAAACTTTGAGTCAATAATGACTAGTTATTTTGAGGATTTCAAACAATCCATGAAGAAGAGATTAAGGATTCTAGTGTCATTAGTGGAAAAATATTATGATGATGTTTGTTTCCTATTTGATGCTAATCACACATTTGTTTAGGCAACAATTCCTAGAGTGAGATGACTAAGGCCATTAGGCTATGAGATTAATGTTGATGAGGCCTCTGCAGGAATCACCACATTACTTGTAGAAGTAGACAAAAATGCCAAAGCTTTTGGTAACTATGAGTTGGCCAAATCAAATATTACTATGGATTTTATGACCACCTCTATCATTAGAAAGAAGGATAAACTCGTAAAGAAACTAAAAGAAAAACTTGGTGAATGTGCTGAGGAGGAAGATGAAGAGGAAGAGGATAAAGAGGAAGAAGACACTCAAACTCAAGTAGCACTTGCATTAACACAAGGAAAGGGTAAGGATCAATAGGAGGAAGAAATAGAGACTATATAAGTTGTTGAGGAAGAAGAAGTTGAGCAAGCACCTGTTCCCATTGATCAGAAGAAGAGAAAGGCCATGGAACAAGAGTGACAAGATCTAAGAAGGTTTCTAAACTAAGCCAACACAAACCTACAACACCTACCACAAGGGCTAGTACACATGTCATTGCACAAAAGGCTAAAGATAAAGCCAAGCCTACCAAGTAGAAAGGTGGAGTATAGAAAAGATCTAGAAGGAAATACATTGCTCAAGTCAAATCTAATGAGGAAAGGACAAGTTTGATGACATCAAACAATTCCAAGTGGTGAGTCATAATCCATCTTTAGATCTAGATAACTTATGTGAGAATGTTAGAAACAAGGTTGACTTATCAAGTTTCACTCACATTGATCTTGAAAATCTTGGAAAAGTTGAAAAGAATCAAGTGGAGGAGGCAATATATGCCATTATGGCTACTTTTAAGAAGACTCCCCTAGAAATTTCCAACTCCATTCCTAAAATTTTATATGAAAGAGTTGAGAAAAAATGGAATTATTGTTTGAAACTAGGAAAATTAGGGAGACATCCCTCGCCCAAGTTATACCAAAACTCAACAAGGCACAAATATCCAAAGCCATAAAGAAATATGTTGTTAGATTTGTTCCTAAGTATAGGGCATTTAGCATACTATAGAACAACATAGAAGATATTGTAAAGAAGTCCAAACAGATGTGGAAGATCACATTTGGACTGGCCATAGTGAAAGAAGGTGAACAAGAACCTATTGAGGTCAAAGATGATGAAGAAGACAACAATGAAGAAGGCATGATTAAGGGAGGCACTGATATGCACATAGATGATCAGGCTATAGCTGAGATAGAGTAACAATAAGAATAGAGTGTACAAGTTACACAAATTCCAAGTCTCAGCCCTCCACAGGTAACAAGTGTGAATACTAAAACTATTATAGTAAAGGATGTTTCTGATTCTACTACCTAGAACATCAATCCCCTAATAGAGGAAGATTTTAAAAAGATACTTGACCAATCTACACTATAGGCCAAATTATGTGGTAACATTGTATTGGTGAGTGTATATTAAATTCATAAATCAGTGACTATAACTACAAGGGAGGAGGTGAAAACACAAGAACCACCTAAAATCACTCCTCAAGACATAGTTGGCACTCTAGTCTAAGAAGTTACAACAAAAAAGACTGAGACAATTAGAGAGGATAAAGCAGAAACACAAGTCACAAATGAAAAATAGATTCAATAGGTCAGGTAGATGCACTTGCATCTCTAGTACAACAACAAGGTGCAACTCAAATCAATAAGGTAGAAGAGGAAAATCATGAAGAGACTATTTTGACACCCAAGCCGAAGGAGCTAGTAACAATTCAAGCACTAGTAACTTTACCAAAATCTTGCACTCCTTCTAGTCACACTCATCAAAGGCTAAGCATAGATGCAACACCTTTGCAATTCTCAGTGTCGAGTCCATGTTCATCCAAGGAAAAAGAGGTAATAACCTATGGAGATGTTAGCCTAGATGAAGAAATTATTTTTCCTAAGTATGATTATGCATCAATAACAATTGAGTAGATGGATATACTTCAAGAAGCCCTAGAAAGAAATAAACATCAAGAACTTCTCAGAATGGAACATAAGCAGAAGCAAGCTTTTCTTGATATCAAAGACATCTTTTTGGATGCATTCAGTCTACCTACTCTAGATGAAACAAAGCCACTTATTGAATAATTGACTAACATAGTGGAAAAATTAAGTGATACAAACCTTGACGCTAATGAAAAATTATTAGAATGGTTTGAGAAGAAGTTTCAAATTAAAGTAAATGAGAAGATGTCTAGTGATATAGTACTTACACAAGTTGCATTGGCAAGTAAGATCGACAGTGTAAAGAAGGTACTAGACAATATTTTATTTATGTACACCAAGCTATGTATCCTACACTCTTCACATAAGAAATAAGGAAACACACCCTGAGCTTGGAAAGTCAAATGCAATCATTTGGAGCTAAATTTCCCATAACTCCAATTCAAAGTGAGAAACACTTCAGGACTCTATTGCAAACCCAGAGTCAGTTAGCAACACTATCTACAGATGAAGCCAACATAAGGGCTAAAATTATAAGCATCCAAACCACATTGACTCCTCTTATGGAGAATCTACACAAGGAGTTAGGCTATGTAGAAAATCTTATGAAGAAAGACCCCAATCTTTCTACATTAGATGGCCTAGTACACCTTGCTGCCGAGCTAGCCATTCAAATCAAGTCTTTGAAAGTAGCTTGTGACAATTGGAATTTTTCTCTTAAGATTATTCATGAGGTCCATAAATCCATTTTGGATAAACACACTATTAGTGTATAACCCATTGACATCAGTGTCAAAAAGGGGGAGAAAGAGCTAAGGGGGAGTAAGAGCATGAGAGTATCAGTGGAGGAAGAGCAACAAGCAAGTGAAAGAGTATCAATTGAGAAAAATCTACTTAGTAGGAGTAAGATTTTGAGTACAGAATAGACAAATCAAAGTAAAAAATAGATCAAACAACTTAGGGGGAGTTATAAGATTTTTGAGGTGTAAGTTGTTGCAAAATTTTGATATTTTGGAATTTTGTATAGAAGACGAGTAGTTATGTTATGTTATGCTCATAAGAATAAGAGTATTAATGTATGATCAAGTGTTTTTGATACTCATGTCAAAGGGGGAGATTTTTGATCTCAGATTGGTTTTGACAAGTGAGTGTCTATACACTTAACTCATTTACTTAGTTCATGTTGAACAAGTAGCATATGTCGAGCACAACATACAAGATAGAGCATGTCCAGTAAACAGTGAGTGTTGAGTCACTCAAGTGCCAAGAAGATAGTATATATCGAGTGATTCAAGATCTAAGAAAATAGTGCATGTCAAGTCATTTAGATGTCAAGTTACAGTATTGAAGTCAATATGTGTCGAGCACCAGGGACTTTAGATGTTGAGTAACATAGTTTTGTCATAGTTTCTTGTATTGGCACAAACTACTATATAAACCATTTTTGAGCTAACGTATAGATTGAATTACGATATTTTGCTGATAAGGATGAATCTTAAGTTGGAAGCCCTATGCATTACATCACTAGTACATTTTACCTCATTTTTGGATGAATATTGGTCAAAATTTTGACCCAGGTTGGTCAAAATTTTAACCAACCAATTGGTCAAAAATTTTCTTGGAGAAATTTTGACCAACTTACTGGTTGGTCAAAATTTTGATCAATATGTCGATTGAAAACTTTTAAAATTCTTGCTACAATTTCTACCAAGCATTGGTCAAAATTTTGACCAATGCTTGGTAGAAAATTGCTAGGCATTGGTCAAAATTTTGACCAATATGTTGGTCGAAACTTTTAGAACTCCTAATGTGCTTTCTACCAAGTGTTGGTAAAAATTCAACCAATGCTTGGTAGAAAACTATCAGGCATTGGTTGAACTTTCAACCAATATGTTGGTCAAAAATTTCAGAATTCTTGGTGGTTTCTACCAAGTATTGGTTGAAATTTTGACCAATGCTTGATAATTTTCTACCAAGCATTGGTCAAAATTTTGACCAATGTTTCATAGAAAACACTCAAGCATTGGTCAAAATTTTGACCAATGCTTGGTACAAAACTGCCAAGCATTGGTCAAAATTTTGATCAATGCTTGGTCAATTTTTTTTGAGGCATTCTATAAAATATTTCACATGCCTTGCCTATGATTTGACATTTTGCATGCATCCTACAGTCTCTCATCCTAATGATGGATTACAGAGAGTGATCTGAAATGATGAATATGCTAAAAAAACACACACAATCAAATGCAAAATGAACTTGCATTGCAAATGGATTGTGGAAATTTGATATTGTTAATTTTGCATGCATGTCTACTTTTGCATGCATGTCTACCAGGACAATCATAACTTAAACATATATAATATATAGATATATTATATATGTTTAAGTTATGATTGTCCTGGTAGACATGCATGCAAAATTAACAATATCAAATTTCCACAATCCATTTGCAATGCAAGTTTGTTTTGGATTTGATGGTGTGTGTTTTTTAGCATATTCATCATTTCAAATCACTCTCTATAATCCATCATCAGCCAGAAGCAAGAGTGCAAAATGCATGCAAAATGTCAAATCATAGGTAAAGCATGTGAACTATTTTATAGAATGCCTCAAAGAAGCTAAGAATATTGAAATACTTACAAGGGTGTGAGGCACTTTATATTTATTGATTGCACAATATGCTTTAATAACTCCTCCTCACTGATTAACTTTCACCATAGACTGGCAATCTTCATCTTTTTTGTGGGCTCCTATCCCCTATTTGAGTGCTAATGTAGAAGCTGAAGCAGAAAAAAAAGTGAAAGCATGTTGAATAAGGTTTCTAATCTCAACTTGGTCAACATTTTTTATTTAAGGGCTATGGACTGGGAAATTCTTCAATGTCTGGCAATTAGAGGTAGCATTGCATCCTCTTTAACTATTACATGTATAGCCCTAGAGGAAATAGGTTTTTGGTTGCTTCTTCTAGCCTAGAAGGATATGACTACAATAAAGACTAAGCTCAATCAAATATTCCCAAGTTCACAGTAGCTTCTACAATTTCAATTGATTAGCATATGAATGCAGAAAATACCTATTTACCAAATGTATTTACTAGTGGAATCAATCTCAAGCACCAGAAGAAAACTATATATATAATAAATTCCATTTGGACACATGACAACAACAAAGATTTTGAGTTCATTTGAATATCCTCAATTCAATGTAGTAAGCTTAGCATAATGATTTAATCAAGCCAAAGTGAAACCCTTAGATAGGTTACCATTTTTCTTGTGTTGCAACAAGTTTAGACCAAAAAAGATATGGCATCCCATCATTCCCTTGACTCTTTGGAGACAAATCTATGAATAGAAACAAGCTTAATAGATGCCTTCATGAATCTTAATTTCTTAACTATGCGATAGTGTTAAAGCTCTATTATTTGCTTCCATATTTTTCTTTCTTGGTTGAAAATATTTGTACTTCAAGTGCATATATGTTTAAAAATAATTAATTAGTGACTAAGGAAGAAAAATATGTAAATGTATCCACTATGGGTCCCTCCTTGTTTGAAATTATTTGTCATCATAAAAGCTAAACATAATAGGAACAATAATAAACACACAAATCCTCATTGTTTTTCTATTTCATATCAATTATAGACAAAAAAGCTACTAGTCTATTCCCTATGTTTTATCCAAGCACAAAGGAAAAACTGTCATCCATACGGAATACATAAGATTGTTTACAAATGCTAAAACCTATAACATAATTCAATTGGAATTATAACTACTTACTCAATCATTAACATTGGAGAACTCTAACAAATTTATTAAATGCTCCATGAAAATGAAATCTACTAGAGAATAGTGATGTAGAAGGTAACCAAGTACACAAAAATAAGGTTGATCACCCATATCAACTAGAATTTAGTCTAAGATAACTTTATCTTTACTTAGATTTATTATTAATTGAGTGTAATCCATTTTCTTTCAAATAATTGAAACTTCCCTCTAGTCATGTTACCAATTTCATAATTTAAGACAAGTTTCAATATCAAATTAGTTTTCAAAATATCAGCACATTGTTAATGAGAAAGTATTTAAGCACTGACCTGATTTTTGTGCTTCACCAGTTACTATTGTCTTTTCCTTTTTATCAGCAGTAATTTTAGGTTTTGTAGATGATTCCATCAAAGTCCTTTTCTTGCTAGTAGTCTCAACCTTTCATCAAGAAGGTCTTAAATGAGCTATAATACCATGGATGTCTTTTGATTCACATCCTTGTCACTTTCATCTTTAGAAGTTCTTCTATATCATTGTCACTTCTTCTTGCAAAACAATCAAATATTGGGTCAGTTATGAAAACCTTGTACAACCCAAAAAAAAAAATCTCCACAAGATATTAATGTGAAAATAGTAATCTATATAATGTAATGTTTGTGTTCATTCAATTACTAGGTAAGTACCAAGTTAAAGATATAAATGTGTATATTGAGTCCCTTATTGATGAGTTGTTGAAATTATGGAATGGGGTCAGTATGTATGAAATCTCTAGACCAATAGGACAAAGACAATTTCAATTCCATGCAATGCTTGTATAGACAATACATGATGCCCCTGGGCTAACTCATTTTTGCAATATGTATATTGTTAAGGTCACATATTTTTGATATGTTATAGTGCTTACACATTATTTTTATATGTATAAGTTTCACATGATAATCGTACATGATCTAATTGTACATGATCTTTTAGGTTTTCAGACAAAGGAAAACTTCACATGTCCAGTTTGTGGTGCAAAGATGAAATCTTGTCATTCAAGAAGCTTAGTAAAGAAAGTGTTAGATGAGTTTAAAAACTATCTCCACAATAATCATAAGTATCAAATTACTGAAAAAAAATCTTTTTAATATCAAGGACATGAAGAATCTCACCTCATCTATGGAAGTTGGAATATAATTGACTAAATTTTTGAGGTAATGTTTATCTAATGATTTTTGTTTGGAATTTATATTTTGATATTGTATTTTATTTAGTAATGATGTAAGTGATGCTCATGAAGGTTGTCAAGGCATCAATGACCAACTTTCTAGAGGAATAAAAAGCTATCCTACTCAATTTAGTAGGTTACCATACTATATAGATCTCCCAATCATACATTTGTTTGATGCTATGCATGTTGGAAAGAATGTAATAGAGACACTATGAAAAATATTGGATGGAAGGCATGACAGAGAAAAAATTTCCAAAATTTGTAATGACATTCATGAATCCAATCGTGCACTAAAAAATTTCATTGAATCAAATAGCAATGGAGACCGTATAAATACAAGTGTTCTTCCTTGTTTATTAAGAAAGCAACAAAGTTATGCATTAAAAGAAGTCATTAAAAAAAAACAAAAATTCCAACATGATTTGTTGCAAATACAAGTAGTCTTGTATCAAAGAAAGGTGATTTTGGGTTAGGGTTGAAAACACATGATTGGCATACCTTCCTCAAGGTAAGTCATGTTCTCTATTTACAAAATGTTTATAAATTTGCATGTACTATTTATTGTATTAGTTTACAATATATTGAAAAGATCATTTTTTAATTATTTCAGTATGACCTACCTCTATCCCCCCCGCACCAATTTGACAACATTGTTAAACAAGTTATATACGATCTTGGAAAATACATGAGGTTAGAAGTGTTATTTCTTAGATTTGTTGTATAGATATTATATTTACGAATTGCTTTACTTTTTATGTAATTTATTTTATATTTTTTCTAAAATATTTTTTATATGTTCTTGTGAGTTGAATCTCTTTTAGGTGGTTATCATCTAAAGAAATTGATTTAAAAAAATATAAAATATTGGAAGAGAAAAATAGCCTTATGTATAAAATGAAAAAGTGTCTACCTTCAACTTTTCTCAATGCTCAAGAACACCTCATACATCAAGTTGAAGAGATTGAATTGTGTGGACCTATACAAACTAGGTTAATGTGGATGGTTAAGAGGCACTTAAAATTTATTAAGTGCTTGGCTCGACAAATAGTGCATCCTAAGGTTTCTACGATGGAGGGATATATGGTATACCAAACCATGGTGTACATTAATGAATATCTTCTCAAGCTTGCAACAAATATCCATGTAGATTGCATTTGGGATCCCAACTCTATGGCTAAATTTGAAGGGGAGTACTTGATGGGGAAAGGTAGATTGACAAAAGTGAGAGGTACTTATATGACGTTATTGTAGTTTATTAATTCTTATAAATCTTTAATATAAGTCATTTCTAAGTGGTCTATTTTTTTTCTTTATAGTTGGTCATGAGTGGGATGCACTATATTTATATATTGCAAAAAATCTTTATTGGATAATGGTATGGATTCGACAACCTCAAGAAAATGGTCGCTCATTAACATGGATGGTGTTGCATCATTGGTTAAAGAAGCTCATCATAATGGAGATCTCAATGTTACGCTAATGGTACTTGATCTAGCATATGGTTTAAGAGGTAGAAAGGTACATATAAGTTTACTAACCATGATCCATAAGTTTAATATCAACTCGCACATCAATGCAAATAATCTTGACATGTTTGAATAATTGTAGATCAAACACCACAAAGCTATGTACTACCATGGTTGTAAATTTTGCATAAAAAAGTTAGATGACATGAAGAAAACTTGTGATTATAGGGTAAGTGTAGCCTTCAAGGTCACTAATATTTCATCTAGAAATGACATACATCCGAAACAATCTAAAAATTGATCTTATGGCATTTTAGATGATATACTTGAGTGCAACTTTAATTCATTCAAATTAATTCTATTTTTTGTCAAATGGTACAAGCTATGGCTAAATCAAAATGATACTGATAGGACTATTATTGAATATGACATTAGATTTACAATGATTAATACAAGGTCATTTGATCCATTTGGAGATGAGCCCTATGTTTTTCCAAGCCAGTGTAAGCAAGTGTTTTACTTTGGTCTTCCACATAAATTAGGTTGGTCATTTTTTGTTAGACATGATCTAAGAGGAAGGTCAATAAAGTATAATGTGATGGAAGAAGAAGATATTGAAGAATTAGAAGATGAATTAAATGATGATCATGATGATCACAGTGATGAAGATGGTATTGATCAAGGTGGTGATGGTCATGATGATGATGATGATGATAACGGTGATGAAGATGGTGATGAAGATGGTGGTAGTGTTGATCATGATGGTGATGACAACAATGACGATGATCAAGGTGAAAATGATGGTGATGATGATGATAATGATATTCATGATGATGATATGGATGAAGAGGATGATCAATAACATGATCAATGAAATTTATGTCAAGGTATCATCAATTTTAGGTATGAGGTAATGATTTATTCATAGAAATTTGTTTGACTTGTATATTTTTATAATTAAGTTATTATGTGCTAAACTCTAATGTCATGGAGTATATACACATTATTTTTCATCATGTAAATTTTTTCTTCTACATAATTTTTAGCTTATAACATTTCATGTAATTCTTGGATAACTTAAGATAAATGATTTACATATGCCTAAAATTTAATGCCTTTGACTAGGATCATGCACAATGACATGGATCGACATGTATAATCCAATAGATCCTATAGATATAATTTATTATTTGTGTCTTCTCTTTAGTGACCACATCAACTTTAGTCAGACATCAAATTTATTATTTGGTTTCCTTCTCTTTAGTCAGAAAAATATATAGATCCTACTATGTCTCTCATTTGATGGATTGCAAGTATCACCAAATAGGTAGTTGTCTAATCTATCTTCCTCAAGTGAAGAAAATGTGGGAATAAAAGAAAAAAGGGAGACATCTAGTAGGTCTAAAATAGAGAGATCAACCATAGGTCAAAAGATTAGAAGAAAATATCACATAGCTCCATCTTCATTACATGGTTTGGGCTTGTTTTCCATGGATGGCATAAAGGTCGGTTATAATAAAGTTGTTGAATTGATGGAGTATGTAGGACCTTGTTACAATTACAATAATTGGATGTGCATTGTGCAATATAAAAAAAGTATGCATAGGTATGCATTGTCAGAAAATTATCAAAGTAAAAGATTGGCTATGTATATTGATGTAAGGCCACAAGAAATAGGGAATATGTCAGGTTTTATAAATAGTCCTTGACCTATGTCAACTAATAAGAAGTTGAATTGTATATTTGAGGCACGCGAGGGAAATCCTATTTTTGTATGTGTGATAAAATCAATAAGTGCAAGGGAAAATCTTTTGATAGATTACAATTTGAATCATGTAGATACAAAAAAAAAAAAAAACACTATCCTAAGACTGGTAAGTATAACATATTTTAAACCAATTACATCCAATATACAATCTATTATTTTATTAATAATTTGTTTTGGTAAGTCTATTGCTTTCATTTTGTTGCATATTGCTAACAATTACTTACTGTTTTCATAGGTTGACATGGATCCAGCACAACACACAAGTGAGGATGTACTTCACATGCCTTCTTCAGCAAAGGTAAACCTTAATTAGTGTAATTGTAAAAATTATATAGAAATAAATTTTATATTATTACGTTCTTTTCTTTATGGTTTTGGACTTATTTTGATAGAATTTGACTGACATTGATGTCACAACTTGATACTTATTGATAGGCAAAAGAAAAAAATAACAACAGATCAAATGTGATTTGAAATTGAGGCTACAATTTTAGATGACATTGCATGTAGTGCTAACCTTGACTTCATGGCTAGTAAGATTATAAATAAATATAGTAAATAAATTCTTACCCTTGTCATGCAACAAAACAAAATTGAGGAGACAGAGGTACTAAAAGATGAATTGATACATAGAGTCAATTTTATGAAGGTAAGTAGTAATTAATCTTAAGCAATAATAAGAGTTCAATGGATGTTTATATTTTATACTATCTTATGGATCATGATCTAAAATATGATGTATTCTTCTTACAGGAATTTTTGACACCCACTAATACATTAGGCAGTGTTTTGCGACGTCAATGTGTATTTGGCATTTTTTTTTGTCTTATGACCTGACGACATCGCAATTGCGACGTTAATGTCACAATTGTGACATCATCGGGTTATAAGACAAAAAAAAAAAAGGGCGCATTGCTCACATTGTTTGCGCCCAATGAATCGGATCTCCCAACAGAGCAAAAATATACCTCCGAGCATAGCAAATTAGCGAATCTGCCCCCGATCGAGCAAAGAGCAAAAGTTTTGAGGTTAGGTTTGTGGGACACTACAATTATTTGGAGTAAATTTTGAATCCAAAGACTACATGAATTGTATGAAAGATGAAAGAAACAAACAAATATTCATTGGACTTCAGGTCTAAGGTAAAATATCTCATTCTCTGAGACATCCTCCTCTTGAAGATGAAGGAAAGAAACAAATCTTGATTGGACTCCAGGTTTGATGTGAAGAGGTAAAATATCTCTTTCTCTGAGACATCCTCCTCTTTGATCTCGCCTTATTTGATTCATTATCTGGTCGATATAATGTTTAAATAGAACAAATTTTGCGAAATCTTTCAATGGTACAAGGTTTTGTAGTGGACAGTTAGTTTGAGTATTATTTTTGGGGCTAGATGTGAACGGGAATATGAATTTTTGATTTTTTGATTTGGGTATTGTTTCTTGTATGTTGTCTGATTGACGGGCTGACATGGGTAAATTTTAATTTTAATGAGACTTTAAAGAGTGGTCGATATGAGCATTCATTTTTGTTTGTTTGATTTACATCAATGTCTAAATGAGCACCTCGAACGATCTGTAGATCTGTATATTGCTGGATTCTTCTGCTTCAACACACACACAAAAATCCATGAATAATAACAGCAGAAGCGGCTTGAAAACACTGATATTTTTGCTATAAAATAAAGGTAAAATAAAGAAATTAGATCATATTCAAGGTTCTAAATTTTTTTTCCAGATCGTACTCCTCTAACTCTTCACCTTTCCAAGACACATCAAGAAAAATTCACTTACCTTAGACAACATACTTATAAAAATGTCAAAAGCTTCTAGGTTTTTTTTATTCTCGCAAAGAGAGAAGAGTATAACCCCCTCAATCCTAACAACAACATAAATAATTAATCCCTTGTTGCCTATAGGAATGCCTCTTTCCTAACTTGGTCTAGGTTTCTGATTATCCTAAGAAGGAAATAAGAATACTTCCCCCATGTCTCAAATTTGTTTCAAACAGCGAGGATTGGGGTTCAAGGATACATGCTAATAGAGGGAGTAGGGATCATGCCTCAGGGATACTTGATGTTGGAGAGAGTAGGGTTGAGGGGGCATGCAGAATGAAACAAAGGCATGACATTATGAGAAAGCACAGAATGCCATTGAAGGCTGTAATCACACTTTCATACAGAGGATTAGGGACAGTACATGTCATACTACATATCAATTCATTTTTTTAGGATGAACAAGATTCAATGAGGACTCTATTATCCTTAGAGACTGGTCAATCAACAACATTGAATGGAACAAATTGAAAGTCATCAGACTTGCCATAACAAACTCCACAACCTACGAAAGCCTGCATGTCTCAAATTTGTTTCTGAGTTCTTGGAGATAAATCTTTGGACTATTGATGGAGGCATGAACCTGCAGATGATAATATGGAAAAAATAGTCTTTGTGGCTGCAAAATATTAAGCTACCTTCCAGCTTCTTCAACCGTGAGTAGAAGAAGAATTATAAGAGGCTCTCGAAGAATTGGGAGGTTAGAGATAAGTTTAAATCAATTGTAGGTCTCTCTTTTGTTTACTTACTCTAGTTCACTTTAATACTAGATTTATAGTCTCTCCAAAGACACTCTATTAATTTTTTGGCTTCCCTTTGTTGGGAATATGAAGAGTATGAACTATACTAGTAGCTAATGCAATTATGACATGGTGATAATACTTTTAGCTTTAATATGTTAGATAAGAGTAGCAGAAAGAAGTTAATTCTCTTTATGATTGATAGCAACTCATGTAAGTTAGCTTTTACTACTTTTAGTATTACGTAGTTTTTTATTATTTTGTTTCTAGATGGCTAGTACATTTCAAGTTGTAACAACTTGTTGTTGTGCTCTACCAATGTGAGTTCATGTGTGGGTACATGGTCCTTCCTCTTCCAACTTAACTAATATAACTATAGTAAAACACTTGAATGGATAAATATAAGGAACACAACATCAGAAAAAGTTGCATCCAATTTATATTAGTCTAATAATTAAATACTTCTAACAATTATAATAAATTATTTTTAATTTAACTCACTAATACATTAGAGGTCAATTTACGACGTCAATTTGCGACGGTTGGAAAAGGTAATGTGTTTTTGGCTTTTTTTTTCAATTTTAGCCCGATGTCGTCACGGCCGTGGGATATAAGAGAAAAAAAACCGAAAACCCTCATTTGAAAGAAATCACGCGAGAGATCACAGGGTTCTTCCAGAAAGGAAAGGTGGGAGATCACTTCAGCAGAAAGGAAAAGAGGGGCATTGAGCGAGGCGAACTCGACGCATTGAAAGGGTTGGGCACAGACCCACATCAGCAAGGTGCAAAACAAACAAACAGACATTCACCTTATGGCAATTTTTAATTTTTTTTCCTTTCCCAAGTTTGATCTTGTAGATCGACTAATTTAAGTTCATTTTACTTTTTTTTGTTCTTCCTTTGGAGGGAAAATGGGAAATGCTAGTTTAAATGTCAAAATTCCAGTAAGGAAATTTGTCATCACACATATTCCTTTGTTTTTCTTTACCTCAGTCTAAGTCTCGATTCCTCCTTGCTTGCGGGCTCCCGCAATCTCCCACTCTGCTATCAAAGTTTTCTACTACCTTCTACTATCTAATTACCACTATCGGGTTTCATACTCGCTCTCCATTCTTCCATTCTCGAGCTCCCTCTATCGGGTTTCTCCCCTCATTACACATCAGCTTCTGCATATTAAATCTCCCAAAAATACTCTTACCGACCTCCAAAACTGGTAGAGTATCAACCAATTTTAAGAACAACCTCTCACTCCATCGTTATTGGGCTCAGCCTCACATGCACCACTATGTCTCCCTTCCAAGTCGGGCTTTCACTTTTTTGCTATCCTGACATTTCTCAACCATTTTTCATAGTGATAGGATGAAAATTGATTGTAAATCAGAGTAGATACAATTCAGACATGTCCTTCAGAATTACAAAATCATGAACGTTGGCAATTAGTGATTAATCAAAAAATCACATTTTTTGGCTTCATCAACACATTCCTCGCAGCATCATATGAAGTTCCTTACACAATTGGCAAATGTGGGCTTAGCAAAAACTTTGGTAAATTAAAAATTGCTTAAGTTTATTTAAAAACAAATTTCTGTTATACATAACAATTTTTCTGCTATCCAATATTTTACTTGATGTTGTTTCTAGAAGAGATTGTATATGTTTTTTGAATCACAATGTTTCAAATCTCACTCTATGATCTATCATCTAGATGTTAGAGAGCAGAAGGTTGCTATGCTTGCTGGAACATTTTGGCATGAGGGAGCAAGTACCAAAGTGTTGGGCCTATCATTCTTGCAAAGGGTGCTCCTGAGCTTCCCATTTCTACAAATGGTGTAACACTTGTTTAATTGCATGTTTAGTTTGGCATGCAGATGAGCATGTGTAATATTTTTCTTGTAGATCTATTTATTTTTCTTGCAGGGAGACATAGCATAATAAAAGGAAATATGGTTAAAAGTATTTGTTCAGAGCTCATTTTCAAATTGTTTGAAAGATCACTCAAGTCATTCTTTAAATGTATGGATTTGTGGTTTTTTCTGTCAATGCAAATCATGCTATTGTTAGTAGGCTTAATTCCTTTTGATTACTATCTATGGCATTTTTTCATCTTCTTCACAGGGGCAGGAAAAGCCATACAAAAAGTTTCAAGCAGTCAGCGTAGCTTCTGTTATTGCTCAACTAGTTAACAATATACCAAACAAATGCATCATTTATCCATCTGTATATTTTTACTATTTTTCTTAAATTGACAATGCTTCCTTTTGAATCTATTTATGTTAAAGCAGGATGTATCAGCATTGACTGTAGTAGAAAAACAAGTTACACAGATGGAAACTCGCATTGTTGCACTTACAGCTGACATTTGACACTTGGAGTTGATATGCACGTTTACATGAAATGTTGAAGTAAGATGCATATCAAATATATTGTCTTGAGTATTTCATGCCAAATTATGGGCTCTCTTGTTAAATGAGCATACACAGTTTAAATGGTATACTCTTACAAACTATTAGCTCTTTTGTTGCTCGCTTACCTAATTTGCCTACAGCTACGAGCAGAAATTAACAATAAATATTTGACATATTATTAGTGTTGATCTTCTTAAGTTGGGCACTGATTTCAACCCATTCTGATTGATTTGTACAGATTCTTATAACCAGTTCCATATATTTAATTACATTTAGACACTATTTTTAATGCTTTATTTCAGTGTGCTACACATTCTATTTCATATTTTTGATATATGATGAAAGTATTATAACATATGGAGGAACAGTCCATGAGTGGCGTGGCCAATTGAAATGGTTTCAGTTTCAATTTTACACCATTTGATACAAATAATCAGTTTACCAATCCACCCCTAGGTTCATTCCATTTGCAGTAAAATCTTCATTACATAGAAAATGTTCACAAAATCTATGTCAATGCTCACACATCTTCTTGGACTTACGCAAATCTATGTCAATCCTCACATATTTTCCTGGACTTATGCAGGAACTATGCTGCCCTACAAATCTTGTTAAATATGTTATCAGCTTGACTTTTCTATTAAAGGCTCTCATGCTGAATTGAAAGCCAGGTAAAGAAAAAGATATTATACACTATTTTGTTGGTACCCTGTGCAGCACAATAAACTTGTTCTTACTATAAGAAAATTTTCTTTTCTTTTGTTTCATTGTAGATCTTTTGCTTGCACGGAGGTCTCTCCCCATCATTGGACACACTTGATAACATTCGAGCTTTGGATCACATACAGGAAGTGCGTCTATACACATAAGTATAAAATTCTTCTTTTCCCGCAACACATATAACAACAATTTTAAGTGCTTGCAAGGTATATACTTATGAATAAATATTACATCCTTATTTAAATGTATGAAAACAATTTTCATTCCTTTTAAGCTTCATTCATCTCGAGGTGCAATTCACAAACTCAAGAATAGTGGCTTTTGTTCTTCAGGATACCTTTAGGGGAAGAGTATGTGAATGCCCCCTCGTGTTTGGATTCTAGTTTAGAGGAGATGGCTATTTACACTGCTAAGGTTTGTTGAATCTAATTCTAAATAACATTGCTTGCTATTGTTGAATCTAATCTAATGTATATTTTAACTAGACTTGTAGCTTATATGTTTTGAAATTTTTGTTAGGCCTTGTAGTTTGTATAATTTGATTGCTAGAGAGCTTCTACAGCTAAGCAAGAAGGCCGTTGTACGAGTTATAGCCACGCGCTCGATTATGAAAATTGTTTTTTTTTATTCTAATGTATATTTTAACTAGACTTTTACCTTATATGTTTTGAAATTTCTTTTAGTGGCTTAATGTTGTAAAGTCTCTTGAAATAAGACCTTCAGGCGGTTGGTCAAAGTTTTACAAATAATCTTAGGAATAAAGTCAAAGAAAGTATTTTTAAAATATTAAAGTATTTAGCTAGGTCTAAGAAGATTTGTGTACTTTCGACAGTTTTTCTTAGTTTTTGAAAGTTGTAGACCGAAGTTTTCATAGCCCAATTTTTGCTTCTTGCAAAGAACGATCATGTCAGATAATATAAGTGAAGAAAAAAATAGGGAGACAATCGCTAGATTGTGGTCTAACTTGAAAAGAAAAGGTGATGGAAAATGTTATTGTCCTTGCAATATTTGTAAGGGCTTAAATCGTAGAAGACTGCTAATCAAAATAGTTAAGAGACATTGTAGGGAGAATGGTCACATTGAAGGAGGGCATGACTATCATCCACTAGTAAGTCATTCATTATATCATTTTAACAATTTATATACATATGAAATCACTTGATGATGAGTTGATGATCATGGTTTATTTATGTTAATCAATTTTATATAGGTTGATCTTCCCAAGGAAGTACGTGATATGAACCACAACAATCTGAAGAATATGGTTTTCGAAGTGGAGGAACGTGGAGGTGCAAATATCCAAGGTGAAGATAATGATCCCATGGAAGATGATGATCATGCGCCAGAAAACACAATTGAAGAGGATGGTATAAATACATTGATCCATGACACATCTAGTCCAAGCGTATCTGATCATGATGATGATGATAGCCTCGATGTACCTCTACTTCAGAAGGCATATGAGGCCCTATACAAAGGCTCCCAAACAACTCTTCTCTCTACTGTATTGTTGTTGTTGAACTGGAAGGTTATGAATGGTTTATCCAACATAACAATGTCACGTATGTTAAGGTATGTCATATATGTCTTTATAGTTAACAAAGGGTGAATAATGTACCACTAATATTGTTTATATTAACAACTTATATTTTTTGTTGTAGATTGATAGGCGAGTTTCTGTTACCATCATCAAATATTCTACCTCACTCATATCGATAATTAATTGTTGTTATGAAAGATATTGGAATGGAGTATGAAGTAATACATGCTTGTCCCAATGATCATATTATATATTATAAAGAACATGAATTTGCAACACAATGCCTTGTATGTCATACGAGTAGATATTGAATAGATCAACTAACAAAAAAGGTGCCTCAAAAGGTTCTTCGTTACATCCCCATTATTCCATGGATGCGACAATTATTCAGGTGTAGTAGCTTGGCTCAGTTTATGGATTATCATGCATGCAATATAAGTTGAGATGACATTATTCAAATCCTTGCGGATGGTTCGGCATTTATGCACATAGAGGAAAAGTGGCAACACTTCAAAGAAGAACCTCGTAATCTCAGGCTTCTACTGGTAGCGGACGGTGTCAATCCATTTGGAGAGATGAGATCTATTTACTCGGTGTGGCCTATTTTTGTTATCAACAATAACATTCCTCCGTGGATGTCAATAAAGAGGGAGCACATTATGTTGGCAATGATTGTTCCAGGTATCTTATCATTTGATAGTTATTAATTTACACGTACTTACAAATCTTGTAGTAAAACGGTCACAATAACTATGTAATGTTACTGTTCATTCAAGTAGGTAAATATCAATTAAAAGATATGAATGTATATATTGAGCCTCTTATCGATGAGTTGGTGGAGTTATGGAATGGTGTCACTATGTATGACGTGTCTAGACCAATACGACAAAGACAATTTCAATTCCATGCAATACTTGCATGGATAATACATGATGCCCCAGGGCTAACACATTTTTGTGGTATGTTATAGTGAATTCAAGTTGCGCACAATAATTCTAATTATAAAAATCAACATATTTAATAATCCAATTACATCATTATCTTGTAGGTCTTCAAACAAAGGGAAAATTTGCATGTCCAGTTTGTGGTCCAAAGATGAAATCTCATCATTCAAAAAGTTTAGGAAAGCAGGTTTTTGATTAGTGTAGACACTTCCTCCATAGGAATCATAAGTATCGAAGTACGAAAAAACATCTTTTCAATGGGAAAGAAGAGACTACATCAAAGCCACAAAGAATGACACCTCGCCTATGGAAGTTGGAATATGATAGAATTAATCATTGAGGTAATGCCATTCCACCTAATGGTTTATGTTTGTAATTTATATATTTCTATTGTGATTTTTGTTGACTAATTGTGTAATTGATGATCGTGAAGGTCATCAAGGAAATACTGACAACCTTACAAAGGAACTAAAAAGCTATCCCAGACAATTTAGTAGGTTGCCCTACTATGAGCACTTACAAATTGTGCATTTGTTTGATACTATGCATATTGGAAAGAATATAACAGAGACATTGTGGAAAATATTGGATGGAAGGCGTGACAAAGAAAAAATTGTCAAAATTTGTAATGACATACATGAATCCAATCATGCATTGAAAAATTTTATTCACTCAAATAGAAACAGAGATCAAATTAATATAAGTGCCCTTCCATGGTTATTAACGGAGCAGCAAAGTGATGCCATAAAAGAAGTCATACGAAAAATTTGATTTCCCACAGGATTTGCTGCGAACATAAACAATCTCATATCAAAAAAAAGTGAATTTGGGCCAGGGCTCAAAACACGTGATTGGCATACTTTCGTCAAGGTAAGTTATGTTCTTGAACTATATTAAAGGCAGCTTCACTTCATTTATAAGTCTAACATGTTTTTTTTTACTTAAAAGGTGGAATCACCAACGCAAACCGTTGAAGGATGATCTTATAGAGAGCATGACCCAACTCTTTGGACCTCGTGCATTTGAGAGAAACAAGCTCCTTGAAAAAGCTAGTTTATGTTTGAAGTATACTAGGGACCAGTACAGAAAAATTTTATAGGATAACCCCAGGTACGAGCGTCTGCCCTATGCTCCTGAGGCTGAGTGGCAGGCTCTGATTTTGGATGGAAAGTATAAAGTTGACAAGAAAAATAATATTACACCAGTGGAGAGTACAGCAAGGTATGTGATACTGTTGAGAATCTAATTATGTACTAATTAACCTCCATATTTATACTAACTAACATATTTCAAACTTTTCATAGATTGCCTGACACATCAAAGGCAACAAAGGCAAGACTAGAAAAGCACGGGACACACAAGCTCGGCTCTGGTGGTTTTTTGAAACTTCAAGCAAGAGTTGTAAGTATTAGTAAATGAAAAATTGTATCAAATTTTTTATATAATGTGAAGGGAAATGCTAGGACTCCCTTATTTAGCTCATCAATTATAAATAGGTCAATAGAATATAATAACAGTAGTAGATTTTTATATTCAATATAAACAATTCAACAATTGAAGTCAAGACTCTGCAATCTAGATTAGTGAAGAAAACTTGTGATTCACTAATATGACATTATTTAAAATCTCACCCTTGACTGAATTTTCCTCCAATAGTTGAGAATAAAGGCAGTGATTGAAAGAATGAGGGAATGCAACAGCACTTGCAGCCATTTTTATTTCCAAAGAGCTGAACTAACTCTTACCCAACTTAAGAATTTGGAGAAAATATGTTGGTACAAGAAAAGCATACAAACACGCAAAATTTATATAGTAGATTGCTCCATCAAAACTGCTCAATTTTTCTCCTATTATATTGTGATGGATATAGATGATTTTCTGTTGATATTTTAACTACCCTCCATTGGTTGATGAAACAATGCAAGTAAAATTCACCATACCACGCAAAAATGTAGGGCTCAGAGTTCAAGAGATGCCTCACATAAGACGATAAGAGAATTGGCTTCCAACAAGGCTATTGTAATGTCCCCTCTTTAGTTCGACATGACATTGATCATGGATTTTGCCTATTCCAGACTCTCGTAGGCAAATGGCATGGAGAGAGAGTCAATTTTGCAGATCAGATGGTCATATCTTGCTCTTGAAGAAGTGTTAAGAGGTTATATTTTATTATTATGTGTTATTGGGGCCTACATGTTATAATTTTAAGTTGAGTTGCACTTTTTATTTTATAAAATTACTTTATTATAAAAAGTGCATTATAATGAGATTTTATAAAGGATGTTTCTAGAAGTTCTAGAAAAAGTGCATTATAATGAGATTTTATAAAGGATGTTTCTAGAAGTTCTAGTAACTTCTTAGAAAAGTGAATAAATAGAGGGCTGGGCCTCTCATTTTGGACATGCTTGGATTCGAGATTTCTTCTACTTTTTCCATTGTGGAGCAAATTTGTAGTCTCTTGGGTCTGCAAATTATTATTTGATCTTTGGGAACGAATCACTCCCTTGGATTGGCGACTTTGAGGGTGTGAAATATCACCTGAATTGTTGCATTTGAGGAGTTGGTAATTCAGCCATCTCATTTGGACTTAATTGAGATTCAGTTATAAGGGTTTACTTTGGTTGGAATAAGGGTTTCAGTTGTGCCCTAGCATTTGTGGATTGATTAACAGGGTTTGAAGAAACAATTGTGCATTATTTTCAAACTACCAGTCCAGGGTTTGGACCCACATTTTTGCTCATAACTCCTAATTGGCTTGACGGATGAATTTCATATTTTAGGGGGTTATTCAGCAACCCTAGGCACCTAGATTTATTGCTTTTGGAGTGAGAAAAAAATGCTGAAATATTTTTTATCTAGCAGCCGTACCTGTACGGCCCTGTCAGTTGGGTAGCAGCAGCAATTTTGTGAGTCGGTTTGGGGCAGATTGTGAGGTCTTCGTGTGGCATTAATTCAGCATTCATATCCAGCAAAATTGGAGCTATTCCAGGTGCACAAACTGAAGTTTTGATTGCCAAAATATTGCATGTTATGGATTAGAACAGTCAGCACTGTCATTGCATAAATAGTTATTTCCAGTCATTAATAATTGTTGTAAAAGTTTTGTCATTTGCATTCCAAATCTGAACTGGGTTATTGTTCATGTCATAACATTGCATTGTCAAGAGCTTGATGTATTAGAAGTGCATAGTTGTGACAGTCTCTCATTGTAATCAGTTCTATTTGCTGTCATAAAATCAGAATTGCATTGGACTTCATATTTGAGTTTCATATTGTCATCTATCTCTTAGATTGGTAGTGTTATAATCTGGAATTGTTGCTCATACATTATTGGCATCATATATTGAGGTTTCATTGTACAACAATTAGTAATATTGCAGCCTTATTCGGTTACATGCCAACTGTTTGACAAAATTCCTAAGTCCAGTTTGAGGGTTTCAGTGGCCTTTATAGTAAGGGTCATTACAGTGGTATTAGAGCTATAAGTCCTGCCATCCTGTGGAGGTCTTATAGGGAATTTGGAACAGCTGGATAGAAGGGAAAGTGTTTGACGAAATGTCAAAACACTAAAATCAGAACATTTATGTTTGAGCATGCGACAGAGGCTTTATAATTTCTGCAATACCAAAGCAAGACAAGATAGGATTTCAGACCTGCAGAGCGAACAGTCTAGCTCATCTGTACAGGTGGACATAGAATCCAGTCATATAGACACAGGGGAGGTATTCTTTGATCAAGACTATGACTACAATATGGATAGAGGTGGGAATGCCGGTCCAGATCAGCGAGAGGAAAGATTTTTACAGTTAATAGACACCTTGGCACAGGGACAACGATTAGCCGAACAAAGAGCACAGGAACAGAATCAGAGAATAGAGCTTATGATGCAGATGATGGCTCATCAAATGGGGTTGAACGCTAACATAGGTGGAGGAAATAATCAGAATGGTAACAATCAGAATGGGAATAATCAGGATGGGATACATAATGGAGGTGAACAAATTGGGAACAATTTCGGTCATGCACCCCAGCAAGCTAGGATAGTGAGTTCGAGGCCTATGATTCCCACGTTCCTTCCTAGAGCTCCAGAGCAGCCAGTACCAGAACCCCAGATCACTGACATACAGGATCAGCTGAGGAGAGATTGGGAAGCAGGAGGTCCAGATTTTATAGCTGCAATCACCTTTAGAGAGTATATGGATGTGTGGATGAAGCATATGCCTCGTGGACGTGACAGGACTCAGAGCTATGAGCTACGAAAGAAAGTAGGGAAACTTCAGTTACCATATTATGATGGCTCGGGGAAGTCTACAGCAAGAGCTTGGGTTCAAAAACTTGACACATACTTTCAATTGAACCCTATGTCTGAGGAAGAAGTTATTAAGTATGCAGCAATTCACCTGGATGGGTTAGCACACGAGTGGTGGCATCATGGTATGATCACTATGGGTCATGCACACATTACCTCATATGTGGAGTTTACGAAGAGACTAATTGAATGTTTTGATAAGAAGGATCCAGAACTCCATTTCAAGGAGTTAGCTCAGCTTAAACAATGGGGATCATTGGAAACATACATTTCAGAATTTCAAAAACTTGCAGTGTTAGTAACAGATGTATCTGAACGGAGGCTATTGGTTTTATTTATGGATGGGCTAGTTGATCCGTTGAGAGGGTGGATTAAAGCTCTCAACCCTCCCACTTTGCAGGAAGCCATTAAGAAAGCTCGTGACATGGATTCCTCTTCAGCTTCTAAAAATAAATTCCAGGCAAAGAGTTTCCCTTCAGGAAAAGATAGGGACAGGAAACCCTTTCATAGAGAGGCACAGCTACCTAAGGAGGAAAGTAAGAGGTTGGACAAGGAGACACTTAATGACTTGCGTAGGAAGAAGCTATGCTTCTATTGCAAAGGCCCGTATGAGTATGGCCATGACTGTCCTATGAGGCCAAAAGGGAAGACCAACTGAGCAATGTGGGCTTATTACGAAGGCTCAGATTTAGATAGTTCAGAACATCATGATGAGGATCCTGATGAAGCAGAGGGAGAGTAGGAGATAGATAGTGCAGGACAACAGCAGGGAATAGAGCTACATTTACAGGAAGCATGATTGTCTAGTATCCAGAGAGAGGGATCTTTCAGACTTCGGGGAGTTTTGGCTGGGCAGAAGGTTATTACATTATTGGAAACAGGTGCCACACATAATTTCATTGATGCACGATTCGTGGAGAAGTGTGGACTCATTACTGAGGAGTTCGTGGGACTAAGAGTCAAGGTAGCTGATGGATACACTCTTTGTTGTGACAGGATGGTACGAGACCTACCTTTGCGCCTGAACAACTATGAGTTTAAGGCGAACTATCATGTGGTCAACATGGGTGACATGGATATAGTACTTGGAATGCAGTGGCTATGTTCATTGAAGGTGGTTACCCTGAGACTAGAGGATATGGAGATACAATTTGAAGTGAATGGTAGGACTCATGTGCTTAAGGCTATCCATAATGGAGACATTAGGACTATCTCATTTAGGCGGCTGGAGAGATTAACTAGGCATAATGATATAGAGTGGGCAGCAGTTTGTACTTTGACACCTACACAGGAGGAGCAACATAAGACGGAATATCATCCTGATATTCAAAAATTGAGGATTAAGTACAAAAAGGTATTTAGTGAGATTCCACCAGGCAGGCCACCGGACAGAGGCATTGAGCATGTTATTGAGCTGGAGGAAGGTGCTAAGCCTATCATGATCACACCATATCGACACCCAAAGCGACTCAAGGATGAGATCAAAAGGACCTTCGAGGAGTTGCTAGCTATGGGGCACATCCAACCAAGTAAGTCACCTTTTGCATCTTCTGTTGTTTTGGTAAAAAAGAAGGATGGAACTCTTTGGATGTGTGTTGATTACAGGGAATTAAATAAGAGAACCATTAAGAACAGGTATCCCATTCCTCGCATTGATGAGTTGATAGATGAATTGCATGGGACTTGTTATTTCATGAAAATTGATTTGAGATCAAGATATCACCAGATCAGAGTCCGTGAACAGGATATTGAGAAAATTGCTTTCAGATGTCATTGTGGGCACTTTGAGTTTGTAGTCATGCCTTTTGGCCTAACCAATGCACCTGCCACTTTCCAGTCCACTATGAATAGAGTTTTCCACCATCAGTTGAGGAAATTCGTGCTGGTGTTTTTTGATGACATTTTGATCTATAGCCGATCATGGCAGGAGCATCTAGAGCATTTGGAGACAGTGTTGAGCATTTTATAGAAGGAGTCCTTGTATGCAAAAGAGTCCAAATGTGACTTAGGGATGACCGAGCTATTATATTTGGGACACATTATTAGTGCAGATGGAGTGTGGATGGATCTTGAAAAGATTCGTGCTATTGTTGATTGGCCTCCACCAAAGAACCTTACACAGTTGAGAGGGTTCCTTGGTTTATGTGGTTTCTATCGTAGGTTTGTCAGTGGCTACTCATGACATGCAACACCCATGACAGATCTACTGAAAAAAGGGGAATTTGTGTGGACTCAGAAGGCACAGGACTGTTTTATGAGATTTAAGGAGATAATGACTACGTGCCTAGTTCTAGCATTACCTGATTTCACGAAGCCATTTGAGCTTCAATGTGATGCATCTGGAGAGGGAGTAGGTGTTGTACTTATGCAGAATAAGCACCCCATAGCTTATGAGAGCAGGAAGCTCAGAGGCCCCGAGAATTCATTCAGTATATATGATAAGGAGATGTTGACCATCATGCATGCTTTGGCCAAATTTAGACAGTATCTTGTGGGTAGCAAGTTTTGTATTAAAACTGATCATAACAGTTTGAGGCATTTCTTGGGATAGCGGGACCTGAATGATCACCAAAAAAAGTGGGTAAGTAAGTTGCAGGCATATGATTTTGACATCTCATATGTCAAGGGAACTCAGAATGTTGTTGCAGATGCTCTTTCTCAAAGACCACACCTCACTCTTATGGTTCAGATATCAAAGGATTGGCGACACTTGATTATAGCAGAGTATGCCAGGGATACACGGGCCTCCGATATAGTGGAGGGAATAGTGATTGATACCAGATACACACTTGTAGATGATTTAATCATTTACAAGAACAGGATTTACCTAGTCCCAAGATCGAAGGTTAAGCAACTGATTTTGAGAGCATTTCATGACTCACCAACAACAGGCCATCCCAGGTACTTCAAGACTTACAGGTCAGTTTGAGAGTGGTTCACTTGGAAGGGGCTGAAAGCTGATGTTTTGCAATACGTTCGAGAGTGTCTTGTTTGCCAGCAAAACAAACAAGAACACACCTATCCGGCAGGGTTCCTACAGCCACTTCTGATCCCTGATAGGAAGTGGGAGTGCATCTCCATGGACTTTATCACAGGTTTTCCCAAGGTACAAGGACGGGATTGTATTTATGTGGTGGTAGATAGATTAACAAAATATGCTCATTTCTTTCCTATCACCACTACCCACTCAGCAGCTCAGGTGGCAGAGGTTTTCTTTTGGGAGGTTTTCAAATTGCACGGATTGCCTCAGAACATTGTGAGTGATAGGGATAGCCATTTCATGAGTCATTTTTGGCAGGAGGTATTCCAGTTATGTGGCACGAAGCTTACACCCAGCACTAGCTATCACCCACAAACCGATGGTCAGACGGAGATTGTGAACAAATGGGTGGAAGGGTATTTAAGGAATTATGTGGCAGCTTAGCAGCGAGCTTGGGTCAGATGGATATATCTCTGTGAGTATTGTTACAATACTACATATCACATCACTATACAGATGACACCCTTCATGGCACTTTACAGTTATGAAGCACCTAGTTTCTTGGATTTGTTGTTGGGTGACAGTCGGGTACCCAGTGCAGGAGAATTATTATAGGAGAGTAAGGATATAGTTGCTACTCTCAAAGATAATATTGCGAGAGCTCAGAACCAGCAGAAGTAGTATGCAGACCAAAAGAGGACTGAGCGTAGTTTTGAGGTGCATGATATGGTTTACCTCATGTTGCAGCCATACAGGCAATCTACTCTTAAGAAGAGTGGTGCAGAGAAACTCAAGCCACGCTATTACGGACCATTCAGGGTTATCAGGCGAATTGGTGAGGTGGCTTATGAGTTGGAGCTTCCGACAGACAGTAGGGTGGACAATGTGTTTCATGTGTCCTGCCTCAAGAAGGCATTGGGTCAGAATGTGGTGCCTCCCGCAGTATTACCTCCTTTAGATGATGAGGGAAAATTGATTTTAGTGCTAGAATCCATCCTGGAGAATAGAGAAAAGCAGCTTCACAGAAGAGTGATCAGAGAATACTTGGTTAAGTGGAAAGATCTACCTGTTGAGGATGCTACTTGGGAGGGGGAAGCTATTTTGCAGCACCCAGCGTTGAGATTGCTTGAGGCCAAGCAATTTCAGGAGGGGCAGACTGTAATGTCCCCTCTTTAGTTCGACATGACATTGATCATGGATTTTTCCTATTCCAAACTCTCGTAGGCAAATGGTGTGGAGAGAGAGTCAATTCTGCGGATCAGATGGTCATATCTTGCTCTTGAAGAAGTGTTAAGAGGTTATATTTTATTATTATGTGTTATTGGGGCCTACATGTTATAATTTTAAGGTGAGTTGCACTTTTTATTTTATAAAATTACTTTATTATAAAAAGTGCATTATAATGAGATTTTATAAAGGATGTTTCTAGAAGTTCTAGAAAAAGTGCATTATAATGAGATTTTATAAAGGATGTTTCTAGAAGTTCTAGCAACTTCTTAGAAAAGTGAATAAATAGAGGGTTGGGCCTCTCATTTTGGACATGCTTGGATTTGAGATTTCTTCTACTTCTTCCATTGTGGAGCAAATTTGTAGTCTCTTGGGTCTACAAATTATTATTTGATCTTTGGGAACGAATCACTCCCTTGGATTGGCGACTTTGAGGGTGTGAAATATCACCTGAATTGTTGCATTTGAGGAGTTGGTAATTCAGCCATCTCATTTGGACTTCATTGAGATTCAGTTATAAGGGTTTACTTTGGTTGGAATAAGGGTTTCAGTTGTGCCCTAGCATTTGTGGATTGATTAACAGGGTTTGAAGACACAGTTGTGCATTATTTTCAGACTGCCAGTCCAGGGTTTGGACCCACATTTTTTCTCATAACTCCTAATTGGCTTGACGGATGAATTTCATATTTTAGGGGGTTATTCAGCAACCCTATGCACCCAGATTTACTTCTTTTGGAGTGACAAAAAAATGCTGCAATATTTTTTATCTAGCAGTCGTACCAGGCCGTACCTGTACGGCCCTGTCAGTTGGGTAGCAGCAGCAATTTTGTGAGTTGGTTTGGGGCAGATTGTGAGGTCTTCGTGTGGCATTAATTCAGCATTCATATCCGGAAAAATTGGAGCTATTCCAGGTGCACAAACTGAAGTTTTGATTGCCAAAATATTGCATGTTATGGATTAGAACAATCAGCACTATCATTGCATAAATAGTTATTTCGAGTCATTAATAACTATTGTAAAAGTTTCGTCATTTGCATTCTGAATCTGAACTGGGTTATTGTTCATGTCATAACATTGCATTGTCAAGAGCTTGATGTATTAGAAGTGCATAGTTCTGATAGTCTCTCATTGTAATCAGTTCTATTTGCTGTCATAAAATCAGAATTGCATTGGACTTCATATTTGAGTTTCATATTGTCATCTATCTCTTAGATTGGTAGTGTTATAATCTGGAATTGTTGCTCATACATTATTGGCATCATATATTGAGGTTTCTTTGTACAACAATTAGTAATATTGTAGCCTTATTCGGTTACATGCCAACTATTTGACAAAATTCCTAAGTCCAGTTTGAGGGTTTTAGTGGCCTTTATAGTAAGGGTCATTACAGTTATAGAGTCGTGGCTGAATGGCTACGAACTAAAACTAGTGTGGAAGGTTCTAATACTGATGCATCTGAGCCACAGGTAAATAAGCTAAATGAAATTTATTTCAAATTGAATACTTTACCAATTAGTCTATTTGATGTTAAGTTCCAATATAAAGTGAGTATATCTGTTTTAAGCAAGCAATGATAACAATGCGCAGGATGTTGGAATGCAGCCTGACAATCCTTCTACACAATCTGTGGATGTCGAAGGTTCGCATGATGTGCATCCCAGTGGTGGAGGTATACATTTTCTATTAAATTTTTTATATGTAATTGCAATTGGTGTTTGGATTAACGTAACATTTTGTATAGCAGCTGTAGAGGATCGAGGGGTCGATGTTCATGACCGTGTTGACGTTGAGTCCAGACAAAATGATGTGGTCAGATAAGGTAAAGAGACATAGTTATGTTATTTAAAATAATTAAATACTTGTAACAATTATAATAAATTATTTTTAATTTAACTCTTTTATTTGTTATTGCAGAGGACCCCCCTTTGCAACAGCATAGGAATTTGAGATCATCAAGAACAGAGAAGAAAACAACTGATGAGGGGGGAATTGATGATGAAACTGATGCTCCTCTTAGAGCTTACATAGAAAAAAGAAATAGAAAGAAAAAAAAGAAATGATTGTCACTACATACCTTAATTGATAATGACTATATTTAATGTCTCAATGAATTTAATTATGTGCTAATGAATGTTCATGAATTATGTGTTAATGTAGAATATTGATGAATGTTGCATGTTAACGAATCTAATGTGTTAATGAATGTTATCATGTGATATTGATTGAATGTTATCATGTGATATTTGATTGAATGTTACATTTTATTAATGGTTGAAAGAATGAATGAATGTTAGATGTTAACGGGGAATGTAGAGTGATGTTAGGGGGAGGGGGGTGGGGCCAAATGAGCTTCCACCTTCACGTGGTTGGCCTTGTTTAGTAGAGAATATTAAACTATTCTTGAAACAAAGTGAAGCTCAATAAGATACTTGTTATTACCTTTTTTAAAAAAAATTGTGTGCTTTAGCCTTGATTTTTGAGCATGACATTAACCTTTAAAAAACTCCATGGTTAAGAACATTTGGGTTGGAGTGGTGCTTGGGTGGGTAACATCTCGAGAAAGCCCAACGCTTCACCTCCGTGAGCAAACCTAGATGCAATGAGTATTTAGTGTTCTATTCATTCTAATGAGAAAGAAGTTATTGTGAAACACTACTCATAAACATAGACCAATGAGTTTGACCGAAAACTACACAATTGAATCCTGATAGCAACATCACAACATTAAAAAAACTTATAACTTGTTAATGCACAAGAAAATTTTGTGTCAATAACAATAGTTTTTGGCTAGTTGAAAGTAATACTTATCTAAGTTGTTTGTACTTCCTCATGTAAGACATTTGATATTTACTTTATTGATACTAGAATAAAATATAATGAACTCCTCCTTAGACCGTTGAAGATAATAATGCAACAAAACCAAATCTATAAAAATTAAGAAGAGTGTTGACATAAGAGAAAACAAGAGGAGAAAAGAAACATAAGATATATACTCAAATAACCACCCTACCCCAAAACACACGAATGTGTGTTAATTCTCCATATAGGTTGTGATACACTCATAAAATCCAATGCTTCATAAGAGATCACCACTCTAATTTCTTATGAGTTCAAATACCATTTCCTTAAAAAAGCCAAATAAAATTGTCCATTCAATCTTCATCCAAGCCTTCAATATGTAGGCCAAAGAACCTACATTGATTTTCGAAATCCATAAGCCAATACTTGGTTGAGATAGCTCAATTTACTTATGTGATCCAATGCTTCATAAGGGATCTATGTTTGATAAGTATGGTGTTTCATAGCATACGCCTGGTATTATGCTAGGAACACCGGTGCATGATGATGCAGTGGACTAAATTTTATGTTACAAAATTTGTTGTAGCTTAAGAGGGGAGACAACCAAATTTTAAGTTGAAGCTTCTGCAATTGTCAATTTTGAGATGACAAAATATATTATAGGGAATTTAATGTTATTATGGTGAATAAAGCAAAGAGGATGTTATTTTTCAAGAGTGGTTTTGAAAGATTTGATTAAAATATGATTGAAAGAATACAAATGGAAGTGCGTGTATTTCCATTACTCATTTGTTTGAGGATTTGATAAATTGTCCTAAATTGCTAGATAAGAGAAACATCCCCAAGATACTCATGGAAAACTATCCTTGTCCTTCAAAGAATGTTATCATAATGCTGAACTGGCATATTCTTACAAAAGAGGTTCAAACTTCCATTACATTCATAGGAAGTTGAGGGGTAGTGCTACTATCGTGAAATCATTCTAGAATGTCATTGGATGACTTAAGAAAATTTTCAAAGCTATTCTTCCAAATGCATTAATTTAGTGATTGCATGATGAGATAATTCTTGTGTCATTAACTTCATCAACCCTAGAAGAGGAATGTCGAAAATGTTATTAATGATTGTCAAAGAACGAAAAAAAATATTGTTCCCATGTTGTAGTGTTTTGTTGAGTGGTTGTCAATTGGAGCATTATGACATATAGGCAATCAAACAAGTCCTCAAGTTTATAAGCGGCACACTTATACTTCCCCTGCAGGCCATTCAAAACATTTGGTGATTCCTTCCAGCTTGAACCTCCACTTCCTCACAGTTTGACATGTTACTTGGATGGTTTGGCCTTTTAATCAGGCTTCAAATTATTACAAAAATTGTGTTATGGCAAGCCCTAGGCTCATAGCATTGTCTCTATCCATACCTTAATCAATCTGCAAGCTCAATTTGGGATGCAATTTTCTAAAGTCTACCCAACTAAACTTCCCAAGAAGACCACCCTGTCGAAAGGGATGAGACTCTTCTAAAAAATGTGTGTACTATATGCCTAAGGCGGAATAAGGTTTTACCAATGGAAACCCTCTCAACACATACAGCAATATTGTGCTCCTCCCCACCAATCATAGCAGTGAATGGATCCATTCTTGTGGTCTAAGATCTATAAGCCGAGGTGTAATTTATTTTTGGCTGGTATACCCACATTCTTTGGCAGCTGCTCAAATTAAACAACAATTCTTTTCAACATCATCAATGGCTACTTCCATGTCAGTTTGGTCCCATCTCCTGGCAATAAGAACTATTTCATCAAAACCCCAAATCTTACATGGACATTGTATTTTTATTCTGCCATATTTTGTGCAGCTTAATCCCCGATTCCTTCACTTGCCACACAAATTGTGCCAATAAGGGCCTGGTTTTCTTTGGTTGTTTCTACATTGATATTGGTTGGTTTCTGTGACATGTCAGCATAAATGTGGGAAACCAATATGCTATTGATTTTGGGAGGATGTAAGATGCTACATGCCTATCAACCCCAAATACTACAAAATACATTTAATTTATAAATAACAATGTGCATGGTTGGGGTTAACGAGTAGTTCACCCATGTGCTTGGTTCTAATTTGATGAAAACTAAATCTCTTAATAACCTGCCTCAAAAAACAATTTGGCAATTGAGATTGGATATTAAAAACCACATATCTGGCTGTTTGGATGGTTTGCTTGTAACTATGTAATTAATGCATTGGATTTCGGTTGGATCAGAATTTTTCTAATACCCATTTTGTCTGAATTGTTAAGGTAGCTCTTCCACAAGAATTTTTTTCTGCTTTAGATAACTTGCATTTCATTGCAGGTTTCTGCGGTGTATTGATTGGAAAGTAATAGTGACTCATTTCAAAAAATTATCAAATTTGTGGGATACTCAGCTTCAGAACCTGCACAAACATACTCCTGTTAAATATTTTTATGGATCTATCCAAAGAGTTCTCTTAGAGATTGCAAGTTCTTGCAATCCATACTACTAAATGGAATTGCTTCTGCGAAGATTGTGCAACAAGTGGATTTAAAGAACTAATAAAATTTAGAATAGATAAGTGTGATTGTTGTCGTTTGGAAAGAATGCATGTTTTCTGCTTCTCAATAACTTTTCTTACATCATTCTTTGTTACCTCTTACAAGAACTGGGACGACGGTAGGAGAGGTGGAAAATAGTGTTTGGAGTTCTCTTCGGTGATTTAGGTAAAATACCATTATGCGATTCCATGCTCTATGGTGTTCTGATTTGGTTTGATAGTTTCTTCTGTTCTGAAATTTGGAGTTTTAGCCTTCGTCCCTGTTTAATACTAGTGTACAAATTTGTTATAGATTTGGAGTCTCGATTTTACTATTGAGTTTGTGTTCCTTATCTCTTCTGTGCTCTTTAACCTTGAGCAGTCAAATGATGAAAACATTGACAATATCCAGTTAGGGCTATGTAATATTGTTCCATGCCTTCACTAGACTAAATTTAGTTGTTGTAGGTATTGGTCTCTTGGATTGTTTAGTTCTACCAATCCACCCTTCTACATCGTTATTCTGCAGGATCCTTGAGGTTGTCAGCCTCTGAAAACTTATACCAAAACCATTCTGCCCTGAAATCCTCACGCTGCTACTTGTGATGGCCGGGAAATTCAGTTTGCCTGTCTTTACTGGTGGTTGTGTCAGATTGCATGACCTCCAAGCGAGCTGTTGTTTCACACTGGGGTCTTTCTGACGGGATCCATTAAAGTTCGGATAAATTACATCTATATAGGCGGGTGTGTGAGCCACTTCATTGAACTTCATATTTTGCATTGCAAAATTTGCTTTAGGTTTTTTGTAATTAATTAGCATCTCATCATCTTATTCAAATTCCATTTTTATTCTTTAATTGTAACAAGCTCGATTTTACATATAATGATGTGTGTGTTCTATTCTTCTGTTTAAGATAGTATGGTCCTATAATTCACTAACTTCAATGTTTGATTCCTGTTACTATGATTTAATTTTACACTTAGTTATTGATATAAATTAAAGCAAGCTTGTATATATCTCTATTGGCACAACCCATGGAGCTTCATCCTCATACCAGTGATTCTTTAGCAAGCTACACCTTATGAGAATTACAATGTTATAGTAAAAAGTATAAATTCTAGAAGCATGGGTAGCAAAAAGGTGAGAATATATATTTCATTTAGCCGTGTAATGGAGTCAGAAGATCGAGAGGATGTCATTACCATCTCCAACACCAGCCGAGGGAGCAACAATAGGGCACTGGCAAACAATATGTGTACAACCAACCTCCACGATAAGAAGAGAAAATGGAATGGAAGTTTCTCGGTGTGCCATCCAATTGCTTGATATGACTCGTAGGCCTATTGATCTGATGCTTTGGGGCTCAGTAGCCGAGCAAGTGGGCAGTGAATTGCAACAAAGCTACTACTTGCAAGATACTACAGTTGTAGTGGTTAAGGGAGGTCGTGTTACTGAGTTCAATGGAAGAGTACTCAACACCATAGGTAATACAGAACTGATGATCAATCTCCAAATTCTAGAGACATCGGAGTTAAAGTCATGGTTCGATGACAATGTTAAGGACAACAGTGAGCCATCAATTAGCTATGCCCCACAACCTCCTGCAATATTGAGAATGACAATTCATGACATACATGATCAAACTGTGCGTTCTACTTGTGCTATAAAGTGCATCGTGAAAGCAACCATTATAGAGGTCAACATAGACAAGCTATCCTACCCGACTTGCCCCAACCAAGTGGCAGGAAAGCAATGCAAGAAAAAGTTGTCTGAAAATACAAATGAAGAATGGTACGGTAAAAAATGTGACAAGCAATTTAAGGAATGCAATTATAGCTACATGGTCTGCCTATAATTGCAAGACCACACTGGGGAGCTATGGGCAATCACATTTGATGAAGGAGCAATACAACTGCTCGACATGACTACGAACACATTGCTAGAGCTAGCAGCTGAAGATGATGCTTGTGGCGGGGCCATTGTGGCGGCGACGGCAGTTGGCGTCGCCACCACAGCGGCCCCGCCATATTGCTAACTACGGACGTCACAATTGCGACGTCCACACGTGCATTGCGACAAAATAAGCGTCGCGTGCATAGCGACGTCGTCATAATTGATGATTTTGCATCGCAATTGCAACACATTCGCAAACATTGCGATGGCCAGCAACATCGACAACAGCGCTATCGCGCCGCTAGCACCGTCGCAAGTTTCCATGGACGTCGCAAGTGTGATGCCCATGGAAGAACTGTAAAGGCTCCCGCCTCAGCGAACCCGTGGGCAGATGCCGATGCCACCTCGTCGCAATGCGTGGTGAAGACATCAGAATTGCGACGGGAACCACATCCATTGCGACGGGAGCAATGATGGGTTAGAATGTTGAGCTTGTGATGGATAGGCATCAAAATTGCAATGTCCAAGAATAGACGTCGTAATTTGCGACTAAAAAACAACGACGTCTGCTACCATCGCAGTGGCGATACATTTGCGTCACAATTCTGACACTTGGCCGTCGCAAATCAATGCCAAATGTATTAGTGACCTGTGAGACGTGGTCAACATGGTGAGGGTTGTAGCACACATCCTTCATGTAAATAATCCTTAAAGCTTTTGTTGAAATTCTTTAGAATAAGTGAGAGGGGGGTGAATCAGTTATCCAAGGTCTAGATGTACAAATAAAACTTTTCAATGCTTAGCACATTCATATCCATAAAACCATAACATGCATGCATCCATTAGATCATACAATACCTTAACTTAGTAGGTTACTATCCTAGGTCAAAATAACTTTGTAGAAATGTAAACATGAAATAATATAAGCACATTCACACAATTTGACACAAGGATTTTACGTGGAAATCCAATTTGGGAAAAATTACCAGTAATATGCTACCTACTTTCACTCTTCTAAAGTGATGTCCTATGAAAGGCCAACCCTATTAAAGGTTAAAATACACACTATTAAATATGACCTGGTTAAAGGATTTCAATCACCCTATTAGGAGTGGGCCTTATTAGAAGACTTTAAAACATGCCATTAGAATTTCATCCAATTAAATGATTTATAAATGACTGGAAGGTCAACCTTAATCCAAAGGATTTTATCCACACTGGTACAGTTGTTAGAAAGCAACAGTAGGACTTGATGTGATAAAAACTTACAACTCACTAGCAGATTGCAAGTATCTAATTTAGCCCTCCATTCTACTTGGCATTCATACTCTTCAGTTCTGATAACTTTTTCACCCTTCAATCATCCATCCCCTTAAGCCTTCTTGCTTTGTATGCTAACTATAGTCTCTTCTGTTTGGCCACTAGATGAAACAATACCCTAGAATTCTTGTCTTCCTTAGGTTCTTGCACATGACAACATTTTCTTCTAGCCAGCTATCTCTATAAATAGAGAATTTATATCTTTTGTCGCTAGACTACAATCATCCATTTAAGGGTTAAGTAAGATTAAATGAATCTACCCAATTTTCCATTTGAGTTCCTCTAGAAACTTCCTCTACAATCCTCCTTGAATTTTCCTCAAAATGGTTTACCTTGAATTTTGTGCCACCAACTCATCATATTCACCTTCCACGCACTTCAAATAATTCAAGAACTCAAATTAGTCAGCTCAGATTTGTCAAGTCTTTAATTTAACACTATTTGTTGTCATTCAACATCTATATTATTCTATCACTTGGCCAACACTAGTTCACTCAGAAAATAGTAAAGTTTACCGATGCCCAGCACCAACTAAACTTTACTTGGCATATACTAACTTTTACTTAGTTTGCATTGTTTGTCTTCTTTGCTTAGCACCTATTGATTTTCACTCAATTTCTACTATTTTTTGCTTGGCTTACACTAATTGCTTGGCAAGGCTTGGTAGACATTTATCTTACTTGATCTTATTCTAGTCTTTGCTTGAGTAATCCTTCATTATAGATTTTAAGTAGATAAACAATACACTATATTATCAATTTCATACTTGTTCTCAGTGCCTTTTATACACCAAATAACTCAACCTTTCTCTAGGTTCTCTTGTTCTCTCCTCTTTTCAAATCCTCTTCATCAATCAACCACATGATAGCATTCAAACTAAAAAGAAATTATCTCACCAGAAAATAGTAGGTTTGACATCATTCAGAAAATAATGATTGTTTCATTACAGGTTCTATAGTTCAAAACAATCTCTTTTTGACACTTTAACTATTCATTTAACCTTTGCATGCATTATTGACTCAACTTATGTTTGGGATCCTTCTAGTACCCCATTTGATCTTTATCCATTGCAAATATCTTTGATAATAATGTATTCTTTAGCTCATGATGAAGTGTGGACAACTCCTTCAATCTCCATTCTGATACTATCGAATCCAATGTCAACAATAAGGAACTTGCAAACATCTTCATCTGTACCAAATACAGCTAGAAATATATATATATATATATATATATATATATATATATATATATATATATATATATATATATATATATATATATATATATATATATATATATATATATATATATATATATATATTGTTATGTGCTAGTCATGCATTGATATTTTTTTCAGTGCATTTTACACTCATGGACCTATTTTTTGTACTAATATATAAAACTACAGTTGATACAAGAATAGAGACCACTGCTACTAAAGCTGAACCATTTCCTAGATCAGCTCGTGTTACTAGTATTGGTTCATTTGTGGGGTAATTTTTGTTGAATAGGAAAATTATGTTTCTATTAAAAGTACCAAAGCTTCTAGGTGCTTTAAAATTATAATTAATTACATTATAATATAGTTTACTTATACATAACTCATTTTGGACCGATAATCCCATGATGTTTTTGTAGGAAATGATGTTTTTTATGATACTCTTTTGGAAATGACATTGAATCTATTTAGACCCACCATACATAAAAGGTACATAGCTTCATATCATTGGTACAATATTTTTCTTTTCTTCCATTTATTATACTATATTAAAGTTATATATGTAACAATTTATTTTTTCAAAAAAGGTTGAATGAACGAGATCCTAAATTTAAAAAATCAGCTTATTACATCTTTAGAGGACCTCTTTGGAAAAACATTTTTTGGCAGTGCCCTACTTCTTAAAATAACATCAAAACATACAAGGATTGTGAGGGGCCAATATAGAAGGGATCTAAAAGATAACCCAAAGTATGAGCATCCTCCTATTATTCCACCAATGGAGTGAAATGAAATAATAGAAGATACAAAAGAGAAAAGGCTACATGGTAAAGGAATTGAACTAGAAGAGGGAAAAAGAAGGTATGTCGTGATAGTATTAAGTAGAATGTAATCATACAATAATTAGTGATCTTTGTAAATATACAATCTAACATTTTTCAAACTTTCATATACTATGGGACACATCAAAAGCTATAGAAGTGAGAGTAAAAAAGGTTGGCCAACACAAACTTGGCTTTGGTGGCTATATGAAACTTCACTCTCAACTTGTAAGTAGAAGTAATGGAATTTCATATCATTTTTTTGTATATAAGGTTGTAAAAAAAAAATTAAAATCAAATCATGCATGCAAAACTTATGATATTAAGCAAAAAATATAGGGCACGTAATTCAATGTAGATCCCACAGATGACAACAAAAAATTGCCTTGAAGGAAGGCTATAAAGTCATGGCTACACTCCAACGCCAATAATCTAAAAGCCATACCAAAGAATATGGTGTACCAGATAAGACACGGGTAAATTGGTCAAATAGAAAGTAAATCAAATTGAATAGTTGAGAAATTTCATATTTGGTGTTAATTTCCAACATATATTGACTATTTCTATGCTATATATTAAACAATGATAACAATGTGCATGACATTTCACTGTAGCCTTCAAATCCTATCACAGAACGTGGGTGTGATGAAGGCAATGATGTACATCACAGAGGTGGAGGTATTAATTTTTTATCAGAAATAAATTCTATAATTATTAATAGAATTTAACATCTTTAATTGCAATTGGCCATATAACATTTTTTAAAATATTTTAGAGCATGTTGAACATCATGTTGAATGAGTGGAGCATGTTCAAAGTGTTCAACATGTTGAGGTGGTGACAAATCAGAATGTTATTGTACATGATGTGGCATTGTTAGGTAAAGAAAAATTTATTTTATGCTCTATTGGTTAATGAAATACTTGTAACAGTAAAAAAATGTATATGAATTTAACCCATTTACTTGTTATTGCAGTAGACCCCCCTTTATTGCAGCAACCTCATGCTCCTCAAAACATGAGGAAGCATCATAATTTGAGATCACAGCCACAAGAGGAGGAGAATGAGGAATATATTGATGCTCCTCTTAGCCTTTTCCTAAAGAAATCTAAGAAAAACACAAAAAAGAAAAGATATTGATGCTCTTTGATAAATCTTGTTTGATTAACTTTTTTGGATAGTGAAAGAATATTATTTCAAGTAATTATCGATGAAAGTTGTGTATTAATATTGAATTTTATGTCATGTTAATAAATATTGTTATGTGTTAATGAATTCTTGATTAGTGTTGTGTATCAATGAATGTTATATCATATTAATGAATGTTATGTGATTGTATTGATTGAATGTTATAGTTCATAAATGGATGAATAAATGAATGAAGTGTGTAAGTAGATGTTAATGGCGAATTTATATTGAGTAGTTATAGCATTCCACCTTCACATGGTTGGCCTTCTTAAGTAGAGAATATTAAAGTATTCTTCAAACCAAGTGAAGCTCAAACTAACATACCTTCATTATTTAATCTATTTCATTTATTCTAGGTCTTTTCTCATAAATGCATTTTGAATGTGTCATTTTCATGCTAATATCAAATAAAAAATTGGAAGGGCCAATACGCAACTTGTTTGGCATGATTTAGCTTCATTTTTTGTAAGTATTCTCTTCTTGAATGTGTCAACCTCTCTTGGTCTAATCTAGATTATTTCATTGGTTTATCTTTTGAGTAGGTTAAGTGTTAAATTAGTAATATATGTTAACAGTTCCTTTTAACCACTAGGGATACCAAATCAACACGATTAGATCCTTAAATCAATTAGGACATAGGAAACACTGAAAACCTCTAAGTACATAAGTTTTTATGTTAAAGATGATAGGAAATACTAGTGAAGATATTGTATGGAATACTTGATTATTATTTAAATCTAATTTATCTCATTTCCTTCAATTCCATTGAAATATTTGATCCCCATGAGGGTCACTTGGTCCAACTTGAAGAAATGAATAAGAAGTGATGAAGCTTGTCTAGAGCTATATTAAATGAAAAATTGTATGTCTTCAAAAGAAATGATTTAAAGTTAATTTTGAAAATTAAATTTATATCACAAGTTGTGTACTTTGTACTAAATGTTGTCCTTGCAAACATGTTGATACTAATGTGTGATTGATGTAGTTATGGTATAGGTGGTTATGATGGATCAACACTTTTATCTAGTGTGGAGATGTTTGATCCTCACACAAGTTATTAGGTCATGGTAAAATAATTTCTCATGATCAAACCATGTTTCTTTCATAACTTTTCGATCTTAACATGCATCTAGGTAATAGAGTTTTATGAAATCTATCTAAGGGAATCCTTTTGTCATGTTTTAACTCTTACTCCTAAACACAAATTGAATCATGGTAATGGCTTACAAATTTTGAGTTCTAAATTTTATTATAATGATGTATTTAAATAGATTGATTCAATTTCCTTACCTCGGGGATATGGGGCTACAACAATTCTTAAAGATTCCATCTATGTAATTGGGAGTTATTGTAGAGGGAGAATATCACCATTCTGCATGCCATCATGTATATGTTTAAATATATGGAGTACCATAGATAAATTCTTCAGAGAAATGGATTTTTCTAACTATTAGTTTTTGTGAGTTTAGGTTGAATGTTATCATGATGGAAATGATTGGAAGACCCTATATTTAGCAGTTATTGGCAAGTGATCTTTCTTAGCTTTTTCTATTTTATAAGGTTTGTCTCAATCCCAATAAGTTGCAGTTTCATTTTCTAGATGTGTATGTCAAAGCAGGCGTACAATAATAAATCATGTAAAATTGTTTTGAACTTTTCAGCCATCTCTATCTGTGAAATTTTATAGTATGATTCTAGGTGCCTTGCACATAAACTAAAAGTGATATGGTGTTCAATTACTAGGAAACTTGATTTTTTTTGGATGTGCCTTGGGATTTCTTGCCACAATAATCTACCATACTAATAGTCTCACAATGACAAATTTTGAAATAGTTAAGCATTGGTCACATATTCATTATGTTGAGGTTAGGTGTCATCCACCTTGCTTTAATAGTGTTCATATTTACTATAATTTATTTTATTTATGCACACACATATTAATGGGAATCCATAATCCCAACTGATATGCCAAGATTTTCCACATGTAAAAATATGAAAATTCTACAAGTAATTTCCACAATCCATAAATAATGGAAAATAATTTTTGGGATTTGATTGTGCATGAATCTTTAACATCAATGTTTCGAATCACACTCTATGATCCATCCTCTGGATTTTTCTTTCATATTTTTTCACCCTAATAATAGATCACAGAGTGTGATTCAAAACATTGATGTAAAAAATTCACACACAATCAAATCCCAAAAATTAACTATCATGAAAATTCTAATTTGTATTTGGCATGTTGCAAGTAGTACTTAGTGTTGTTGAATTCATAAATGCAACTTTGACAATTATAAAGTTTGAAAACATTACTTTGTGAAAAGAACATGAAAAGAGAATGTTTGATGTGGACAAGAAAATCAACAAAGTTCTTTGGCTAACACATGAGATTATTGTGTTGAGAAATTCGATATGTTCAAGATTTATGTTTGATTTGGGTAAAGAATCTACCCATGATTTTCACTCACATGGTAATTTAAACTATCATTGGTTTCCAATTTTGAGCTTTTCTATAGATTAGATCGATGCATTGACGGTAAAATGCATGAGGCTTACATCTAATGAAGGGTTATGATGTTGTTTTTCTAACATATTGACCTCATTTCTCTTGGTTGTGGCATTGTAGTATGGCCTTGGATGTATGTAACGCAAAGTTATGCTCCTGGATTTCTACTGTAATGATTTTGTGTTGCTCATGGTTGTAACATTGTAGTATGGTCATGGATGTATGGCTAAGATATTGTTGATTTGTTCAAATTGTATCTAGGTGGAAAGCATATGTTTAAGGCATGGGTTAGAGGTGGATCAACTCCATGAAGCCAATGGTTCAAGCTCTCCTTGTACTCCTGATAGAGCACTAATACTCTGAATATATTGGAACTACTTTTTTGAATAATATATTATTGTGTCCTTTGGAGATTGATTTTCCCCCAAAAAGGCTTCCCAAAATATATCTTATGATGTATTTTTATGTTGTTTAAGTTCATATCCATAAATTTTTTTCATTGCTTCTCTCCTAGGATTAATGTAAGAAGTGCTTAGTTTTCCTTTTGCAAGCTTAATTTCCTTTCATTTAGTACTAGAGCTTACTTTCAAGTTTCAAATACAAGTGAAGTTAGGGGGAAAGTGGCTAGCATTTGGAGTCAAAGAGATGGTTTTTGATAAAGGAGAGTTTTCTCTTTGTGATATTAGAACTATTTTTCCTCTAGCAACATGCTCTTTGTTTTCCACATAAACATGGATTAGTGCTTGATTGTTGAGCCTTATCAACTCCAAATAAAAAAAGATATTTACTCTATGAAAACCATGGGATGCTAGACATTGTAATTGTATTACTGAAGTAGGAAATGCCAAAAGCTATCTTAAAAATTATCATGACACTTGTGTTGATACACTGAACCTACTAATTACAGACTTGGGTTGTTAGAGATTTGATGTGACTTGAATCTAAAGAGGTTGTTCATTTGGCACTGAATGTTGCTATGAAATTGTGCATTAATGATGGAATAATTTATCACTACAGTTCTTCTTGCCCTCTTTCTTGCTTGGCATGGACAATGTCCAAATTGTATCATGATCTCTCCTGTGTTGCACACTAAGCTATGCCATCAATGGGACATTGATATAGATATTTTTGATGGTGCAAAAGAAATTTATTTTATATCTGTGAAGTGATCTACAAATAAATACTTCCAATCATTGTGCCCAAATATCCAATATTTTCAATTTTACCTTGACATCTACCTTGAAAGGTATTGGCTCCTAATTTGATAGAATTTAAACTACCTTTTAAGATATCAAAAAACCTAGAAATTAGCTAGAAGCCATGGTGGGTGTTTTGAAATAATAATAAAAGGACCAACTAACAAGACATTCGAGTAATATCCACTTTGAACTTTGCAAGATTCTTGTGGGTTTACCTTGGGAATTAAACCTTACTTACTTCAAGGTCAATGTCTACAACATGAATTCTAGGAATAACAAATTATTTAGCCTTCTTTCTTCTAGTTTAGTGGTAATAAAGAGATGATAACTAGCCATTTTACCAAACCCTAAACACCATGAATCAAGTATAGGTTGGCATTTCACAATTAGATGATAGAATTGTAAAAGATTGATTAATTTTAATATTTCTTCTTTATGCAAAACATTTCATTCAAACTAATTCACAAGGATGGCCAGTGCCTCATCCATTGGGCTACCACTTACAAATATTACACACTTACTTCTGGATCTTACCTTAACATTTTGTGCTAAGATTTATATGTATTCATTTGCAGATCTCATACTTATCATATATTTTCTTAAAACTATAGTGTTCTTCCAATTCACATTAAGCATTTACATAATCCATTAGATTATTAGCAAAAGCAAGTTGAAATATAATTCAAAATGAATTACAACTAAAATTTTAATAAACTTTGCTATTAAATCTTAGAAAACAATATAGAAACAAGAAAAGAGACAATATCTGGGATGAAATCAGCTCTCTATATTTGTATTAATTTCTTTGAAAGTGTATACAATTCAGTGATAATCTTTGTTAGAAAAATAACACACACAGACTAGCAACAATAATTCTTATAGTCAATTTTGGAACTGCTTTATAGTATGCATGGATTGACTCCACAATTTACAAAGACTCATGCAAAATGAAAGAAAACTCAGACCCTCCTCTAGCCTGGGAACTCACTTATATAGTGTGAGTTGCAAAAAGCTTTAGGCATAGAGGGAAAAGGACACCTATCCTTAGAACAAAAAGATTTTCAAAAGTTCAAGACTATCACAGTCAAAACTTGCACGAGAAGTGACAAAAACTAGTGGTCTTTTATCTTGGTAACAAAATGGCTTCTTCATTGGTTACTTTGTGTTGGGGCCAATTATGTTGTAGTGGTTTCTTGCACATCCACTACACTTGATGATTGATCTTGCCCTTTTTTATTTTCTTCAAGTTGTGGGACCACTTGTTCTTCATTTTTTTGTGTCAAGCTCTAATATTTGGATATTTATTGTGACTAGTTGGTTATTTGCCAAATCATCAGTTTGGGTGGCTATATCTACTGTTGTAGTTTGTTGATTTTTTTCTCTATCATCTATTTAAACTTCTTCATAAACCAACTATATTTTTTCTGTGATAGTTGCCTTGTCCACAACTTTTTCCTTAGCTATCATCTATGACATCTGTATTGTTGGAAAGTAGCCTACCATCCACTTGTTAAAAAGTGTGTCATCTAGCCAGTCAAAACTCAAAATTTCTTTCTCCCTCTTCAAAACATCTTTTCTCAATTTTTGTAGCTCAACAAAATCATGCTTGAAAGAATCAAAGAATAATTGGGCCTAAACTATTTCTTCTATGGTACTTACAAACCAAATATAGTTCTATGTATTTACTACTTCATTCATCCTAACACTTAATAGCTCCTTCAACTCCTTACCCCATTCTTCTTTGTATTTTATACAACTTGGCTTTTTAGAGCGTGGTGAAATAAATCAAAATTTTTACTAAGATATCTTAAGAGGAAAAGTTTCAATCTTATATGTAGTACATCCCTCTTATGATCAGAAGTTATCAAATCATGTGTTTGATAAAAAAAATTCAATTTGATCATCATAATTGTCTATGATAGAGCAACAGAGAGCAGTGATGTCATCATATTTGTTGATACATTTATCCAAAATTGGCCTGAAGGAGGCTTCATTATTATTTAATTCTTTCCATATTTCTAGCAACCTTGATAATTCTAGGTGGAACAGGGGCCACTCTACCCTATCGACTAAATGCAAACTTATGTATTTGATCCTATCTTCATGTTGGATGCCTAATTCCACATGTAATGACCAAATTTTATCCTTCATCTCATTTAGTTCATCAACCATATAGAACTCTATTGTTGAGGCATGCTTAGAATTTCCACAATAGGATTAGAATCAAAAGGTGGCATGAAGATAGGAACAATTGCAATTCTAAGCTGGCTAGAATGTGTCTACCTAGTTTTATCTTCCAAATTGTTTTTCCATCTATGTAACTTTGTTCTCCAATAGGTAGATTTTCCTACCCCTTTCATCATAGGCTACCAATACCTTTTAAAACTTTTCATTCAATTCTAAGAATTTATTTTATCTTTATCACCAACCACCACCCTAAAATCTACTACGTCCTTATTCATCAAAGCCACATTTTCATTGTGTACCTCCTCAACTTTATACACCATGAGGCTCCCTATGTGTTCAAAATTTGAAACCTCCTGGATTCTAGCTTTATCTCTTTTTTGGATGAACCACATAACTAGGTCTTTATGGTCATCACTATATTTCACCCCTTTATGGGCTTGCATCACTTCCTCAATAGTCCTAAATTTAATGTCTGTCTTCTTTCTCATTGCATCAAAAATCATTGCATTAGCAATGTCCCACTCTGGCAGTATCAGGACTCCTGAATCTTTCAATAGTTGTCTTCCCCTTGCAAGGGTTATTTGATTAAACTCTTCCATGAGGTTATATTTAACCTCCTCTTCAATATCTGAGTCCTATCTAGAACGTTGCTTAGCTTTTCTTGCACTTTGCCTCAAAATTTTCAATGTTTCTCCTCCACAAAAATTGAGTAAATTCCCTAGATTTTACAAAAATTTCATCATCTAGGAACTTTTTTGTTGCCTTATCAATTTCCTTTCCTATGAGATCCTCTACTAGGAGGGCTAGGAATGGCATTGTGGGCTCTTTAGGTGCTCCTTCCTCCACCTCTGTTGTAATTATTACACTATCCCCTTGGTCTTCCATTTGTTTCAGTTGCTCCCTGAAAGAGTCTTCATCATCAATGTGAATGGGGGTCTATGAGAGGGAGTACTCCTCAGCCCTAGATGATGATACCTGTTCTAATTTCTTCCTCTTAGCAGTAGGTGTTGAAGGAGGACTTTCTTAAAAAATTCTCTTATACAAAGGCACATGTTGTATATTTATATTTTTTGCCACAACATACTCTACCTTCTTCTGCAATGTTTACTAACCTGGGCTTATGATGTCTCTACTTTCCAATCACTTCTCAACTTCAATGGCCTGGTCTAGGTAGGCTTGTATCAAAATTTCCTTTTTCTCATTTAGGGTTTGCATGAAGCCAACTAAATTGTTCATAAGTTTATTAATTTTGTCTCTCCAATATTTTATATTAGCTAGAGGATCATACTTTTTATCTAATGCATTAATAAACTCAAGAACTCTACTGTAAACTTTCCATTTCTCTTTTCTAACCACCCACTCTTGTAATGAAAAATCCTTCCTAATTATATCCTTAGGAAAATTAACAAAATGCTCATAAGATTTTTTTTTAATACTATCATTAAAAATATCATAAAAATCCTCAAGATTAATGAAACGTGAATGAGATTGGACCATATGGTATCTATCCAAAAACTTACCTAAATGCCTCCATCCTCCCTTAGTGAACACAAAATTGTGGATGATATTGAAATGAGGGAAAATTGTACATCTAAATCTTCCCATCAACTCTTTCTCTTCTTGTCCTCCTATCTACCATAGGAATTTTGCAATTCTAACTTTCACTAGCACTTGATATGGTAGGACATGGGGCTTCCCTTGGAAACCATACACTCTAAAGATAGTGAAAATAGAGTATGGGATGATGTATCCCTAGTTATGTCTCACTTTTAGTCCCTTGGCATGATCCCTAGGCCTGATCAATTCTAGCAAGGGCTGGGTTATTCTAGGGTTGTTTCTAGTTAGCAAAATCCTCAGCTTTGAGGCAAAGTACCTATCAAATCTAACAAAGCTGGCATTAGTGACCTCCTAGGTCATGTCAACACTCCAAATTTGGACTAGTAGTTTTTGTCCATCCTTCTCCAACTCTAGCTTCATATCCTTAGAGAAAGAAGAAACCCCTTTGTTCAAACATATGTACATCAGCAATGAGTACTAGCAAAAAGGCTTCTCAACTTTGGCCTTCCTGATTTTGATCAATCCATTTTGGATTTCCTCTATGAGGTATGTTGCAAAGTAAAAAATGGAACTCATACCATACTACAAGTTCTGAGAAATAATGAAAACTAGGGATCCTTGGATGTGATCTTGCTCATCCATCCCAAAAAGTTTGCAAAGGGAGAAATAAAATGCTTCTACCCTTGGATCAAAATATTTCCTCAATAATGGCTCTAGAGTATTAATTGTTACTAAGGGTAGATGCCCTATCTTCATAAAATCCTCTTACAATGGCCCTCTCCTTAGGTAAACCCTCTGAGCATCATATCATGCCTATAAGTCATCTAGGTCAATCTTTTCATGCAATGCATGGTTAGGGTTTAGCATGAAGACCTCCCAAATTACCTCAGGTGTGACCCTAAAGAGGTTTTCTCCTTCATGATTCTTGACTACCCTCAGCACTAGATCATACCTCTTTGCTATCATTGTTAACAAATCATCATCAAATAAAATACCAAGAACAATCAATTTTCCTATGTCAAACTACTATACATTTCTCAAAGGAGTATCATGCTTCCTCTCAAAAAACCATTTCTAAAACAATTCCAAACAAAAAATAGATGTCTCAACATCTCTTAACCAATTTTATTTATCATAAAAACCCTCACTAACCAATAATCAAGGTTTTTTGGGGACTAGCTCCTTCCCTTTGGTTGTCTCATTGGTGGAAAAGGGCAATTGCTCTAGAAAATCATTGCACACATTCCTCTGCTAGTAATCCACCTTCCCAGAGAAATCTCTTCGTGGAGGCATTTTATTAATAAAATTCAATTCAAACTACAATTCCTCATATGATAATAATTTTTCTAGTACTTACCCACAAGTTTCTTACTTCAACTGAAAACTTTGTCTGCAACAATTCAGTATTCAAGAAAATCGTACTCTAAGATCTAGTTCTCTGCACTTTGAACTCCCTTTATCTTTGTAGTTTATTCTACATTGAATCATACATTTTATGTAAATTTCCTTCATATGAATTCACCTTGATTCACTATCAATGCTCCAACAGTCATATTATGAATGTTAAGCTAAAATATTGAAATTTGGTCTTCGATCTAGGCATGATTAGATGATGCTAGTTTAATCTTTAATGACTACATTAACTTTTTAGAAAGTTGGACACGTATCAATTTTTTGCTTTCTCTCTTTGGCTAAAGTTTGAGCAACTTCAAAATGTGAGAAAGTGATGATTATCGATCTTAATCTGATTAAGGATCATGAAATATCCTAGTTGTAGTTGTATTCCTTTTAAAATTTGGGCCCACTAAGACATGTATCAACTCGTCACTTTCTCACTTTGGCTAAACATGATGCATCTTCATAAAGTAAGAAACTGACATCCATTTATCCTTATCAAATGGAATATTAAGATCTTCACCTCTAGCTATATGTATTGTGTGGCCTACATGGACACATGGTGACTCGTCACATTTCACTTTGGGTAAACTTCATACAACTTCATAGTGTAAGAATGTGATAGAAATCAATCAAACAAGATTTGGTAGCTTCTAGAAATGAATATCTTTTTTTATAGTCTACGTATATGGCCAATTAAAACATGACATTTGGAAAAGTACATTGACAACATTCTTTCGCAACTTGCAAGTCAATCTGGTCCCACAATTTCCACATGTTAGCTTGTCACTTTCTTGCTTTGGCTAAAGTTTGAGCAACTTCAAAATGTGAGAAAGCAACTATTGTCAATCTTAATTTGATCAACAATCATGAAAGATGTCCATTTATATACTGCTTGAAACCACAAAGAGAGCCCACATGGACAAGTGTCAATTCGTTGCTTTCATGCTTTGGATAATCTCCACGCATCTTGAAAATGTGAGAAAGTGATGATCATCGATCTTTATCTAATCAAAAATCACGAAAGTAACTCAACAAGAAAGTTGTGAACTAATCAAAAATAGCATGTGGGCTAACCATGAGACAACCTTAGGTTAAGGTAGAGTTATGCACTTGGGTAAAATGGAAATTCATGAAACATTTCAAAAGATTGCAGAAAAACCATAAAATAAGAATTTTTTTGAAGGGTATTAAGGTTCTAATTAGAATCTCATGCACATTTGAAAATGTGAAGAATGTTAACAATTTTTTTTTTTTAAACCTAGGTCACAATTGATACCAAGACAATGTAATTAGGGATTTTCTAGGGTACACATTAATCAAAAGAATAAGAAACCCTAACCAAAAGAACAACTCTAATTTTCACAACAAAATTTTAAGGTATTTTTAACATGTGAAAAAAGAGGCCAAAAAAAGGATTTGTTCTTGTGTGGTCACGAGCTATCTAGTGCATTGTAGTGCGAGGCTAAGTTGAGTCATGAAATTCCAGAGTTTGTAGCACTATGCTTCCAAAGCTTCATTGATCATGCGTTGAATGTTGGAAGACATATTTAACAAGTTCTTTCCATCTACCATATTAAAACTGCTACATTATGTATATAGTATCTTGAAGATGAAGCAAGAAAACATCCTTGCCTCTTTTATTGTATGTGTTTGTACTAGCAAGCAAAAACATTGCTTTCATATCAAGGATTCTTGTTGAGCCAAGGAGATGCATGGAGGATAGACCATACTTATGAATGATGGGTTATATATTATGCTAAAGAAAAACAAGAACAGTAAACCATTCACACAATTGAAGCACTTGATATTAGCAAATATGTTGTAAACATTTTCACTAGCAAACGAATATGCTATAATCTTTGCATAGAGTTTGGAAGCTAAGAATGAAGATTCTTGTGAACCAGAAGATGGAAACACATCTAATTTTGTTGTTTATATCTGTACAATGTCCATTAACAACTTTCTTAATGTGAGAGATACATGGATGTAAATGGAATACAATATGGTTACAAAACAAGAAAGACAATTTGTAATGATCCATTTCTGAACTGTCCACATTCTGCAGCCTTGTTAGTTGCACTCCCTGATAGTTTGCATTTTTTAACATGACCAAACTATGTCCATGTATAATAATGTTGAATTCTCCAGGTATCCTATGCGGGGTTATGTTTACTTATGCATGGGAATGTGTGATGATCATGTTGTATTTTTCACTTGATAACACTATCTTTTGTGTGGTGGTATTTGAGGAAAATGAAAGTTATGGGTTGCAAATGTTGAAAAGATGAGTGTAGAAGATTTTGTGTGCGCAAAGGTTCTAGTGTCTTGTGTGGTTGCACTTTGATTTCTCACTTAAAATTTCCACACAAAATGAAGATTTATTATATTAGATATATCTTCAAGATTTACCCCCCTATTAGGCAATATATGGTGGGTATAAATATTATGAGGCATTGCACTATTACAGCATATGAAAAAATCAAGTTACCTTTTTATAAGAAAAATCATGCAAATGTTTGGTATATCATTCATATTTCTTATGATAATTTTAGTTATAATGTGGGACATTATAATATGTATCTGCAATTTGTTTTGAAGGAAGTCTCATCAATGAAACTGGTTTTAATTTTTCTTGCAGTCATTACCATAATTCATATTTGCAAATGAGGCCAGTCTAGATATGCTAGAAACTACATTTGGATTTTTACAAGACCTTAGGTGGGACCAAACTCTAGATGATACTCCACTTGAACATTCTTTAATATAATGCCAAAAGTAATAGAGGGAAAAATATTTTGCATAGCTTGAACAATGTCAAGAATGAACTCTACAGGGCATCTATTACCCTTTTCCAATCATTAAAATCACAAAATATTTTTGAATGTGATGTTGACACTTAATGTACTACAGTCATTAGTACCTCACGTAATACCATATTTGCAACAATTTAAGTTCATCAAATATATGCAGTAACAGAATACACAGCCATATATATTAATACAAAGTAACACCTAAAGATAAATATCTAGACTAATCATCGACTAGGATGTCATTGATGATTACTCTAGATATTTATCTTCAGGTGTTTTTTTTTTTTAAATTCCATATTGGTCAAAATTTCAACTCAACTTGGTCCAAACCCTCATCAAGGCCAGTCAAACTTTTGACCATTCTTTGTCAAAATTTTGACATTTCTATAGACATAGTTGGTGTCATGGGTTTGGCATCCTGGTCAAATGGGCTAGAGATTTTGACCAACATTGGTTGAATTATTGACGAATGTAATGGCAAAAAGAATATGCCAATTTTGACCAAGATTGGCATAGAAATTTTGACCTCCACAAGGATCTATCAAAATTTCAACGAGAAAAATAGTGACAAAACCATTGGTCAAAAGATCAACTAATTTGGGTAGAACATTTGAACAATTTTTGTTGAAAATAGGGGCCAATTCTACTAGTGATAACAAATTCATTACAATTTTTTTATAAAAAAAAGAATTGCCTAACCAAAAAGAAAAATTCTCCAAGCTAAAACACAAAACCATCATTTCACCATGTCTTACGTTCTTAGATGATGATCCCAGAGTGCTTGGTTATTCATAGAGAAAACAATATCAACTAGCTCAGTTCTAGGCTCCAAATGTTGCTTGCTCCAAAGAGCAGTACCACCACTAGAAGAGCAATCACCAGGCATCATAGAAGAAAAACAAGAAGACATTTTACATTCCTCTATATGTGTTGCTACTACCATGTTTATCCCTGCATTATTCCACATATTCTCTTTGGAAACTCCACCCAAACCAAAATAAATAATAAAAAGAGGAAAGAAGAAAGCAAACAAACCATGTGTACAAATTTTCTGTCAACTTGGCTTGTGATGTTAAAATCAAAGCAAGGAAGCAATAAAAAATTATGTAAAAAATATGTTTAAGATCAATAGAATTAGATGTCAAGAAAAATCCACACTATTCATGATTGAGATAGATGACAACTTCCATCTCATTTACAACCCAAAGCCCAATTGTTTTAGATAGAGACTCTAGCTAACACACAATTTTTTTGCTTCTTTTACCTTAATTTGGATTACTTCATCCTCTTGTTTTGTAGTGAGAATAAACAAATTTCAAAAAATGTGAAAAGAGGATTAGTAGTTAAGAGTGATGTTAATTGTAAAGAGACTTCCATAGTTATGTACAATTATTGGTATCATGTTGTCTCCTTTTCTATGGTCATCACCTAGATGCAATGAGTGCTAAGTGTACTATACATTCTAATGAGAGATGGGTTCTTGTGTACCACTACTTACTAAACATGGGTCAATGAGTTATACAAATGAAACCTCATAGTGTTAATAGGTGTTATAAATAATTTTGAGTATCTTAAGTTCTTAACTTGGATACACTAGGTATGGATGATTTTTTTGTTTCTTTTGTCTAGGACTTAATTATAACCATTAATAAGTATTATCATGTCTCTTGGGGAGTAAAGACACCTATTTAGTTCTATCTATATATTCTATCATCCTATTACCTGTTCACTTTGACAATATAAAAAAATTGTATAATTAGTGCAATATCATACACAAATGACCCAACAATTATGTGCTACAGGTACCAAGAAAATTGCACAATTGATATAATCTCTAATCTCTTTTTCCAAAAAAAAAGTAGATATTGTCCCAATAGATTAATTGCATATGAATGAACATAAAATAGTAAACAAAAATGTTAATAGCTCTAAGAAGAGCTAGTTTTATCAACTTAGATGTGAAACCCAAATATGGATGATTGATAGAGAAGAGTGGGTAGGAAGAAGATGATTCTATTGTGCTCAAGGAGTGGTGGGGAGAGAATGGTTTTACATCATGGAGTGTTCAACATGCAAGGATATTTATGACGATTACATCGAGACACTAAATGTGGATTCCTTTAGTAATCTAATTGAAGAAGAAAAGATAACAAGGTTTACAAATTTCCTAATCAAGATACCCACCAAATGATCCAAGATATGAAAACAAAAAGATATTTAATAAAAATGTGTATATATATATATATATATATATATATATATATATATATATATGGAGATGGAGATTGAGAAGAAGAGGGATATGAAGAGAAGAGGGAGAGACTAAGGATTTGTGATTTTTTTAAAATTTGTAATTGCAAGTGGAATTCATTATAAGTCAATAAATATGAATGAGTGAAGAGATAAGAATGCAGTGCAAAGACAAATTAGAAATAAAAATTGGATATTTTTGAGCAATTATGATGGTTGGGCTTAATCACTTCATCATTAGCAGTCTATTTGATGAATGTGGTAAATTTGAAGTTTTTATTTTTATTTTTCTGCCCACGTGCACATAGTTCAAAGATACTACATTGTAGACATAAAATTATGTGGCCTAAAATGATATGGGAAAAGAGTGGCAAGAAAAATACATAAGGTTTATCAGATTTTACAGTTGTAAATAGTCTAATAAACATTTGTGCAAACTATAAATGTAGGGACAAGGGCACTGTCTACAGTGAAACTTATATGCACCCTCTTTCAATGAAAATATAAGTTCTTCCACTATTTAACACTTGATACGATTGTGTATGAGTTTCCATGTATCCATTGGCCATGATGCAATTATGATGACATAAAAGCCTATAATAACCAACCATTAAAGTGTGGACTGTACAAATAATGCAACTTAATAAATTGCAGATGTTGTAGAAAATTAAAAACAAACACACAAATCAAATTTAATGAGAAGACATGCCTAACATGCCATGATTTTTGAATGCCCTTACTGAAAGGTGTTACATGCCATTATTTACCAACGCAAAGTGCCAGTTTACTGAGAGTTGTTATAACTACTTTTAATAATGAAAATTATTATAACCACTTTTAATAATGAAAATAAAGAAAAATAATTGTAGAAGATTATTATGTCATGGAAAAAATGGTAACTCATTAAAAAACAAATAAAAATAGGAGAACGACAAAAATTCCAGCTAAAACTTTATTTCTGGGAGCAAATCTCCTACAAGTAGCCTATCAGCTAAAATATATATTTTAAATATAATCTATATATAGTATTCAATGAGTTTATTTAATGTTTTATTTAGGGCTAGACTTAGAATTTTAATATGATTAGAGATCCAATTAGAGTTTTTGTAATGCATGCTTAATAATAAAGAGCGATTGCAAGATTATAGTATTTAAAATTTATGGCAACAAGAAAAATCCATCTACCTTTGAGAAATTCTTTAGTTGTAAAACTAGTAAACACATTTTAGATATCTCTAAATTTATGATTAACTAAGCTAGGTTAATATTTTTTTTGGAAAGTCTTTTTTTATTTACTTTCATACATATAAGAACAATATTGTACTTATGAATTTTTTTTTCCTTAGACATTATTCTTAGATCTTTTTTTTTTAATGAATAGTCCCTTCTCTATTAAATAAAATATAAAAGTTACATATTCACAAAAAAGGGAGGCAAAATGGCCATATCCAGGTGGGGGGAGGACCACTTGGGATCAAAGGCAAGAGGAACTAGCTAGCTAGTAGAAGCAGGAGTAGTAGGTGGAGCAACCGGGGACCACCCAGAACCACATTGTGGAGAAGAAGAGAAACAATGTTGAACATCCTAGCCACTAGGAGGGTGATGAAGGGCCTGGGAGCGATGCATCTATGAGTGGTAAGCCAAAGATCTATGCTCATGATGATGCCCATGGGGTGGAGTTTGATCCATCAAAGTAGAATCTAATGGCACCTGAGTAACCATACACAGAGCATTGCCCCAATGATTGAGCAATTCCTACATGTGGGCCAACTTTTTGGCTTGTACTTGAATCTATAGTAGAACATTATTACATATGCAAGCTTTAGTATACATAAAAATGTTGCTATCAAGAAAAGTAACAGTAAAAAGGACTGCATTTCTATCTTTCCATAAGGTAAATAAAATCTTCAACCTAAAAGTATGCCAAATCTAAGAAAATTTGAAGGGAATTTTGGTGAAGTCCCCAAGCAAGACCATATGCCAAGAAAATGGCTCTAGTCTAAATTGGTTGGACAAATCACGAATCCAGAGCCAATACTATTGAGCCCTACAATAGCCAAAAAATGTGCAAGAAAGACTCTGGTTGACCACAAAATGGACACTGAGGGTTTGGAACACCTAGATTCTTGAGTAAAGCTCCCAAAGGTAGGCCTTGGAAGAGGACACACTAGGAAAAGTGTGCAGTCTTTGGATCAATGATGGCTTTCAAAATATTGTTAAACCTATATCTCTGGTTATGTTGTGTGAGGTGGAGGTTCTAGAACTAGTTGAGACTCTCAACCATGGGAAAGTGCGGCACCAATCACATGTATCACATTTTAGGCTTGTAATTGACTAGAGGAGTACATGAATACCATTTCCAATCCCTCCACCATGGCTTGACTGACTAAATACCTAGCTTGTGAAGCAAATGAGAGGGAAAGATAGAGACTAGTAAATCAAAAGTTTTTTTATTTGGGCAAGTCAAACAAAACTGGATCTACAAATCTTCCCAAAATCTCATACTCATGGTGGCTCTAGAAAATAAATCTTTGGGTGCCTTGATGCCACATTAAAAAAATGCAGAGCACTAATACCTTGAATCTTGGCTAGAGGGACACCCTCAATGGAAAACAAGGATGACCACCACAAATTACACCGATTCAAGGAAAGCCCATCTTTGAAACCATTTCTAGGCCAACAAAGCCATCACTTGACCACTTCCTAGGCTCTCTAGATGCTATTGACTACAAAGGATCCTATAATGTGTACAGGTTTAGTGGTGATGAGAAGGGTCTGAAATCCTAACCCCTTCCATGCTAACCTATGAGTAAGAAAGCTAGAGGAGATGTAGTGTCAAAGGAGAACTTTCTAGGATTCATCCCTGGAGAGAGCTCTAAGGACCCACTTGATAGATAAGGCAATGCCTTTTTTTTTAGTGGAGATAGGACCTAGACTACTAGATTTTTTTTGGAAAATAGAAATATTCTCAAGAAACTCGGTAGAAACCATAATGTTCCACATCCAAGGTCTAGAAAAAATCTCTAAAAAGTTTTTCCAACTTAGCATATGAGGCTCTAGAAGGGGCCAAGGAGGAAGAATAGTAGACATTAGTTGCAGCTAAAACTTTTGAGCAAATTTGGAACTTTCTAACAAGCGAGAGAGGCTTAGTAAGACAATAGTGCATCATTTTAGCAATTTTCTCTAATACAACATTCCATAGATTGACCACCAAGGCCTGGAAAGAAAAAGGAATACCCAAAAATTAAAATATCTCTCCATGTTGGATTCATCTCCACTAAAATTGAGCAAACCATGAAGGAGTGGGGAGGATGGGTTGTCTATAGCAGAGTGTCTTGTGTTATTGAATGGCAGACCCTGAAGACATGCAGAAAGTTTCCAAATATTTAAGCATGTTGTTGACATTAGCTTCATCCTCAATAAGTGTGAGAAAGGATTCATCAAAAAAATATTCATTGACTAGCTAGGATGGGGACTCCAAAAGAGAGAGAGTGTGGACCTGACCCAAAAAAAATGGAATGAGCTAGCAAATAACCAAATCCTTTGGCAACTAGGACATAAAGAATAGGGGCCAGGGGACAACCCTGGTGAATGAAACTGAAAAGACCAAAGGCCTCAGATTTCCTTCTATTAATGGTGATACAAGTGAAAGACTAGAAAAAAGCATCTCCATAGATTGAGGAAAAATTGGTTTGAAGCCAAGAGAATGAAGCATAGCAAGAATGAAATACCATTCTATGCAATCATAGGGTTTAGCAAAGTTAATTATAAGAAATAGAGCTTGCTTCTTAGATCTACAGGCCCATTCCATACCTTCCCATACAATAATGATGTTGTTCAAGATAAAATGGGATTTGAGGAAATGAGTTTGTTCTTGTCGAACAATCAAGGGTAGAAGATGGCACATTTTGAGCACTAAGGCTTTAGCTATGATTTTGTAGGAAACATTCAACAAGGTGATAGGCGACCAATTATATATGTCCTCTAGATCTCCATATTTAGGTATGAATTTAATGTTTCCCTTGTTAATAATATTTCCTAATGATTTGGAATGGAATGGTTCTAGGTACATCATATGAAAATTAGGCCCAGAGTCCCAAAAGACTTTGTAAAATTTATTGGGGAACCCGTCACACCCAAGGGCCTTGTCATCCACCATGGAAAAGATAGCCTCCTTGAGGTTGCTAAGGGTAAGTAGGTGCTCACCAAAAGTATGTTGCTCAACCAAAAGATGGTTTGGAGTAATAGCAATACACTCCTTCAAGGATTTCTCACACTCCAGAGTAAAATCTTGAGCAGTGAAAACCTTCTCGTAGTGATGAACGAAGGCTTGAAAAATGTTAGGAGGGTTTGAAAGAACTTGTTGCCCATCTTTGATTCTTTTTATCCCCACAGTGGTGTGATGGGATCAAAGAGCTTGGAAGAACTCTTTGGAAGCCCGATCTCCAACTTGGAGCCAGTGAAGATAGGCTTTGATTTGGGTTCCCTTGCCAATATAATTATCCATAATTTTCTTTTGATGACAAAGATTGGCAAGCCTTAGTTGCAAGTCTGAATCATAAGGATTCAAGACCAAATCATCCAAGGTAATGCATAGATCTTTGGTGGTGGTGCCATACAAACTCCTGTGGCACAAAGTAAGATGCCTACCATAGATCTAAAGAAATTTGGTCATATGAATGATGGCATCATTCCACCATTGTATCCACTCAACCTATGAGTGGGATCAAGATCCTAAATTCCAGACACACAAAATATGATCCATAGTGGGCCCATGACTCAGCAATGATGTGTTGAGAAAAAATTGAGTCTTAGACAGATGTCTCTGATTTGTTTTCTAAGTAACAGTAAAGAGAATGGGAAAGTGGTTTGACAAGGTCACATCTAGCAGGGGAATAACAAGTAAAGCTCTTTCTTCAAATAAAGAGAAAATAGATTGTGTAGAAATCATCGCATGATCAAGCCTCTTAAAATTCATGTCACAGTCAACTCTAAAATTAGACCAAGCGTGCCAAACCCCACCAAGCTAACGATAGTGAGCATTGGGATAAAAAAGGCCTAATTTATTATGCATGTATTACCAAGCCTCTTGTTCTCTAGCTATACAGTGAAATGGTAGAATTCTTTGCTTGTTAGTAGCCAACTCAACCATATTAAAGTCCCCATAAAAAATCCAAGTGGCAGGTGCCAAAGAATTTTCCATCCACTAGAGTGACAAGTGCAGCTAAGGTAGTAACATGAACAATCTCTAGTGAAGGTTGGGAAGAAGAAGACCCTTTATGCTTGGCTAACAAGGATGCCTTACCCTTGGATGTTACAGTTGTCCACTCATCCTTTTTGATGTTATCAAAATTCTTTGCATGACACTACTTAGCAAGGGCTAGCTTATGAGGCATGGCCAGGGGTCAGTCCTTGATCTTGTGATTAGCTGACTGACACTTGTAACATGTGTTTTATAGGTTTAAGTAAAGCACCTTCTAAGAGAAGGTATGTGCTCCAACTTGAATATCTATAGATTCTTTAAGGTGGCTAGAAATTTCTACCTTGATGCAAACCCTCCTTTGAGGATGCGCATTGAAAATTTTCTTTAGCTCGACGCATACCACCCTTTTGAGTGTTTGTGCAATAACATGAATAAACTTCTAGCAGGGAACTAGAAGGCCTGGAAACTTGACCCAGACATGGACTTTTAGCTTTTTGTCATCTAGTATCAAGAAATCATGAGACCACCTTTAGAAAACCAATAGTGAAGACTAAACTCACCATGACCCATGGTTAAAAACCATGTCAGATTAGGAGGGGTTCACAAAATGGAACAAGAAAAATCTCTTTGTAAGGCTATAAATATCGTCAAGCCGGACTCAGTAATCCATTCTTTAAGCATGCTTTCAAATTGAGTGTGACCCACAAAATATCTAATCAGGGTATGGTTCTCTAACCATTTGCATGCATCCTCAGACTCTTCAATATTAAGAATAATATCAGGGGAGCAGGCCTTACCTTGTGAAAAACTTTCAATAAAAACTTTCTCAACCATTTGTTTAGAGGAGGCACCATGAGCATCCATCATAGCAACTCATGAACCAGTAGAACCTATTGGAATAAATTTGGTTAGAGCCATAATAAAAACCCCTATTGGTCCTACAATTAATGTGGTATGACAGGTGCAAAACTAGAAGTGATTTTAGAAAAAACATCATACAACATGTAAAACCCTAGCAGAGTGATTTTGCATCCCTCACTATGATAAGTATAAGATTTGAAGATTAACCCTTAGTTCTTTTTACATGACATATAAATAGATAACAATTTTCCTTACTTCACATTGGGGAGCCTCCTTTTTCATTTTTGAGATTGTGGTTAATGTTAGGTTTCTTGTGTGGTTAAGTTTCATTAGGGTTAAAGTAAAATTTATATAGCCATCCTAAACTCAACCATTGGAAAATACTAATTTGAGTTTACATTATTCTTATAATTCTAAATTGTATCTTATTCAAAATTTCCTATAATTATAATTATAATTAATTAATTGATTCTTTCTTGATTCCTAATTCATTAGCATGGACCTTCTAGTTTTAAATTTATCTTCAAGAAAAATGTGACATGTACATGCATGTGTGGCATTCCCCTAGTTCCAACTCAAAATGTTACCAACTATTTCATTTGGTGTTTACACTTATGAGAGACAACAACTCCCAATTTTTCCATCCAACACTTGAACCTCTTCTCTTTGTTTGTCATCTTTCCACTTGGACACTTTTGCCTCCACATGTCATCTCCTTGTTCTTCCCAAGATGTGCTCAGAAATATTTTAGTATACCTTTCTTCTTTCCCCATGTAAGTATTCTTCTCAATGCCCCCACTTCATGACACTTTCCATAAGGCTAATCCTTTAATCCAACTCATCTCCTCTTGTAATCTCATCCTTCATGTCATATTAATCTCGACTATCCAGTTGTACATTCTAAATTATATAATTAGATTGTTCTATGTTCATTACATAACCACTTACAATAATCTTATCCTAATGCAAAAATTTCTAACTTAAAATCATATTGTTATGTATTTTGGAGTGATATCTACATAGCCACCATCACAAGAGCAAATCAAGTAAAATGAGTGCATCATTTTTTGCTTAATCAAGAAAGATCTAAGGTATATGTTTAATGGTGTTTTATATATTATTTATTTCATGTTTTGAACACCTAATTTCCCCTTCCACATTTTGGTACACCTACTGGAACCTACATCCCTAAGGAACTTACTTGAGTTGGAGATCTTTTGTTAGGATATAACATTTATGATTACAAGGCTTTCTATTTTCACTTCCTTTATTATCCTATAGAGTTAACTTTGTTGTTTATTTTCCCATTTTTGATGTTCTTGCTTCATATCACATTTAAGTTGCCAAACAATTTTTTTGGTTTAAAAAGTTGTTTCTATAAGTTTTTCTTATAGGTTTTTATTCTTGTGCTTCACTACATCCATTCTTTGACACATGAAAGTTACTAATTTTTTGCTTCCACTCCTACTAATGTGGCTTGATCATATCCATTATTTAATTTCTAATTTTTATTTTATTTAAAGATGTAAAAATCTATAAAAGCTCAAAAGTAACAAAAAAAAGAGATATTTTAGATTTAATTTTGGAGAGTCTTCGTTGTTTTTGTTGAGATAATGAGTGTTGTACATGTTGCATAATATTTTTATATTGTATTATTTTATTATGTAATGTTGTACCTAGGATCACATAGATGGACATTCAAATTGTAAAGATTCACATGGGATATACTTGATGAGTTGTATTATAACATTGTGATAATATTGATGTAATTAGGGTTGCCTTTAGTGGCGAATATTTGTCAATTAGCAAATTTTGCTCATTGACCAACATTAGTTTGGAAAACAAATCTACATATATGGTATGGTGCATCGCCCCAAGTTTACCAAAAAATGGGTCACACCCTCGGGCCCATCGCCATAGGATTTATGCTATCATATCTTCTTTTGAAATGAAATAGCCAATCAAATATATTTTTTACACATGGCAAACTAAACACATTCACCTTTGATTTTCGAAGTGGAACTTTTTGGACAACCTCAATTTGTCCTTGTTTTTAAAAAATATTTTAGGAGAGGGATGACATTCACCCCACAAATATGCAAATGCATGTCACACGCTAACACAATTCCACTAACTATATTATGTATGGCTATATAATGGATGAACCATATTCACCTTGGAAATTCAAGAAGATGTGTTATTTTTTACATAGGCTTCACCAAATATTTTCTATGTGCTATAATATTCTCATGGAAAAAATGAGTGGTATAAATACATTCATATATCAGTGGGCTATCTCAATTCCAATAAATAGAAAAGTCTCAATTTCTCAAACTACCGAGATCATTGTCAGGCAAATCTCAATTTTCACTGGCACATATTAAAGAAGTTGGGGAACCTGATATCTCTTATCATAATGAACTTGAACAAGATATTCAAGTCAATACCTAGAGTAGCCAAAATAATATAATAGATTTGGATGAGAATGCCAAAGATGGCGATGGTGCATGACTAGGAAAGGGAAAAGGAAAATACAATGCAAAAACTAATGTAAAATCTTAAAAAAATGGAATTGGGATCTATTGATCAGGATTTTTCAAATAGAATGGCCCTCAAAGTATCCATTCATTGAACTTGTACCCAATATAAAAGTAGATGAGCCTCTGGTAGAATGCAGATGTATAATATGCACAAGGATGAATAAAAAGGAAAAGAGGTTGCAGCTAAAAATTGACACCATAGAAAAGCATATGGGTAAAGTTTATGAGAAGAAAATCATAGACGAAGTGGAAAAATTAGTGACAAGATGGAAAACCAAGGAGGAATGTTAAAATTTTAAGAATGCAAAAATCTTAGAATTTCAAGAGAAAATATAGATGAAGCCTACTAAAGTAAAGGGATCTATTAAATCTCTTGTTCAAAAATAAATGGAAGTTCAAGAAATGGGTAAAGTTCTTTAGTTAAGTGTTGTATTCTATATTGTGATCAAAGGGTGTGTCATGATACACTACCCAGCATTGAGTGGTTTATTACACTTTGTGAAAGCTCATTATTATCCAAGGAATCACTAGTTAGTAAACAACAGATGGCAATGGGCAAGTTGTCTTGCTGAGGTTGAAAAGGAAAATATCAAAGCAAAAATGAAAGAGTCAAATTTCATTGCATTATCTTTAGATGAGGTGATAGCAATAGACAATACTTCCTGGGTATGCATGCATGTCTGTACTATACATAATCTTGTTTGGAAACCCAATCTACTCTTGATATCTCTAAGTCTTGTTGAGATGGTCATCACTGTGACCAAGCTACTCTATATAGGTCGAGTCATGTAAAGACTTGTAAATAATCATGTATATGTCAAGCTTTATAGGAGTTGAATAACTCTTTGGTCATTGAGTATTTTTAGTCTAAGTTGAGCCTAGTGAATGTTGAGTAACCAAGGCACATAGATTCTAAGTTATATAAAAGGTGCCAAGTATAGTTAAGGCTAAGCAATAGAATGAAGAACATTTATGACTGAGCATTAGAGACAGTATGTGTCGAGTAACACAGAGAGAATATACAAGTTTAGAATGATACAAACTCTGAGGTAAACCATTTCAAAGATGACATGGACACAACATTTAATTATTGTAGAGTTTTTTATAGAGGTTGTTATGTTTTTTGACGTGAATCACTGATCCTATGAAGAATGAATAACTAATCAAATGAAGAGGCCAAAAAAGAAGTGTCTAGAAGACTCCACATAAGTCTTTAAATAGGCAGATCCAAACCCTATTTTCATATAAAAGAGTGAGTTTTTGTAAAAGAGATTGTGAAGTGTGAGAAGGAAGTAAAGAAGTTAAGTTTTGGATGTTTCATACAAGAGAAAGTTATGAAGAATAGTGTATAGCGACCTTATGAAGCAGTGAAGGACTGAGAAAAGCTATATCAGATTGGAGATCATATTAGAGATTGGAAGGAGGAGATTTTTAATCAATAATTATAGTGCAGACTGAAGGATTAGGTACTAAGTCAGTTTTAATAGGTTGAATCAGGGAAAATCTCTTAACAGAGTGGTTTTAACAGACCTTTGTAAATCTCCTAATAGAATCCTTACTTTATTGTATGTGTAAAATCCTTTAACAAGGTAAGACCTAATAATCTTAAACATCTTTAGCAAGGAAGACCCCTCATAGGGTAGATCATCAGATGTGATCAAAATTGTAATGCTAACAAGTTAACTTTGTTACTATAGTAGTGAAGATTTGTGGATGTCATCCCCACACTAGTTTTATCTTAACCTTGGAGGGTTTTTGGGTAACCCAATATTTTGTGTTATGTTTTTATATTTCATGGATGTGATTGATAGTTAGATCTATTTATTACAGCATTTGATTTACAAGTTATGTTATAAACTAGACATGAGAAGGTCAATATGGTGAAAGTAACAAAGTTATTTTGAAGGATAAAAGTTTTATAGATCCTGATTCCCCCCCCCTCAGTATGTTAGTTTCCCAATTAAACTTCCAACAATTGGTATAAAAGAATTGGTTCTCTTGAAGGAGATCTAACATCTTGTGAGTTCAGATCTTAGAGATAAAGGCTTACAAATTGGGAAAGGTTATTGATAATCAAGTGATTGGCATTCAACTCATATTGTACAAAATTTAAGTAACAAGAGAGGAACTAAGGAAATCCTTTAGAAAAAGAAAAGATATGGCCACACTTTATGAAGAAGTTGATACACAAGGATTATTTGACAAGATAAATTCTAATGAGAGTGATGTAGCCACTGTAGATCTATTGGAGAAGAACAATATCCTGAATGAAGAAGTCAGAGGATTGAAAAGAGAGTATGAAATCCAATCAGTAAGGCTATGTGAAGTAATTAAACATAAGAAGAAATTTCAAGAAGAAAAAGTTGTAGCTGTGGAAGACAAAAGACAAATGACTATCAAGCTTGAAGAAAGGTTTTTTGATGTGCAAAATTTTACAAACACTTAGCTAGACATGATGAATCAATTGATGCTTGCAAATCAAGAATTAAATAGGAAAGAAATTCAAATAGAAAATCTAAGATCATAGACTGAACTATTGAGGAATGAGTTAAGATCCAAGAAAGAACTTGTGGAAAGAATGAACAAGCCTGGTGAAGCATTAAGATACTTTGAATAATAGATGAAATCACCTAGATCATCTAGCAGCGCTTCTCGACTAGGACATACAAGGAAATATTCATCCACTGAAGAAGGAGAATCATCCAAGAGTGGAGAGCTAAGGAATGCACATTCAAAAGACAATTCTACATGCTATCATTGTAGTAAACTTGGACACATTGTAAACATTTGCAAAAGTGAGAATGGTATGCAAAACCCTAAACCTAAGTTTAGTAGTTATTATTTTTACTGCAAAAAGAAAGGACATCAAATACATGAGTGTAGAAAAAGAATGAAAAATATGCCTACTACATCTATATTTGAGGGATATTTTTATAATTGTCAAAAGTTTGGACATAGAGCATATGAATCTAGATCATAGGAAAAACCCTACTAGACAAACATGAATGCACCTAAGAAATTGTGTTCCAATTGTCACAATATTAGACATGTGAGAAAGAACTATAGGACCTGAGCACCAATACCAAATAAAGAACATAACAAGGATAAAGACAAAGTGGATGTTGAATAGACAAAGAAGGAGATGAATCAAACCTAGAAGATAAAGATAGAAGAAGAAAATAGGGCAGCAAATAAAGTTAAGGTCACCCAATCCAATGGAGAAGGTGATCACATCATCTCAAAGTGATCTAGAAAGGTATGTAAGGAACTATATACTCAATGATTTACCTTACATCAATTCCTAACATAATGTGTGCAAAGGTTCATATATGCATGAGAAAAGATGCATAAGAATATATCTATAGACAGAGTAATCAAAAGAATGATTCACAAAATGAGTGTCCAACATCAGTGAAATTGTCTACATTGAATGAGCATTATAATATAGATCGAGTAACCTACTGTAACATTGATGTATAGGCCAATTTAGATGGAATTGACCGAGTTGTATAGTGGAGACCAAGCTCAAAAGTGTCTATATTGATCGAGATAGTTGGATTCCACCTAACTAAGAATACAACATTAATGGAGACCCTAACTTGAATGCATGGAGGTATATATCAAGCATTTGAAAATACTTTACACACCTTGCATTCAAATTTCAAAAGTGGTTGAGCAATCTTCAAAGAGATTCAAAGGCAATTGAGAGAAAACTAGAAGTGAAAGAGAGATCAAGTATTATTCTTTAGTTTTATTGAACAGTTCAGAAAGCAAAGTTTCAAAACTCTAACACAAGAATATGGCATCTTCATCATCTACAGTGAAGAATCAAGGAGTAGAGGTAAGAAATGTTCAATTGGTGATGAATAATTCTTTTCCTCCACCTAAGTTTTGTGCTATTCTAGATATTGATATGAAAGGAGATTCAACGGGTGGGTTATCATCAATACCACCTAAGGTTATTAAAATGCATTATGTACAAATTTTTTACGTGTGCAAAATTGGCAAAGTTGGTGATTATCAAATTCGTGTGGCATATGATAAATTATATGATGAAGGTATACTAAAGGATGAGTTTAAAATTGTTGAGAGGAAAGGGTTAACTTGTGCCCTAGATTCTCTAACGGATTTTAAGATGGAATGGATTAAGGTTGTGTTTAGCAGAATTCATGACATAAAGTTGTGGTTAGAAAATGGGCCAATCAAGATTTTGAAGAAAGTAATTCATAATGTCACAAGGTATCCAATGATGGATAACAAGAAGACCATGCATTGCCTAAGCTACGAAGAAATTGAGGCTAATATATAATCTGAGTGGAATGGATGAGGATTATCTATTTCAACCATTACAAATCTAGTGGTTGAGTTTAAAATGAGAGTCATCTCTCACAAATTTTATTATTCGAGTAGACTAAATAGTGTATCTTGTATGTAAGTTGACCAAGCATGGAAGGTCATGATGAAGGATCACAAATATGATCTTGCCAAGTTATAGAGGTCACAATTGAAAGAGATCATGACATCAATTAGGAAAGAGAAGAACTCAATATGTAATTTTAGATCATTAATTAGATGCATTTTCTTCTATGTTCAGAATTATTTTCCTTCTATTGGAAATTTTTTTGGGTGCAAGGCAAGCCAGTTACAAAATAGATTAGTAAGTAAATAACGCAGTTGGGAGAAAATTTTGAAAATGTTATAGGTAAGTACTTTGAGGAATTCAAAAAAAAGATGAGAAAGAGAATGAGGATTCTAGCATCATTAGTGATGAAGCATTGCAATGATGTTGTTTTCTAGTAGATATAGATAATAAATTTGTTTAGGCAGTTAAGCTTAGGAAAATATGGCTTAAACATTTTGATTGTGAAGTTGAAGGTAATGATGTAAGTACAAGCATAACTACACTACTGAAGGAAGAAATTGATATAGATGGTAAACCATTATAAAAATATGAGGAACCAAAGGCTATAATTGCAATTGATATCAAAATTGCCTCTACAAATAAGAAGAGAAAGAAAATGATTGAAGACCTAGAAGAGAAGCTAGGAAAACATACAAAATGAAAAGAACCTTAAATGTTGACTCAAGTTCTTGGAGAGGATGTAGAAAATGATAGTGGTGATGAGGAAGAGGAAGAAAGTGAAGAGAAAAAGGGCAAAGCCCTAATACTAGTTCCCCCACCAGCAAAGAAGGCTAAAACTGTGAAAATTTCAAAGCCTAAGGTGAAGAAGATTGCAAAGATGACAACATTCAAGCCCCTGTCTCCTCTTGCACCACAAAGATAGAGGACCAGGGTAGCAGCAACAGTAAGTGTCAAGCCACTAGTGAAGAAAGGAATGGTTAAGATCACCAAACCCAATGGCACTAGTGTAGAATAGAGGAAATTGTCAGCCACAATGAGCCAAACAAAGAGAAGAAGGCTAGTAAAGAAGAAAGAAGTTAAAGAGGATAATAAAGACAAGATTGAATCTAATGAACCTAGACATCACCAAGTCATTGTGCCTACAAAGCCAAGAAATATTGATGAGTATGTGCCAACATCAGAAGCTTTGTAGGGTTATCAAATTTTATATTTGTGAAATATGATATATTGAGAAATGATGACAAATCCAAGGTAGAAGAGGCCATGATAGATATGATGGTTAACATTAAATTTGCTCCTATTGAATTGGAAAAGAAGATCACAAGTGATTTGTATAGTAGACTTGAAAGAAGATGGCAACATGCATCAAAAATAGAGAAACAAATAAGAGAAGGCACATTGGCCAAGATTATGCCTAATTTATCAAATAAACAAAAGACAAAAAAATTGGAGAAGCATAGGAGACAATTTGTTCCTAAATTCATAATATTCATCATTCTACAGAATAAGATTGAGGTTGTTGTACAACAAAATGAGTTATTATGGAAGACTATTTTTAGATTAACTACTAAAGAAGTTGAACAGGATAAAGAAGTGGCACCAATGACCATTGATGATGATCAAAGTGATGAAGAAACCTTAGGTGCACCAAGTCCACAAGGCATCATATCACCTATTCATGATACCACACCTGACACTCACGTTGTTAAACAAAAGAAGACCTCAGTAGTAGTGGAACAAGAAAAGGAAACAAATGTAGAAATTTCTACTACAGGTCAAGAAGGACCACATGTCTCAGGACCTCAAGACGAGGGACATAAGGAGACTAAAAAAGAAGGAGAAGCAACAAAGAATGCAGTGTTGGGTGCTTATCCCATTGATGTTCGAGTCATTAAAGTGCAAGAAAGACCGAGTAGTGACACCCCATCACTTACTCTTATTGTAGCAATGTTGAACAACAACACTCCAAAGAAAAGTAAACGGAAAGAGATAAATGACAGTTCTCCATATAATAGTATTAGTCTAGATGAAGTAATTGATATGCCAAAATGGGATCTAGCCAATCTCACTTTTGAGAAAAATGTCATCTTACAGGACATATGAACAACAACAAAAACAAGTGTTGCATGACATGAAAGACATATTGATTGATGCTTTTGATATTGAAACCATTGATGAGTAGGAACCCATTATCTCTCACTTGGTAAAAAAATGTTTAAAAGGTCAACAATAAATATATTGAGGAAAATGAAAAACTAATGGCTTGGTCTAAAAAGAAATTTGAGAAGAGAGTATTGGAGAAAGTTTCTACTGTCATTGCAGTTAGAAAAGTTGAATTGCAAGCACTTGTATAGAACATATAGGAACTTGTAAATAAATTACAAGATCTATAAAATATACTTTGTGACATGCCTAGATTTACAAATGAATTTAAGGTAAACATATAGAGGATTCAAGTTGACATGAAACAATCAAGAGGATCTATCTCTCAATCATTTGAATCAAGTTCAATGCACTATAATATATTATTATTTGCACAAGGGAGGTTGGTCATGCTATAAACAAAATATAGCAAAATGAGGGTCAAATTGGTCACTATACATTCAATATTGATACCTAATTTGGAGGTTATGCAACAAGAGTTGCTTTCAATAAAGGATCTAGCTCAAAGAGATCATAATCTTTCAATTGTTGATAGCTTAATTGGCTTAGCAATGAATTTGGATTTGAAGATTCATGTTTTGGAATTAACAAGAATCACATGGGATCATGCACTTGCTATGATCAACCAAATTCACAAACCATTCATTAACAAATATGGTATTATTCCACCCTCACAACCCCAATAGCAAAAGCAATAGACATAAGCATAAAAAACAAGGGGGATAGAGGATATATTAGATTATTAATATGGAATGATGATGCTTGATAGAATAAGGGGGATAGATGACAAAGTTCAGAGAGAAGAAGGAAGACAAGGTATGATAAAGTTATAATTAGACTGATTTGAGTCATGTAAATTATAAAATATATATTGTAGTTTGTTAGTATCAAACACTTAGTCATATATAGACTTAGATGGTCATCATTGTGATGGAGCTTATTTATATATGTTGAGTCATGTAAATTCTTGTAAATAATCATGTATATGTCAATCTCTATAGGAGTCAAGAAAGTCTTTGGTCACTGAGTATTTTCAGTACAAATTGAGCCTATTGAATATCGAGCTAGTAGAGAACATAGGTGCCAAGTTATATAGAAGGATCTTAGTACAGTTAAGGTTGAGCAACAAAATGAAGAACAGTTACGACTGAGCATCAAAGAAACTTTGTGTCAAGTAACACAAAGAGAATATAAAATTTTGGAATGATACAAACTTTGAGGTAAACCATTTCAAAGTTGGCATGGATATGACATTTAATAATTGTAGATCTTGTTATGCATTTTGATGTGGATCACCAATCCCTATAAAAAATGAACAACTAATCAAATGGAGATGAAAAAGGAGAATCATCTAGAAGACTCCATTGAAGTCTTTAAATAGGAAGATCCACACCCTATTTTCATATAGAAGAATGAGTTATCGTAGAAGAGATTGTAAAGTGTGTGAAGGAAGTAAATAATTTAAATTTTGGATGCTACATGCAAGAGAAATTTGTGAAGAACCATGTATAGAGACCTTATGAAGTAATGAAGGACCAAGAAAAGTTATATCAAATTGGAGATCAAATTAGAAATTGGAATGAGGAGATCTATAATCAACAGTTATAGTGTGGACTGAAGGATCAGGTACTAGGTCAGTTTTAACAAATTGAATCAGAGCAAATCTCTTAACAGAGTGATTTTAATAGACCTTTGTAAATATCCTAACAAATTCCTTACTTTAGTGTAAGTGTAAAATCCTTTAATAGGGTAAGACCTAACAGTCTTAGATGCCTTTAGCAAGGAAAACCCGTCACAAGCTAGATCATCAGAAGTGATCAAAATTGTAACCATAATAGTTAACTTTGTTACTATGGTAGTGAAGATTTGTGGGTGTCATTCCCACCCTAGTTTTACCTTTACCTTTGAGGTTTTGTGGGTAACCAAATATTTTTTGTTATGTGTTTACATTTCATGGATGTGATTAATAGTTAGATCTATTTACTACAACATTTGATTTACAAGTTATCTTATAAACTAGATATGGGAAGGTCAATATGGGGTATGCAACAAAGTTGTTTTGAAGGATAAAAGTTTTATAGATCCTAATTTACCACCCCCGTCTTAGTATCTTAGTTTCCCAATTAAACTTCCAACATCTACTAACTGCTGTTAAAATGAAGGATAATTCAATAGTGGAAACCATATTTGAACTAGTAAAGAGTTCTCTTATTGAATATGGAGGTATAGATGAAATGATGATCGCCCAAAAGTTGATGTGTGTTGGAGCAGATGGAGCTTTAGTAATGCAAGGCCACAAGAATAGTCTTGTCACAAAGTTAAGAGATTTTCTTACACCTTACATTATTGGTATCCACTGCATAGCCCATTAAATTAATCTAGATTTTGGAATCGTCAATAACTATCTAGAAATATACAAAATTGAAGTTTTAATCAAGGAGATCTATAGGAACTTTTTTTGAATTCCTAAATGATTCAAGGAATTTCACCAATTTTTTTAGGGACTAACTAATGGGTGAAAGCTTCTTAAGGATAATGTTACCAGATGGATCTCTTTGGATGGGCCAACTCATTAATTTTTTTCTGAATATCCATTATTTCTTGGTACAATGGGGTCAATTGGCTAGGATCAAGGTGGTCAACAAAAATATGGTGAGCTGCTTGAAAGGTTAAGCGATGTAGAGACACTCTTAATATTAGCAGCCATTCTCCCCATGCTAGAGGAAATGAGAAATATAATGAAGAAGATCCAACAAAGATATATGTTTATTGCAGAATATGGTACACTATGTAAAATGATATGCACGATACTCGATAATCTCTATAGAAATATATATTCATTTTTTTGTGGATGAAAAACTTTCAAGGTGGATGAGAATCATGGATTTGGCTAATCCTAATAAATTTTTAAATATTGATGCAAAAGGGAAGTTATGTGTCGATATATGGGGTGTTGAGATACCAATGCACTACTATGGAAGGCACATGTCCATGAGAAAAGAAAAGAAACCCAAGGAGCAAACGTTAACTATTACAAAGAAAGTGTTTGAACAAATTGTTGAGTCTGTAATGGATTCTATGAAGGATATTTCTTATAATATTTCCTTAGAAATTAGAGAAAGATTTCCTCAACATGAATTACTTAAATCAATGTGTATTGTGTTTCCCCATTATTGGATTTTAAGAAGTCCTAAAGATTTTAGAGATAAGTTATTGGTTTTGATAGATCAATTTTGCAAAAGAAAACAAACCAATGGGGTAAGTATAAATGGAGTTTTAGATGAATCTCATTTGAGAAAGAAGTCTTGTCATTTTTCCATTACAATGAAGGAACAATATGATCTTATGTGTAACCCTAGAGAAGAAGGATCAATAACCAAACTTTGGAGAAATCTAGCTCTGAGTGAAGTGTTTCAAGATTCAATATCAAAAAAAAATGAGTTTATTGAATTATGTTTGACCATAATATTGAGTTTTTTGGAGGATGAGAGACTTTTCAGTACTTTGGGGTTCCTAAAGTCAAAGGTAGGAAATAAACTAGACAAGAATTTGGAAAAATTGTCTGAGGTTGTATACATCTAGATATGAAGTCAATAATTTTCCTTACAAAAAGGCACCGAAATTGTGGAGGAAGAAATACCAAAGAAGAGGTTTGGGTAAGATTTCAAACAATGAGATCACTAACTCAAGTAGTGGTATTGGTATTGGTAGCATTGATGTTGAAGTTGAGGATCAAGCAAGTGAAGGTATGCAAACTAGAGAAAACATGGAGCACAATGAAGGATTGTTGAACTTGATGGCAATGAATTTGAAAATTCAGATGATGAGATGTTGTGGCAAGTTTAACAATTATAGTATGATGTGTTGAATCTAAATTTATTACTTATTATTAATTACTACAGTCTACATTATGGATTTTGGACAATATTCTCTAAATCTAATCATGATTCAGCTATCTTGAAAAATAAGTTATATCATTTTTTAAATGTGTAATGTCAAAAAAACATGTACATTTTATGTTAGACGATGCCATGAATCAAGATTCATTCAAATTTTACCATTACAATTAATTTTTATTTGCATTATTATGCTCATTGTTAGAATCTGAAAAGATTAATAACCCAGAAAACTAGTGCAAAGAGACAATAATCAAGGAAACGAATAGCACCACTGAGATCTACTCGAAAAATCATGCATTGAAATCAAGACCTACTTGTGGTTTTTTGGCCATAACTTTTGCATATGGAGGTATTTTTCCGATTCGAAAGAAGCGTCGAAAAGCTAGTTCTGAGATGATTTTTCGAGTAGATCACAGTGGTGCTATTCGTTTCCTTGATTATTGTGCCCAAGTTTCACTTTCAACATATGCTCTTCATGAGGGTTTGTAATGCATTGAAATCAAGACCTACTTGTGGTTTTTTGGCCATAACTTTTGCATATGGAGGTATTTTTCCGATCTGAAAGAAGCGTCGAAAAGCTGGTTCTGAGACAAAGATACTGGTATAGGTTTTTTTTTGAGTTTTGATACAGTTTGGTTGCCTATTATGGCAATCAAAGTTAGACATCTCTTATTTTTGCATCCTCTTAATGCCCATGTTAGAATCTGAAAAGATTAATAACCCAGAAAATTAGTGCAAAGAGTAAATATCTAAACTATGAATGCAAATGATACAAAATCAAAATAGCATCATAGAGTTAGTCTCCAAGAGAGTAATGCAAATGCTGGAAGCAAAATAGCATTAAGAGGATGCAAAAATAAGAGATGTACAAATACAAGCCAGGTAGCATGCTTATATAGGCTAAGAAGAGGGAGGAGGTGGCAACACCAACCAATGAGAAGCAACCATCTATCGGACTAAAGATAGCAAAGTATCTTCCCAAGATAGCTAATGGATGCTCACATGTAGGAAGGTGACACCTCACAACCATTCACCTAATAAGACATGCTTTATTAACCTAAGTGAGATTATTAAAAGTGTAGGAAAAACTTAGCAAAATAGAAAAAATAAAAAACTACACTAACACCCCCCCATAAGCGAAGCTTAGGTGGATGTAGAAATGGGTCCCGGCAACGAGGCCATGTTAGGTACCCAAGTACAATGCAAGAAGATGCAACCTCTGAAAGTGGGAAAAGAGAGAAAACCACAAGGGAAAAACCCTCCCCCAAAAAGAGGTAAGAACCTAGTGAAGAACTGAAGAAGTCTCCCACTAGGGAAATTGTCCCCTAAAACAGGAACAAGGAGTGATCATGAAGAAGCAGCATCACTGAAGCATGAAGAACCGCAAAACTCTGTCAAAATGCTGATCTGTAAAACCCCCATGGAAATAGAAGGCACGAACCATCAACCAAAGGAACCTCCATGGAAATAGAAGGCACGAACCATCAACCAAAGGAACCTCCATGGAAATAGAAGGCACGAACCATCAACCAAAGGAACCTCCATGGAAATAGAAGGCACGAACCATCAACCAAAGAAGCATAGAACAACAATATATCCTCCCCTTAAGGTAGGTGAGGTGACAGGCAGCTGAAAAGATGGGCCAAAAATCTCCTACAACACAGGAGCCAAACACATCGAGACTGAGGTACAAACACAAATAAAGGCATGTGTCGTCGACACTACATGAGGAATTAGAGAAAGAGGGCCTATAAGCGGCAAACAACTATCCCCCCCATGGAACTTTATATAATAGTGCGAGTACAATGAATCACAATGATGAAAATGATCCTGAATCGCAAGAGTGGCACTTTATCTCAGTGCGTTGCATAAAGATGCTTACAGTGAATATCAACAATGATCAGAAAAAACATAAGGCTGAAACAACAGAAGGTAAAGCCCAAAACAAAGCAACTAAAGCAACAAAATCGATCTCCGGACCTGAAACAAACAGAATATCCACCAGAATGCTAAAATGCAAAAGACTGAATAGGATGTGTCTGGAACAGAATCTGGAACAACAACCAACATCACTGGAAAGAGCACAGAAAGAGTTTTCTAGCGATATAAAGAAGTCCAAAAACGGAGATCGAAAGCTCAAGATACGCCTCCCGGAGTGCAAAATAGAACATCTAACTTTGATTGCCATAATAGGCAACCAAACTGTATCAAAACTCAAAAAAAACCTATACCAGTATCTTTGTCTCAGAACCAGCTTTTTGACGCTTCTTTCGGATCGGAAAAATACCTCCATATGCAAAAGTTATGGCCAAAAAACCACAAATAGGTCTTGATTTCAATGCATTACAAACCCTCATGAAGAGCATATGTTGAAAGTGAAACTTGGGCACAATAATCAAGGAAACGAATAACACCACTGTGATCTACTCGAAAAATCATGCACTTTCAAAAAAAGAATCGCCTCGATATGAGGTCGTATGAGAAAGTTATGATCCTCCGAAGTTTCCAAAACAAGAACTGTGCACAGTCACGGCTGAGAATCTGCAATTTCTGAAGAATTCATGCATGAAAATCAAAAATAAACTCCAATAGTGGATAGAGCACAAAAAAATAGCCAAGTTCATAACAAGAATCATCAAAATCGGAGTCCGTATGAGCAAGAACGAGACATTTGAAAACTGCATTCAAATCTGCGGCTGCCAACGGAGAGGGGTATGGCTGTAGCTTTGCATGCTCGATTATGAAAAATATACAACTTGCATGCAAAATCTAAAAGATACCCAGATGGTTTTTCGGGGCTGCGAACAAAACCCAGAAAGCGTTTTTCTTGCTGATGAACAGAAGATGTTGCTGTAGTGTAAATCAGACGCCTTTAACAGAAAAAAACGGCTCCAAAAATCAAAAAACGACCCCAGCAACCAAAATTTGACATGCAAATGCTGGATCAGCTTCTCAAGTCCATCAATGGCATGCTGGAATCTGCAAAACTGATTGAAAACTTCAAATATGCAAGTTGGTTGTCAGATTTGAGATTGAAACCCCAGAGAAAAACTATTTTTGTCAAAACTTTTCTGATTCTCAGGATCATCCAAAGATGCAAGAGAAGAGCATACTTCGTTTTTCAAAAAACTACAATAAAGTTTATTTGCCCCCCCCCGAATCTCTCAAATAAGGAAACTAAAATCTACTCTTGCACATAGAAAAGCTCTGATACCATGTTAGAATCTGAAAAGATTAATAACCCAAAAAACTAGTGCAAAGAGTAAATATCTAAACTATGAATGCAAATGATACAAAATCAAAATAGCATCATAGAGTTAGTCTCCAAGAGAGTAATGCAAATGCTGGAAGCAAAATAGCATTAAGAGGATGCAAAAATAAGAGATGTACAAATACAAGCCAGGTAGCATGCTTATATAGGCTAAGAAGAGGGAGGAGGTGGCAACACCAACCAATGAGGAGCAACCATCTATCGGACTAAAGATAGCAAAGTATCTTCCCAAGATAGCTAATGGATGCTCACATGTAGGAAGGTGACACCTCACAACCATTCACCTAATAAGACATGCTTTATTAACCTAAGTGAGATTATTAAAAGTGTAGGAAAAACCTAGCAAAATAGAAAAAATAAAAAACTACACTAACACTCATATGATATGTTGTTATGGTACAATCCTTGATGATGTTTATGAAAATTTAGCAATTCAAATGATAAAATTCATATTTATTCTCATTACTTTTTTTACACATGATAATTGATACAATTCAATGGATTCGTGTTGCAAAAGTTAAATTTGAATACCCAATTTCATAATCATGAGTTATAAGTATTAAATTTACAACCATTATATTTAGTAAATGACCCTAAATTCCCTACTGTAGAAATATAGAAATAAGGGAGAAACAACAACTTCAAGTTAGTTTACCTCATGGGAAGAGTCTTAGAATAGCACCAAATTTAATATCAAAAAATATTTTTTCCCTTTACATTTGACATAACTATTAAGAAAAATAGCATTTGGATTTTGTTATGTTTATCTTGTTCAAGATACAAAGTTCAAACTTTAAACTCATATCAAACAATTACAAATAGAAATAAAGTAAACACTACAAAGATGATTAAAATCACTTTCCAAGTTTCACATACTTTGATGGATGTCTTATGAGATGATTGAAGATTTGGTCTTTAGGATATTGAAATTTGCTTCATTTGGAGTTTGAACATTTGTTATGTTATAGTAGATGACCTTTAACTTCATTAGACTTCCATATTTGGAAGATTTACTTGAAAGTAATGCTACAACCAACAGTGCATTCAAACTTTCCTATGGTTTAATGCAATTCAAAATACCTTCTGGAGTTTAATCCTAAGGAATCTTGACTACTTCAGACATCATTTTGGCCTCCAACTCTTTTTGGTAAGCTTCTATTCCAACTAATGTCATTGACGAATTACAAGGGAAAGGATTAGGCAAACCAAGACTTATCATTAATTTTTCTCTTTCATCCATCTTGGTGAGATTTCTCCCAATTGAGTTCGAATATTCTTCTCCTTCCCTTATACTCTGGCATTTTTGAATGATAGCTTATGACTTTACCAATGCATTAATGTTGTCAAGAACTCCTTGGTTGGCCAAAAACCTATCACTATGTGTGTTGATTATGTGTATAATTTTTCTTGTAGTATTCTCAAGATTAAAAAGGTCTTTGTTCTTCTCAATCTTCTCTTTGATACTCCCATAAATAGCTCAAATACTTTGATGCAATTCAAACCAATCACACAATCTATTAGTATTTGCCATATTTTCCCCTCACATTTTTTTTAATTAACTTGATTGAATTTTTTTTTTTTTTCATTTAACTAAAACAAGCTATTGTCATAGGTTGTGATTGTTCTATTTTCATTTTGTACCTCTTGCACCATTTCTAACAATTGGTTTTCACTTTGTTTCTTTATTTCCTTTTCTTTCTCTTCCCATAGTTTTACTATTTTTCGTCTCATTGTCGAATTCCTTATTTGTATTACTAATTGTATATCCACTAGACTCCAACTTTTTGAAAATATCTACTATAGATTCTCTTTCATCCTTAAGTTGTTTATTTGATTCTTGCAATTTTTCCCTGAGTTCTTTGAACTTTACATCTACATCCATATTAACATGATTCAGAGTATCACTGAATTTTTGATTGATTTTCTCTAATTGTTCCTTCAACTTCTTGATTTTTGCTTCTCTCTCTGCATTTACATCACTTAGCTTTTTATTGTTTTCTTCCTTCAAAATTTTCATTTCTGCCTCCATTTTTTTTGGCTAAGGTTGTGCACTTTCTTCTTGAGAGGAAGCACTTGTAATCCTTTTCACTATTTCTTTGCACCTGTTATCTTTTTCTTTCTCATTTGCCTTTCCATTTTCTAGGTTTGGTTTTAACCTTTCAACTGCCCTCTCTCTCTCTCTCTCTCTCCCCATCTTGAACAATGAATTGTAGACCACAAAGTTGGTTTTTTTGCCACACTAATTTTGTCCACATTTTTTACTTTGGAGAAATTCATAGATAGTGTGCTAACATGAAAATCTAGTGAATTTATCTCTCTCTGGTGGATTATTATCTAGTTGTGGGGAAGAAACAATCATAAATTCCATCATTTCTTTATTTGCGTTATATATTGGAAATATCCTACTCGATATAGGTTCTTGAGAATGAGCCACGTCAAGTACATCCTTCTTGAATGCATTATTCATTTTTGTGGTTTCTTAAAAAAATGTTACCAAATTATCAAATTCAGAATTTGGATTATTGATACAATACAATATTTGAAAGGAGAAAGAGCACTTGTAATATTGTACTTGTCTCCACCAATGCCTAAGGTTGTAATAATTTCATTTTGGGGATTACCAATGACATCACCCCTTCCTAATCCTGCCCTACTGCCACTAAAAAGTGGAGCTTTTGGATTCTCTTGAAGGTTTTTTCTTGAGGGAATTGTGACTGACATTGTATCAGTATGAGTATCCAAAAAATTTTGCTTCTTTGTACAATGAGCTTCACCTACAATATTGTAATCCAATTTCAGTCGCATTGTACTTTTTGAAGATGAAACAATATGGGAGGTTAGAATTCCTTCTTGGATGAATAATGGCATGGGTTCACCTTTTTCTTTAAGAACCTGATGGGTCATTTAACTCATCTCAAATGTCTGGTTTATGACCAAATTTTGGTGGCTCTAGTATTGGGAGTGGATACCAATTTCCTTAAGCTATTGTGCCTAGCCCACCATCACCTGGATAACCCATTTTTTTCTATCATCTTTGCCCCTATACATATGTTTCCCTTGTTTTTTGTTTAAGTACAATATATTTTCCAACTGAATCAAATGTACTACTAGTAGTAGTTGGAGAAGTGGGTTCAGTGGAACCAGTGGCAGTGCCTATGACAGAGGATGGAGAATCCTTACAAACCTCATACTCATTGCCTTAATCATCTACAAATGTCACATTTTGCTGCTACTACATCTAGATGCTCATTATCCCATAATTTGCTAAATATTTCATCCTTAGGAAAGTCTTCAATATTTGCAGAGGTCTTAGGGTTGTCGAGATTCTTCCTCATTTCCCAAAAAGCATTAATTTTTTATCGACACCAATGTGCGGCTACAAAATCTTTATTTATGATGTCTAGAAGATGTTTTTTTACTTGAATGATCTGCTTTCTATTAGAAATTGTAGGATGTTATGGGTTGCACTTTTCCTTTCTATTTGTGCAATTCTTTAATTTGTGTTGACAATTCTTGTATTGAAATATTGTTTTCAATGGTGCATTTCTCCATCTCTATATTGACCTCTTCCCATGAGTCCACGTTTTTAATTATTTCAATCAATGGCATACTCTCATGTTGATACTTTCTTGCAGAATTTCTATTCTATACAAGCTGTGTACCAATTATGTTTAGTGGATCATACTTCCAGTACCTAGCAACATCAAATTTTAAAACTATAAAAAATTATTGTACCACATTGAATGCTCTTCTCTCAAATGTGAACCCTTTGCATTCGATAGGCAAGGAAGGAAAAATGGTTTTCTTTTGTTGAGCATGAAAGAGTACATTTGTGCCTTCCATCTATCATACATATTCTAATGCAAATACCCTCTCTATCACGTGTATTGGAAGTTTTTAGGGTTCTATAGCTAAACCATAAAATCTTAATACAATTTAGTCTTCCATAAAGTACGAGTCGATGAATTGAATTTGACTTCCCAATTGAATTAATCATTTACAAGACATGAGAAATCTAGGCATTGAAGTGCATGTAATCTTATGATAAAGTGATGCCAAAAAGAAGTCTACAAAGTTGTTGTAGTTCCCTTGGGGATCACCCTTTTGGTATCTCTTAGTCTTATCGTCTATTAGTGTCAAAAACTTAGTCATATATAAGGCAAAGTCAGTCGGTCATCATTGTGATTGAGCTACTCTATATAGGCTGAAACATGTAAAGACTTGTAAATAATCTTGTATATGTCGAGCTCTATAGGACTAGAGAAAGTCTTTGATTGCCAAGTATTTTCAATATAAGCCAAGCCTAGTGAATGTCAAGTATAAAAGAGCACATTAATGTCAAGTTATATAGAGGAAGTTGAATATAGTTAAGATTGAGCAACAACAAAGAGAACAATTATGATTGAGCATCAGAAACAGTGAGTTCTAAGTAACATAGGGAGAACATAAAAGTCTTAATGATACAAGTTTTGAGGTAAACCATTTTTGATCTGACATGAACATGACATTTAAAGATCATAAAGTTTTTTACAAAGGTTGTTATGCATTTTGACATGGATCATTGATCCTTATGAGGAATGAACAACCAATCAAATGAACATGCAAAAAGGAAATTGTCTAGAAGACTATACAAAAGTCTTTAAAAAGGTAGATCCAAACCCTATTTTTATGAAGTGTGAAATGAGTTATTGCAAAATATTGTGCAAAATGTGCTAAGGAAAAGTATTGTGCAAAGGAGTCAAGTTTTGGATGCTATAATGAAAAGTTATGAAGAACAAAGTTTAGCAACCTAATGAAGCAATAAAGGATTGAACAAAGCTATATCAGATTGGAGATTAGACTAGAGATTGGAAGGAGGAGATCTATAATCAACAATTATAAGTGCATACCAATGGATTGGGTACTGAGTCAATTTTTATAGATTGAATCAGGGAAAATCTCTTAACATAGTGGTTTTAACATACTTTTTAAAATATCCTATCAGAGTCCTTACTTCATTGTAAGTGTAAACTCCTTTAATTGAGATAAGACTTAACAATATTAAACACTTTTAGCAGGGTAGACCCCTCACAAGGTAGATCATCAAAAGTGATCAAAATTATAACCCTAACAGGTTAACTTTGTTACTGCAATAGTGAAGATTTGTGGGTTTCATCCCCACCCCAGTTGTACCTTCACCTTGGAGGGTTTTGGGGTAACCAAATCTTTTTTGTTATGTGTTTACATTTCATGGATGTGATTGATCATTAGATCTATTTTAGCATTTGATTTTATAAAACTTGCATAAACTAGATATGAGATGGTAAATATGGTGAATACAGTAAAGTTGTTTTGAAGGATAAAAGTTTTATAGATCTTGATAAACACCCCCCCCACTAGTATCTTAGTTTCCCAATTAAGCTTCCAACACACCCATCCTAATCATAGTTATCCATTCAAATATTGGTTTATCAAAATTAAGTTGAAGCTTGTTTGTTTCAAAATTTTGACAATGCTTTGATAATAGAAGATAGCACAAGTAGGTCGTGTATCTAAATATCTTCTATGATAGTGGGTTTGACCCTCTTTTAATTAATTAACAATTATTTGTGCATGTGATGTGCAATGTGTCTAATATAATTATATCTTACCAGTCATTTTAGACAATGAATATTGAAAATTATTTCCAAAACACTGGCACCCACTTTCTCGTTACTTTCCAAACTGAAACACATTGATAGCAAAGATACAGTATCTTGAACCCATTGTGAAAAAATATCCAATTCATAAGGAGGTTTATGATCATGAGGAAGATTGAATATGTTTGCTAACCCTCTGACATAACAATGTTTTTTATCTAGTTCTAAGTTGTCATATGTTTCTACTAGTTTTTCTAGGTTAATGTAGGTTGGGTCTTGTGCTTCATACCCTAGGTCCAATGGTCTACCAGATTCACTCTATGTGATCGATAGAATTACCTCCTATTTATTTTGATTGATAATTGTCTTTCTATTTTCATCATAGTTTTTGGTACAAACCATTACAAATTATGGACAACCGAATGCTTGAAAGAACCCCAAGCAAGCAATTCCCCCAGTTTATTTACAATGCACCCTATCATGTTGTTCGATTTAATATATTTTGACTCCTTTTGTGGATCATTCCATGTATCTTCAAATGCACATTGGATTGCCTTAATACTCCTTCCATAGATAACAAGATCCCAAATATCATGGAATTCATCAGTAAAAGTTGGCATTTTAGCAACTTTGTGCAAGTCAAAATATAGTTCCTAGTCCCTTGTATTTTATACTGCCAGTGTTAGTGTCACTCCTCTTGTATGCTTTCATCATCATTGAAAAAATTAAAGAACTATATAGAGACACAATTTACAATATATAGACACGATTAACATTTAAACCCTAAACTATATTTCTAATATTTAACCTTACAAGTTATCTAGCCACTAGAAAGTAAACAATTTAGGCTTATAATGCACGATAAATTAAAAATTAAACCTTAAATTGTACATCTGATACTATTTACTAAACTGATAGTAAAAAGTGTTTCAGGATCTTACCCAAAAAGTTGAAACTTAAATGGATAACTGTTTTCTGTGATGCTATAAGTTGTCTTGGAAGACTGGGTCTATGTTGCAACTTGTGAATTGTGATTCATAACCCTTTTCTGATGCTCCAATACTTTTATTGAATCTTGGATTAGTAGTTTGTGCAGAGATCCAAGATTGAACAATGAAAACTAAACCTTACAGTCTAGACAAAAGTAAATTTTACAAATTATAAATTCGATAGAGTAGAGAATGTCTTTGATATTAATTCTTATGTACATTGTACAGTGGACAATTGGTATTATAATTAATTGTGAAACCATAAGTGTGTGATATTACAATATAATTCAGGTTTAACTCTAGTAATTTTTTCAATTTTTTTGAAGAGTCGGTGACTTCTTTCTCAAGACTTCTTTTCCAAGGAAACTTTGAAATAAAAATGAGGGTAGCCAAAATTGGCCTGAAATAAATCTCAAGCCACCAATCTTTGATGCTCCAATAATGGTAGGTGCATTGACCATCACCTCTTTACATATCTTGTCATTGCACCATGCTCCATGTCAATGGCATGTGTCTTCTTTCTCACCTGATATGTATATGACACATGTCTTCTTTTTGTGACATTTGAGAAAGCAACACTACTCTTGTCAAAATAGGCTCAAAATACAATGAGGGTCATTAGATCTTTGTTGATCAAACGGTGTGTAAAGGATGTCAAGGCCTCAATAGATGTTACATCAAGTATGTCACATGTCCTCTTTTCAAGGCATATGGGAATACAAGTTGACTATCTTTGAAATCAGCCTAAAGTTCATTTGGAGTCGTTGATCTAAGTTGATCGAATGGTGGTCGGGTTGCTTCCTCTTTTGTACAACATAAATGATGTCCTGTCACGCATGTCACTATGATATTTACCACAGGTCCACTGTCCACATCAAAATGAATAGTGACTAGTCACAAGTGATACATGTATGCCATGTGTCTTCTCTTCGGGGTGATTGGGGAAACAAGTTGAGTGCTACCCGAATTGGCTCAACATATATCTCGAGCCATTGATCTTTGCTCATCCAACAGTAGTCAAGGCATCCCATTTATTATATTCACACTTGTGAAGTCATATTAAATTATACTATTAAAATTAATTATTATTATATTATAATAATAACAACAATATTGTATTAACACTTGTTGAAGACTCCAAAGCAATCTAAAGTACATCCAAGATTAAAATTTTAGATCTAAATAAGATCTCTTATGATAAAACAAGTGTCACATAGTGACTTCTATTTGTCATAACTTGTAATAATTTAATTAAGGAGAGTAAAACATATTTTTTATTAAAGATAAAAAATTACTAATTAAAAATAAATTGAATAAAGATATTTTATGTTTTATTTTAAGAAATAATTTGACTTATTTTTGTTATATATTTTTTTAAATTATTTTTGTGACTGAATAAGAAGATATTCATAACAAATTAAATAGAAATAGGAATCTATGTATTTGTGCATTGAATTTCAACTTGAATCATTTAAATTAATAAAATAATTATCTTATTTTATGCTTTTGATGATGATTAAAAAATAAAAAGTTGGTATGTTATAATCAAAGTGTTTGTATGAAAATAGAGTAGTTTATAAATATTTAATATACTGACTATTATGTTAGAACTTAGAAAACTACTTCAATAATTATATTAGGCTATAATTAAGGACCTAATATAGCATAGTTAAATCATTCTAATTTATATAGCATACTTCAAGTTTTAATTAAAATTTCAAATTTATTGCAATATGAATAATTCAATAATGATACATCATTATTAATTTATTAGTTATTAGAGTTGACATGTGTCTTCTTTCTAAGTGCATTTATAAAAATGGTTAAGTGTTCCTTAGATTTGACTGAAAATCATCTCTAGTCATTGATCTATGTTGATCAAATGGTGCTACTATGAGCATAGTGATTTCACACTTGATATGTTTTTTCCACATGTCTTCTTTTCGGTGCATTTAGAAAATCTAGTCGGTTATTGTCAAATTCAGCTCAAAAAACATTTGAAGTCATTGATCTTTGTTCATCAAATGGTAATCATGACATCACCTTTATAATATTACTAACATAGTTCTTAAATATATTAGAATATTTCTAAATTTTAAAATAAAATATTTTTTCAAGGATACTTTAAATTTGATTGTGAAATAAACCCATCCAATGGAGAATTAAATTTGATTGTAAAAGTAACTATCCATTATGTTCCACATTTTCTATTATTCTACTACTGAAATTGAACACTAAAATAAGTGATTTATTAATTAAATTAATTGTTAAATTTTATACCTCAATATATTAATTTTTATTCAAAGTTAAATGTCATATTTTGTTTCTTAACAATTTAATGGAAAATTTTGAAAATGCCAAAACATTGCATAAGTAAGCATAACAATAAAATTTCATTGATATTCCTTGAAAATTGTAATCTAAGGAAGACACATGTACAAAGATTTTAATTTGGTAAAACAATATAGAATGTGAAACCATACTACAGGGAAAAATCCTAGTACTTCATCTAGATTATACCATTTTCGGAGAAAATCCAAGCCAATTTGTGCCCATTTCTTATGGTGCTTCAACTGCCTAACACTCTAGCCCAACATAAATGGTTGTAGAGCCACATTATGGATAGGTTCTTGAAGCTTGCGGATTTCACCTGCCCAAGGGATCCCCACCCCTAATTCTGCATGAGCAACAATGGCAATGTCATCACCCATGTATTTTTCTTTAAAAGTCCTTCTTAGGAGAAGTAAAATGTCAACCCTTTCTTCTCTGAGGTTGAGTAGAGACACTAGAAAATGGGATGTAATACTTGTGTTCACGTAGTACCTATTCTCATTCTCCAAAAACTCATTCCCATAACCATTTTCACACTATGAATAATGAAATGCATAACAAGAACAACCTCATTGTAAATTGACAAGAGGTTTTCATCAAGGATGCTATCTAAAAAGGCCTTTTCTTCCTCTTCCAATTTGCATGTCAAGAAAATTGGAGTGTCCATCTTGATTTACACCTTACAAAATAATTAATTATAGAACAATGACTACATACTAGTGACTACAAAGCAATGACTACCAGTCTACCACTCCAAGTAAACCAAACTAGAATGTAATGAGCACTACAAGTATACCAGACTATTGACAACCAAAACGAGATGAGCAATGACGAAAGAAGAATCTCAATTGCCTATAAATAAAATGAGTGGTTGAGTAATGGTTCCTACACATTTATCCTACCAACTTCCAATTTAATTATTTTAAATGATTAAATCTTTGCAAATTTTCAACATAAATGCAAGTTTGTGCCAAGAAAGTTGTAATCTCTGTGGAGTCGATGGAAGAGGTAATGTCACTGATAGTGACAAGACATCTATTTAATCTCCACTACAAGTGCATAAGGTGGAAGGAAACATTTCAACATTCTAGAGACTTGAACAAGGTCAAGGCTTTGTCTGAGATATTTGGCCTGAAATAAAGCTTCAACCATTGATATATTATCATTGAATGGTAGTTTGTAGATGGATGTTACTAGTTACACATGTATATTGGAGATATGACATGTTATTTTAAAGAATTCCCAAAAAATCCATCACTTCAAACATCAATTCTTGCTTGCATGTGGTATGTGTGTTGTGTACTACTAACCAGTAAGTAGTTACTAGAAAATAAAATTGTGATTCACACAAATTTGGAAAGTAATAATTAAATATGTCATCTGATTACTATAAAATAACTAGAGCCCAAAAGAAAACACCATGCCACTAGAATATTAAATATCAACAAAAAGGGGTTTACTTTGCACAAGCTTCAAACTGTTACATTTTAATTTCATACACTTTTTGATAATATATTTTACAAAATAAATCCTAACTAAATTGACGATTCTTCATGTAACGCTTATTTTATCCTTCAAAACATCCCAAAAGTGTTGAAGTTCTAATTTTGTTGTTCCACCACCTTTGCAATTTGTTCTTCAAAATTAGCAGGGTTGTGACCCATTTCAACAAACATTGCTTGGAGGTCTACCTTTACCTGCTCCTTTTTTAGTTCTTTAATGGCATCTTTGGAATTAGCAAAGAAAACCTACAAAGTTGCAATAAGCCCAGTAGTAAGATCACATTGTTCCTCATCCTCCTCCATAGTCAAATCTGGGTTGACAACAAGGCTTGGATTTTCATTTGATGATCCCTCTTCCATAAGAAGTCTCATTTTTGGTAATCAACTACATTTCTAAAAATGGAAACCACTGACTAGGATTTTTGTAATTTAAAGAATGTTTCTTCGACTAGATTCCATTATGCCATAAATACAATAGGACATTCTACATACGTGTCATCCTATATTTACCTCACTTCTTATCACTCTTTGATTTATTACTAAGCATAAGCTTTTAATAATTTGATAGCTAATTTGAAAATCATATGATTAATTTCTAGTTGTTGATTCGTTGAGTGATCACATCATTTTCTAGCACATTCACCAATGCATTATATACATTTTTTCACTAGATAGGATAAATCACCTAATCAAATATATCTATAATTGTAGCAAATGAGAAAATTTGCCTAATACAAATTTTTTTTCCAATAAACGGGTAAAATTACCTTATACAATATATATTTTTTCTATCAAAAGGGACAAAATTACCTCAATTTTATGAAATTTTGTAATGGTCAGAGAAAAATCGCATCTCAAATTAAACTTTTCCTGACATCAATTTTACATTTTCAAATTCTTGGAAGTGTATTTTTTACTTGTGTGTGTGTGTGTGTTATGTGAAGTGAATTATCTTGAATATTTAAATTGTAAGCTTCTTATTTATATCCCCAAATGTATAGCTTTAAACTCAAAAGTGTAAGGAAACTCAGGTGCAGAAACAGCTTCCTACACTAATCTCATAAGGAAAGTATGATGCAAATCCTATTAAAATCTTCTACACTTACAGATTCAATATCATGTAAACAACAATATTGCAGCCAACCATGCATACATAAATTAGACAGAGAAAGGAACACATAACACAAGGATTTTCCAGTGGGGAAAAACCTTTCGATAAAATAACCCCACCACTTCAGAACTTGCACAATGTATTATCTTCAACAAAGGGTTACAATACAGTTGTAGTGCAAGCTCAACAGCGACAACAGAAGACTCCAGTAGCTACTCGTAGTACCAACAATACACCTTTTTCGCATCACATCTCTTCGCAACCCTAAAAATTCTTATAACATGCGCTTCACTTTAGGGCTACTCCCAAAGGTAAACCGTATTAGGGTTTTACCATTCTCCGAGAAAATAGGAACCCCAAAAAAAATTTCGGGTCGGTGCCCCGAGCCCCACTATTGGGTAGAGTGTATAGTACTCAAATATCTTAGTTGCCACATGTCTTCACCTGTCATTGAATCTTCCTAACATAGCTCTTATGTGTCATAGGAATCCGTCATAACCGTTTTAGCCATGATCTCCTTACACACAATTCAAGATGTCGACACATCAACATTATTTGCAAGAAATACATTTTACAAAACAAATAATAAGAATAGGAATTATACAAGGTTGAGACACCTTATTCCTAACAAAAAGGAGTTGTATCCTTGTCATAATTAAGTTATGAAGGTAAAATACTATTATGCGAATGATTAATAGCATTTTATTCTTCTAGTGTAGATTCACTAATCAACAAGACAACTTCCAATAACCTGACATAGCTACAAAGAGGACCAAGCCATTTCTAAAAATGGGGATAATTTAAAGAGTTGACTAGAATAATTATCAAGGAAAACTTTCTTTCAATTTTTTGCAGCCAACTCTACTTGGTATGAATTTTCAAATATAAGCTTGGTATTAAAATGGGGACAACATTGATTTGTGGACTCTTAGATTGAAATGCCAAATAATTATCACACTGAAGACAAAGTTATTAAATGTGCTGTGCACCCACATTGTCTTCAATCATGTTTCTCTCTAGGGGTCGTTTCTTATCCATGTCATTAGCAACTTAGAGTGCTCTTGTGCAATAATAAAACTAAGTTGGTTTGATTTGTATTGGTTACTCATTTCAAATTGGATGTGGTAGTGAAGCTTAATAAGGCAAATCAATTTTTCATGGAATTTGTAAACTAAAGGAGTTGTTGGGAATTATATTGGAGTATTGGTTGAATTTAAGAATATTTGGCTTTTGAAGGGGTCTTACCCATTGCTAGAGGTAATGACATAGTTTGGACAACTGTCGATTTCTAGGAGCTAATTAATGAATATTAATGGGGTCACATGAATTCTATGTTGAGCATTTTGAAAGAAAGAAGTCATTTGATGTTGGTGTGTTTATATCTTCTATGTACGTGGGGTTTTATGACTACCTTAATGCTTATCATATGGACTGGAGGTGCTAAAGCACCATCTACATAGTTATGAAATCATTTGCAACTCTTTTTGTATTGGAATAACAGAATAAAATGTGATTAACCCTCCAATGAAGTATGTCACGATATTGTTTCCAAGATCATAAATCTAGTTAGTTTTCTAGTGTATTTCAATAGTTGTTTCCTTTTCAATATTGCATTGTTAATTGAAAGATTGGAGCATGTCCTTTTGGATGTGCAGTAAACCATTGGTTGAATGGATTTAAGTATTTTATTTCATTTATGGTTTGCCTACACTATGAATGTTGTGTTAAACCATTGGAAATTTGGAACATATATATTTGTGAATTAAAATTTTAGAATTCTCATAAATGTACAAACTAATTAACAAAATTATATTAATTGAGTGTCATAGAAGTGTTGCAAGAAAATTATTAGCAACAAGGTTACCCCATACAGTGGTATCAGAGTTTGTGAGCCTATTATCCCATGTATTCTATTTACAAAATGCTCAAAAAAAGGTATTTTCCCAAAGTTTCTAATACAAACTCAAGGTTTAAATAGCCCAAACCAAGTTTTCACTCTTTCTAATGACTCTCCCTAGATCTAAAGGTATCTAATCCACCAATCCAACCTATTGGATCAATCCTCAAAGTCTCAAGTGCCTATCTCCTAGGCCAATCCCAACAATTTTGCCTATTAGGCCTCCAATGTTGTTCCCCCACATTATTATCCCAACTTTCCCAAAACATCAAGAAAATAAATTGTATATTTGGATACCCATTTGGCTTCTCTTCAATATTTCAAAAGATTATGTGGGTTTTTTTAATGTTGTGTCTCTATTGTTACATTATGTACCTCTTTTTAGGCTTAAAAACCCCCAGTTTTACAAAGGAAGTATCAAGAATACTTATCACCAAACCATATAACTTTGTACATTATCCTAAAATGATCTTAGGCCAAGAATTTTTCAATTTTTTTTAATCTAGCAACACCATATATATTTATTCTATGAAACCCTGTAGTGTCATTCCCTAGTTCACATTTTTGTTATCATTGCCAAACTCTTTTAGGCCAGTTTTATGCTTCATTACTAGTAGGTTTCCTACGTGACTTGTGTGCCTCTGGGTCTAGATGTTGATCTATCTGTTGGAACCTTTGAGTTAGAATACTTTTAGGATTTCTTGGACTTAGAGAGTATTTGTGTTATGTGATTTGATATCTTATTTGGGACTTGAGACTATCTCCTCAGCGTAGTGGGAGTGGACCATTTAGGTCCCATGCAGTTAGGCGGTAGTGCTTTTTACTCTTACCATTGAGATTTGTCTGTACTCACCATGGGTGGAGCTTCTTGGGATGCTTTTCTATCATGTATTAGATGATGTTATTTACTGATGCATTTCCTCATATTGGTGATTAGCATGTGATAGGTGATGTTATCTACTTGTAGGATCATCTTATGTTGTATTCTTGTATGTTAGATTTATTTATGATTGTGTTGTGGTATGTTTAGTAATGACATCCCTATTACTATAGTACCGATGATCTTATCAGTGACTTGGGATGTTACACGCGGGGGATGGCTAGGACCCACAATGGTCTTATGATGCTATTAACGATTGGGAGGAACCACATACTTAGTTAGATGTGTTTTATGATGGATAGTTGTGTTTTATAATGGATGGATGTATCATGCATGTTATTTGTTTCATTTATTTTATCGTACTTTGTATCATGGACTCGAGGAGGAGGATGTATCCTTATTTCTACATATGTATATTCTTTTAGCCTTTCATACCCTGTGACATGTACAGTGGATGATTGAGCATTCTGAATTAATTTGCCAAGAAGCATTCAAAGCAAATGTATATTATTAAATGGACATTGGACTTTCTAATTATTCTTTCATGTGGATGTGGTAGTTGTTAGACTTAGAATTAATTAAATTTTAAATGTGACTCAACGTCTTGGGATCCTTAAAGAATGTAACTTGTTATGTATGATTATAGTTGATTGTATGTTATGGCTTCCGCTAATTTATGTTTGATGTGTATGTTATTCTTTCTTGTTTTAAAAAAAAATGTTTGGAAAACTTAGTAAAACTTCAGGTTAATTCTTTTGGATCCCTTGGCGGGGCGTTACATCTAGTATCAGAGCAGTGGCTTCTTGCTCTTGACAAGGTTTTTGCTATGCAAGACTTTGATGGAAATGTCAAAGCAAGGTTTGCCATTACCAACCTGGAAAACTTTGGAGCCACTTGGTGGACTATCGATGAAAAGAAGCTGGGCATAAACATGAACAATGTCACATGGGAGTTATTCTTGGAGAGCTTCCATGAGCGATTCCTACTAGAGGAATGGAAGCGACATAGAGTAGATGAGTTCCACAACCTGAGACAATTCACTATGACCATAGTAGAGTATGAGTGCAAGTTCTATGAGCTCATGCCTTTCTCAGGAATTAGTGACAACCCAACATAGTTGGCACAACATTTCATCAGAGGCCTAAACAATCGTCTAGTTGGAGGTGTTAAGGTGTTTGAACTTAAAATCCTCAAGGATGCGGTACATCAAGCCATTCTTGTAGAGAAGAGTGTGAACCTAGGAAATGGGGATTTTGTAGGAGCACCATCAACATCAGGATCGAAGGGTAATCAGGGAGTAGGTGGTAATAGGAAACCTCCTTCTGGAGGTAATCAACAGCAAGGAGGAACTTATCCTTTAGTACAGAGTGGGGGTAGTGGTTCCAATGCTAGGAACAAGCACAACACTCAATGCAACAAGCACAACCAGTATGATCGGCCATCTCAGAGCATTCAGTCTTATCCTAGTAGGGGTAGTGTTCAGCAGTCTAGTGCACCCAGAGTTCAGAGGAACTTCAATGGAGAATGTTTTTCATGTGGACAATGTGGACACAAGTCATCTTATTGTCCTCAACGGAAATCACAATTCTCAAGCCAGAGAACCGCAGCTTCAAAACCTACAATTGGTGACATGGGTAGAGCCCAAAGAGTGTACTCAGTAGAGTCTTGTCCTCGTACGGGGGAAAGGGTCCAATGGGGCTCGCATAGTGAGCCCTTAGCCTTACCATTCTTGTAGGCTTCTAGGAGTAAGCCTAATTTTGGGGGGGTGGATGTAGTGTTGGTCCCTAGTTCGCATTTCTGTTATCATTGCCAAACTCTTTTAGGCCAGTTTTATGCTTGATTATTAGTAGGTTTCCTATGTGTCTTGTGTGCCTCTGGGTCTAGATGTTGATCTATGTGTTGGAACCTTTGAGTTAGAATACTTTTAAGATTTCTTGGACTTAGAGAGTATTTGTGTTATGTGATTTGATATCTTGTTTGGGACTTGAGACTATCTCCTTAGCGTGGTGGGAGTGGGCCATTTAGGTCCCACGTGGTCAATTGGTAGCGCTTTTTACTCTTACCATTGCGATCCATTTATAGTCACCATGGCTAGAGCTTCTTGGGATGCTTGTTTATCATGTATTAGATGATGTTATTTACTGATCCATTTCCTCATATTGATGATTAGCATGTGATAGGTGATGTTATCTTCTTGTAGGATCATCTTATGTTGTATTCTTGTATGTTAGATTTCCTTTATGATTATGTTGTAGTATGTTTAGTAGTGATGTCCCTATTACTATAGTATTGACGATCTTATCAGTGACTTGGGATGTTACGCGCAAGGGTGGCTAAGACCCATGATGGTCTTATGATGTTATTAATGGTTGGGAGGAACCTCGTACTTAGTTAGATGTGTTTTATGATGGATGGATGTATCATGTATGTTATTGGTTTCATTTATTTTATTGTACTTTGTATCAGGGATTCAAGGAGGATGATGTATCCTTATTTCTACATATGTATATTCTTTTAGCCTTTCATACCCTGTGACATGTACAACGAATGATTGAGCATTCCGAATTAATTTGTCAAGAGGCATTCGGAACAAATGTATATTATTAAATGGACATTGGACTTTCTAATTATTCTTTCATGTGGATGTGGTAGTTGTTAGACTTAGAATTAATTAAATTTTAAATGTGACTCAACGTCTTGGGATCCTTAAGGAATGTAACCTGTTATGTATACTTATAGTTGATTGTATGTTATGGCTTCTTCTACTTTATGTTTGATGTGTATGTTATTCTTTCTTGCTTAAAAAAATAAAAAATGTTTGGAAAACTTAGTAAAACTTTAGGTTAATTATTTTGGACCCCTTGGCGAGGTGTTACAAACCCTCATAAAACAAGGCCTAAAACTAGGGCCTATTCAAATCCTTTCAAGAACTCACTTCCATAATAAAATGAAAGTCATTCCACCAATAATTCAATATTTTTTAAGTGTTTCAAACACAAAAACATACCCTCCAATAGTTAGTTTCTCTATTGTTTATCCTTAGCCATGGAATTAGTGCTCTCCCAAGCATAAGAAGGGTGATCACCTATCACTTTCTTGCTTTATCTACACCACCTTGTTAGGATATTATCATACATTTTGGGTCACAAATATTCCATGGGAAACAAGGTCCTACATTGATGAAATTCTCATGTTTGCATGTAGAAAAAGAAACAAATGCAAAATCTCAAGCCTTGTTAGCAAATCTTGTATGTACATAGCAATATTGACTTTAGCATGTTCAACATTGATAAAACAAGGTTGGAATTTTTTTTTATTTCATCACAGTGGCAAAGGAAATAATACCAATCAAAGAAAAACAAGAATTTGTAAACAAAATGATCCATCTTTATTGTTTTTCCACAACCAGTCCATATAAAAATGATCGTTACTCCATACATGTTGATTCCCCAAGCCTTGTCTAGGATATATAACATGGTAAAAAACTTCCCCAACCGATCCAGATTGGTTTAGACATTAGAAATGTGTTCAAGAGCCTAACATTTTTCCTTCCAAAATTCTCCTAATCACTAGAATTCAAAAATTTGGATTTCCAACTTACATTTTCATGCTTTATTATATTCAAAAATTATTCAAAAATTTTCCAAGTGGTCTTAAAGGTTAATATAACCTATATAAGACAATTTCCCTTTATTTTATGCTTATATGGGCAATATTGGCCCCGCTTACATCAGTTTGATCCTAAGGTCCTTATTAGGACCTATAGGATTTATACATATTCTATTAGTTTGATCATTATATATGGCCATAATGGACCTTAAAATATTCCAAATGAATCTCAATGATCTCCTTGCATGCATGGTGTCTTCATTTGATGAAGTCCCTTCTTCGGTGTCCCTACACCACAAACCAAGATCTCAATGAAAAAACTTTTTCCACCCAACCACATGGGACCTTGAGGCCCAGTCCCCTGACCTAGAAGAAAACACAAGTCCCTAGACAAGATGGTTAATGCAAAATAGGAATTTCAAAAGAGAATCTAAAACAAGACACAAAAGCTCACAAGGGATTCAACATGGTTACTACTTGGAATTACATAAAGGAATAGGTATAAGGCACCAACGAGAAATTCACAAGATACACAATAAAAATCACAAATACCAGAGGAAGACTACAAAGAAAACTAGAGGCGATCTTAAGACAAATACATGAGAATATCGACACATAATTCCATAATATCCTAAGTTATCTTAGCATGTCTCTCTAGACCCTTGCCCAAGTGAGAACTCATGTGGAATAGAGAACCTTTCATGAGGACAAGGAAGTCCATTTTCTCGATCAACACCCCATCAATGACCAAGCCTTATATAACCCATCCATGGTCCGTATAGAATTTCTCATGGCTACGGGCAAGGAAACTCAATTATCTTGATTAATAAATAACCCAACCCAACTCATTTATTTTGTTATCACTTGATTAAAGCTCTATAATGGGTTATCTCGGACTAGCCACTTTAGGGCCTTGACTCCTATTACAAGTCACTCTCTTAGAAATGTTCCTAGAAAACCCTCCTAAGAGAAAAATGAAATCAATGTATAACTACTCAAACTCATCAATCGAGTCCACTCATATCCTACATATCCATAAGACATCAATAAAGATTCACCAAAACCCTTATGGGTTCCAAAATCTAGCTCAATAGTCTCATATCCCAATAATCATAATACCAATTTCCATAGCAATATGTGGACCCTCTTGAACAACTAATCCTCAATGTTCTATGCTTTGATAGCATGTCAAATCACAATAATAACTAGACAAAATAATGACAACACATAATGACATCATGCTTAAAATAAGAATAAAAAGAATTATAACAATTCCATGCCTCTAGTATAATAAAAAATTCCCAATGAACAACTCTTTTGTAATCACATTGACCCATAATCCCTGTACACATTGAAATAAATTTGAAGGAAGGAACTTTGTAATAACAACAAGATAGTCACTTCTAACAAACAAATAATAAACTTGACCAACTATAGGCTAATAATAATATTTATATGATCTTATCACAACCAACTTCATAGAAATGGTTGAACCTCTATTCTATTTAGTAATTTAATAATGTCTCTAACTAGTCATCTTATACAAGCAATTTTACAAAGAAATCTATAAACAATTCCAATTGTGTAAGATTGATTGTCATATCCCTTGTATGTAATAAAAGTTTGATAAATGAGTAAATACTTAAGTCTAGTGGATTGAATAAACCAATCATATATGTTAATCATTAAATAAAGAATTGTTAATTATTAAATACTAAATAAACAATTAAATAAATATATTAATATCAATCATATATTGATCATATTGCACTCTCACCTGCATTCATAATTAAAACATGGTGTCCCTTACTCATTTTGATTCTTCCCCTTTAGATTCTAAATTGTCATCACATGTATATTTTCTCAGTAAGTCTTTTGTGGTCTTCAAGGGTGAACATTCTAGTGCTCAGATGTCATTAGGGCCTATGAGCTTTGGTATTGTCATTGTTGGCATCTAAGTTAGTTATTTCTTTCGGCAAAGGCTTTCCAGGAGTTGAATTATTTTTTTTCGTCTCAACCTTCTATGTCAAAGTTTAGGGCATCAATGTCTTCTCCCTTGTTGACATGTTCTTCTCCTTTAGAAAATATTTCTTTTGTTGCATTCGGTGCTACTGGGAATAGGGATTTATCTGGCTTGTTATTGTTAGGTGTTAAGGGGACTTTGTGTCCTCTGTCTACGAGGCCCTCTATGCTGGTTTTAGTTCTAGGTGGGAAGGGATCTACTTTCTCTTTGGGTGGAGGTGGTTCTACTATTTTACCCACTTCTATTGTTGTGGCTCATAGATATTTTGATTTGATTGTTGAGGCTCAAAGATATTCGATGGGGATTTATTGGTGGATTGTTAAGAATAGAATTTTTGAGAAGACTCTCTTCCCTATTTCCAATCCCATTTCCATTTCTTTAGAGGAGGAGATAGTGAAGGACATTGACCACACTGCCTCTATTTTTTCCTACCATTGGGTGATATATAGATTTAGGGGACTTTGGCCAAGACTTCTAGAGCTACATACTTGGATTTATCTCCATTTGAAGCCCATTATTGCTAGTATGATTCATATCTTCCTTGTGACAATGGGATTCTTTATTGCAAACTTTGACAATGTCATGGACAAAAGCAAGATGTTATGTGATTATTTTTTAGTTGGGATGAGAAGTATATGTTAATGGTAAAGCTTTGACATTCTGACTTCAACCCATCTTCTAAGACCTTCAACAAGATTTTGATTTAGGTCTCCACTTCATCTATTGTTGATTCTCTCTTAGATGAAGTGGGAGAGACTCTTGTTGACTTTTTGATGATGGATAAGAAATCTTTTGATATTTTTCATTCCACTTATGCCTGAGTATTGGTTGACTTGGGTATTTCTAAGTGGTTTCCTAATGAGGTTAAACTTTTTTCATCCAATCTTTGGACTATGAAGGAATCCTCTTTAGGTGTAGATGTTTCAAAATTGGTCATGTTGCAGCTCATTATGGGTTAGATAAATTAGACAAGTCTTCTTCTTGGTGGAAGGGTGTTTCGACTTAACATTAAATAGTTAATTAAGAAATCTTTCTTTGAGGTGGTTGCGCAAGATCCTCGTAGCTTTGTGCCTTCTTCTTACATTGATCCTTTGCTAGTTGTTGATGTGTTGTGATTAACATGGTGTAATATTTGGTTTCTAGACTTGATGTCTCTAGATGGTTGGTGTTGTTGGGTTTGCTTCTACAAAGTCTTTGAGTTTGATAGCTTGTGATAGGACTCTTATTTGGTGTCCTATTGACAGTGGTAATGGGGTTGTCTCTGGTGATGGCTCTTCTCTGGTTGTTGTAACTCCCATTACTAGTTCTTTGGATAATCTTGGATCCCCTTTCACTGGTTTTGTTGTGGTTAGTACTAGCTCTCCTCCTTGGGGTGGGGGGCCTGGGGCCTTGGGTATTGGATTTGCTAGTTTGAAAAAAGGTTGCAACTAAGGTGGAAGAGGGCTAGATAATGGTTAAAAAGAAAGAAAAAAAATATTAATTCTTCACCCCCTTTCAAAATGATCCTTCAATACCACAAGAGCAAGGATAAAGAAAATTCTTAACTAATTCTTTTTTAAGGTTTTTGGGCTAGATTTCTCTCTAGCCCTTTCTTGTTATTGTGATTACATGTTGGTATTGTTGCAACCTTTTTCTCATGTTGTGGGAGCTTGTTTGGAAAAACCTCATTTTCATCTTGACTTGCTCCTTGTTGTGTGTTTTAATGGTTTGTTTTTTGTGATCTCTTTGTTCAGGGTCCAAGTCCCTTCATAAATTATTTTTTTCTTTATTCAAAAGCAAAGGTTTATGGCATTACATATGCTAATTGTTCTTTTTTAAATTATAGTTTAGTTTGATATGTAATTTCATGATATTTCATCATCGAAGTGACTTAAGGAAATATGGAATACAATTAATGATTGTAAGACATGAAATAGATTAATTATAGTATTAATCTATGCAATCAAATTACACCTACTTATGAATAATATTCTTAGAATTATTTTTAATTAATAAATAGATAAATATAAGAATATCTTGTTGATTATATTCATATATTCTACATAGGGAATTTTGTGTAGTTTACATGCTCTCAAAATAATATTATTAGACATAATGATTTATTAAAGTTAACATGCATGACTCTATTTGGATGGTCAGGTGACTTTGCATTTGTAAGGAATTCACCCTAAGAATATCCAAGATAGTAAAGAAGATAGACTTAGACTATTAATTGAAAACACTTTGGAAAATTACTTATGGGTTTAAGGACAAATACCACTATGACTTTTGAGATACTTGTCAAACTCACAATAATTTAAGATTCTTAATTATGTCGAATTATGATAACTAAAATATAGTATTTTAATTCAAAATTTGACCCTCTCTTGTGGGTTTACAATTTATGTTTTATATATTTTTAGGTCATTACATGTGTTCCAATAAATAAATAAATAAAATAACTTAATGCTTTTTAGAAGCAACCCACCATGAAGTGCTACATATAGCCTGGGGCCTATGATAAGTAAAAATAAATTAATTAACAATAGGTCGCCCAATTAATATTTAGTCACTACACTCACAGTTAATTTCACTTCAGACAACAAGTCAATAAAAAATATAACAAAAACACAAGGGTAAAATGACTTTTATGGCTAACAAGGCACTAGTAGAGAACAATGCCCACGTAGATTATAAGTTTGATTACACAAGTTATTGGAATCATTATCATCAAAATTATATGACCACATTTATAAATATAGATAATGAATATAAGGCACAATTTGCATCTAGAAGAATGCCTAAAACAATATCATGAATTGTGGAAATATTATTTTTCTCACAACAAGGAATATAATGACTAGGGATATAAGTTTTATGGAACAAAAGGAAACATGGAGAAATATAATTCATATTTCCCATATCGAGTGTCAACAATATTTTTTTTCCAATGTATAAGTTCTATGACAATGTATTAGAATTCAATCATATAGTTTAAAGTCAATACCATGAATCTCATATTTGATATTTAGTTATTTAAAATAATATGGCATTTTTTTGAAATTCAATTATAGAGTTTAAATCAATCTTAACAATAGGTGGTTATTCATTAGTTGTTTAAATATTTCTCATAACTATGAATACTTAGCATTAATTCCATATGTATGGTAATCACAAAGATGTAAAACTTTTCCCAACAACAAAAACTCACCCATTTCTGTAGCCCATTATTTTATTCATTTCTCTTTTTCCATCATCAACATTGGGAAATATTTGACTATCCTAATCGAGTTCATGATCTAATCCCAAATCTTGAAGTCATTATAAATTTGACAGGATCACTAGGTATATTTTGGGCACTGTTTATTAAGGGTTTCTCATTAAATGATGCATGCAAATATTTACAAACTTACATGTCAAGGATTTACTATAAATGTAATCTACTTTTAGTGGTGCATTTTGTGGGCTAAATTTGTTAATAGATTTAGTAAGCCTAACTTTTGTGTGGGAAGATATAAATCTAAATTCTTTGGATGAGTTCATGGAAGACATCCCCCATATACTTTTCTTACAACTAATAAAAAAGGTAAAGAAACACAAACAAAAAGAGAACATTTTTTTTAAATATTCGATGTGAGTTTGTTGAAGACATTTCCATATACTTTTCTCACAAATGACTGAAAAAACATAATAAGAAAAAGGTGTGGGTGAGGAGGACATACATTCTATATCCTTTGTAGGTTAAAATTATCAATAAATTGAAGAAGCAAATATAACATTTGCATCTAAAGGTAAAATCTTTGTTCATTGTTTGAGTTTGTGGTAGACATTGTCATATACTTCACTTACAAGCAATGAATAAAGAGATTTTTTTTTTAAAAAAAGAACCATTTTCTATATTCTTTGAATGAGTGGAAGACATCTTGGATAATAAAAAGAAAAGCATGTAAAGCATTTAGAAAGAAACTATTCCTCTCTACTCTATGTAAACACATAGTAGACGCCCTTTATACTTTCGAAATGGCTAAGTAGTCGATTGAATGACTAATTTTTTTAATTTATTAATTACTTAAAATTAATAAAACAATTCTATTTAAATTCTAAAAATAATTTATAAATGCCAAATGACACCATTTAGATGCTTCCTTATACTCCCCTCACAATTTTATTTTTTAAGGAGGTAGGGAGGAACCTATTTTTTTTCAAAGAGGTAGGGAGGAACCTATTTTCTATATTCTAAAATTGATATATATATATATAGCCAATAAAATCAATCCGATTAAATAAATATTTTACATTTTTAAATTAAATTAATAATATTCACAAAGCAATTGCACTGTAATTTTAAATTTAATTAATACAAAAGAGTATTTGTCTAATGAGGTGGATTCCATGGACCGTATAGACAACACGTATTCTTTGTGACAGTACGAGTATATCCCTTTACTTCGCTCACAAGTAACATACGCAAGAGGTGCTAACCTTGGGGTCCCATGGGGGGGCTTGGGCTCTATATTTAAGGAGTTGGAGGTCCCATGATAATATTTTGGGGGGCCTAAAGCTTAATTTGGAATCTTTTCCTATTAACTAGAAGCCCCTACTTTTTAGTTGAGTGGATGCAAAAAGGGAGGGGCTGGAAATAGCCCCTACTGTTTAAGGAAGAATTCTGCCAGTTGGCAAAAACCTACCCTTCATTTTCCCTCCAAATAGAAATCACCTTGCCAAAAATTCTAAAAACACCAATTTATATTTTTAATATTTCTTTCAATTTAAGTGCTAATTTTTTTAAGCAGATTTATGTGTAATGCCTATGGGACCGCTCCCCTTTAAATGTTCCTAAAAAAGGCTCCATGACACCCGCTTTATTTTTAAGCAAGCGGGTGCCCATAAGACCCCAGCGTGAGAGGAGTCCGCCGTGACACCAATGGTACGGACCTGCGGGGGAATAAAGTCGGAGAAACTAATTAAAATTTGCTTTTGTTGTGAAGTTGACACGACCTGAAGGGAGGTTGGGAAACTACTAGGAAATGAACGTAGGAAAAGGCGAGGAAAGGAATGTCAGGAAAAAGCACGCGCATTCCAAGGGTGTACAAGTAATGTGGAGTGAGAGGAGCCCTGAAAGCTTGCGGAGATGGAGAGAGGAGGGTTTAGCAGTGAGAATCGGCCACGGGGTCGAAGTGATGAATGTGACAATTGGAGGAACAAATCCTCTCCCAGAAACACAAACGAATCTTGGCACAGCAGAGGAAGTGGTGGATCATCACAAAGCTCTTCTTGGAGACGTGAATCACCAACTTCTACTTCTAGTTCCTCATCTTCTGAACATTCTTGGAGGAAACAGCCTCCCAGTCCTTCCAATGTCTCACGAGGGGGCACTCCCAGAAAATCTGCTATCAAGAAAGGTAAAGTTGTTACTTTGCGTTTGAGTGAAGGCTATGGTTTTCTTGCTCCAATTGTCCCACAGGATCAGTGGCAGCATGGCAGTAACAGCAATATATATTTTAGAGTAGGAGAGAGTACCAAAACAGAGACTGGCCTGTTTGAACTTCAAATTGGCGATGTGCTTGAATACATTACGAACGATTCAGCGGAGAGTCCAAGGTGTTTGTATGCTTGCCTTGTGGAGTGTAAGCCCAGAAGTCTAGAAGAATTGCTTTCCTACTTGGATGAGCTTTTAGTGCATTGTAAGAGCAACCCAGAGAGAGTTTTGCAAGAGATTACCAAATGCCCAGCTGGGTTTCGTCAGCTCCTCAATTACCAAAGGCCGCCACTTGATCTTGTGGACCCTGTAATGGAGCTAGTTACTGTAATATCTGATTATAATCAGGCGCCACTATATGCTACGAGGCTAAAGAAGTTTTGTAGGCTTTTCTCTGGTACTCTTCTCTTGCAACGCTCTCTAAAGGAGCTCCGCCCTGTGATAGAGGAGAATCGGCTCATAAACTTTTTGATGCGCCTAGCAACGCACAATAGCCAGATTGTTTCAGAGGTTTTGCTCCTGTTAAATGACATGGTGAAAGACAAGGGCGGCGAAAAGCTTGATTGCCACTGTCAGTTTCTTTTGCACATGCTTTCGGCTCAAGCTGGTGATACCATAACTGCGTGTAATCTTGAGTGGAGTAAAATGCAGTTGGTCCCTATGGAATCTGAGATGACAGAGAGCTTAACAGAAGAGAGATCAATGGAAATCCATTTTAAAAGTTTGCCGTACGTGAAGAAGGAGGGAAGCTACGGATCAGCTGAGGAGTATATGGACACCTACTTCCGATTGCTCAAGGAGGACTGCTTCTGGGGTCTGAAGAAGGGGATATCTGATCTGACGAAGAACAAATGGGACCCAAAGGACATGAGGGTATGGCCGAATGGAGCCGTCATAGGATTCCATTTCGGTGGAAGCTATTCAGGCGTAACCATAGCAATGGCAACAGAGAGGGTGTACAGTAGTAAGTGCCTTAAAGAAGGAAGCCTCCTTTGCCTGTCTGATGATGGAGGGAATTTCGATTCCCCAATTTGGGGCACTGTAGCACATTGTGAGGATGCCACGGAAAAAATGGCAATGTTATTTGTGGAGATCGTAGATGGAAGAGGTGGCTCCGCAGAGGTAGAAGTTGAAGCAATCGGTCGTCTGCTGGCGGCCTCTAGAATTATTATTGCGGAAAGCCCGACATTTTACAAGACCTATCAACCAGTTTTGAAAGCTTTACAAGACAAGAATCTTGAGAATTTTCCCTTTGTAGAAGAGCTTGTCTACGCACGCTGGCCAAGCCGCCCTGCAGATTATCTTACTCCCTCGACAACCCTGAACTGGAGCTGTCTGTTTGACAAGAAAGGTCTGATCTCCTCTGGTAAAAGCTTACATAATTATTTAAAATTCCAAGCACTTTATCCCTTCGGGAAAGCACCGCTCTCTGAAATGGACAATTTGCTCAATAGTGGGTGTAAAATTAGCCTTGATGAGAGTCAAACCGAGGCACTTAAGCTCGCTTTAAGCAACCGGTTAGTTTTGATTCAAGGCCCCCCTGGCACAGGTATGCATATAAACACAGCCACTTGAATTATTATTTTTCTCGAGGCACTCTACGCTAGGAATATCTAACGATAAGAAATTAAATAACTATTGCCCTGAATATAGCTTATGTTTAGCGCTGACTTGTTTTGAGAACAGGCAAGACATATGTTGGAATAAAACTGGTGCAGCTTCTTTTAACTGCGGATACTTTACCTCCTGGTCCGATACTTGTAATCACTTACAAGAATCATGGTTTGGATAATTTTTTGTTGGGGTGCTTGCCATTCTGCGAGAATTTGGTGCGGGTAGGAAGGAGAAGTACTGAACCATCGCTCCAGGAATACAATTTGACTGAGAAGATAAGTAGGGTGGACGAATTCTCGTCTGAATGGACCGCTTGCAGGCATTCGTTGCAAGAAACTCAATACAAGATGGAGAGGGCTCTTGAGAACTTAATGGAGAGTAACGTTTTCGATTCAGAAACGCTAATCACTCACATGCCAGATAGACAACTAAGGCTCTTGCTCTCTAAATCACAGTATGCTAAGCAGCTCCTCGAAAGTTTTCCTGAGGAAACCCCGCTTGGGGAATCGATAAGAGGCAAAATTGGGGAAAGCAAGGAAGCAAGACGTCTTGCTACTTCGTTACATGATGCAATCTCAAAACAAATTCGCGAGTGGAGGCCGCCCCTGAAGACCTTCGAACTGGTGGAGAATTGTTTCTCTCATTGTAAACCTCTACGAGTTGTAGATGAAATTTTGTCTTCTAATAAATTACGTAAAGGTACCGAGGGATACAATTTTCAAGAAGAAGTTGAGGAAGATGCAAGCGATGATGAGTCCATGGAGGATTTCTGGGTACCGGGTTCGCAGAGAACGAAAGACGGCGAATCATGGCTAGAGAACAACTTCTTTCATTTCCAAAGAGAAAATGATGGCAACTTATTCTCAAAGCGAGTTAACTTGCATGTAAGTTTCTTTCCCCATGTTACCTCCAAGCAGGCATGTGAATAACACTACATCGTAAGCTTACAATTTGAATTTACTGCAGATAGACATAGACAAATATCGATGGCTACTGAATGAGAATCCCTGGCAATTAAATGAACACTGCCGCGTATTATTAGTACATGTGATAATGCAAACCCAATATGAGTTGGGTTTGAAAAGACTTGCAGACTTGAAGAAGGAATACGACGAAATCTGCGAGATGATGAAAGAGATCAATCAACGCCGGCAACTGCAAGTGCTTCAAGAGGCTAGCATTGTTGGGATGACGACGGCTGTAAGTGTTCTAAAACCTTATTCTCTTAAACAAAAACGGAACTTAGTTGCCTGTTTCAATTTTCAAATTGTAAACATAGGTCAATGTCAACCCTCCATCAAAGGGTCTCTGATTATGAAAGCTTTTCAGGGTGCAGCGATGCATCTCAGTGTTCTTAAAATGCTCAGCCCGGCAATTGTTTTTGTGGAAGAGGCCTCAGAAATTTTGGAACCTCAAGTATGTGCTGCTCTTCAACCCAGTGTACAACATCTGATTCTTATTGGGGATCATTACCAGTTATCACCTAGTGTGGCATGCTATGAGCTGGAGCGCTGGTATGTATGCACGCTTATATATGAATCCTAAAATGCATTTCTCTGGGTTTAACACCTAAGTCTGTCAAAACATTAAAGTTGACAATGACGTGTTATAACTCTCATTTCAATTTCGACCTTACTGCGTAAGAATGCATTCTAAAATACATGGGCTACATGAAATGAAGCTGTCTGAAATTTGATGGAAAATACCATATCACTGGGTCTCGTTCAAACTAAATATTCTAATTTATAATCTTCAGAGGAATCATTATTTGCAAGGCTTTGTCTTTTGGTGAGAATTCCTTTATACGTAGTATTTGGTGCAGTACTGATCACAAGTTTCCCCGTATCATTCTCCCAGGCATGATTTCTCAGTGTCGATGTTTGAAAGATTAGTTGAACACAATAAGTTTCCCTTCCAATCACTTGCCGTACAGAGCCGCATGAGAGAGGAGTTTCTACCCATGATTTTGCCCATTTATCCAAATGTCACTTCAAACATAGAGCTTGTTAAAGGGAAAAGGAACGTGGCGCCTGCCTGTATTTCAACTCCAATGCAATTTTGGTGTCATACATATCCAGAGACTAGACACGAACGGAGTTATGCAAATAAAGGAGAATCAGAAATGGTAGTTGCCCTTTTAAGTTTGATGCTAGCAGAAGGAGAGGATCCTGAGCATATAACTGTGCTCGCAGCATATAATGGACAGGTATGCTTCCTTTACTTAATATGCAATTTCATATCACACTCTATAGCATGTCCAATTATCACAATTAATAGGATTCTGGTAAACGATCTATTAATCTTATCTAGCATAAATTCCATTTCGAAGGAGCTTGAAGATGTACAGATTATATTAAAATAGATTTTTAGGGAGAATTCGATGCAATGAGGTTGGAATTCCCCTTCTCACCTGTCTCAATTAACACTTCGAACCATATAGCAAAATAAAAAGAAATGAATAGCTGACTAATGTAGCAATCCTCAGAATTTCGTATTATACACAAAACAAAATTTGCACCACAAAATGGCAAGAGCCCTTTAGCTTTCCTCAATATTCTCCTCTGATTTTGGTCTTTCACAGATCTGCAACAAAATACTACTCATCCCCTCTGATCAGACCTACCAGACCTCTAACCATCTTAGATAAAAACTCACTCCCCAAAACTCTATACTCAGGAAAAAAAACACTCCTAAAACTTTTCAGGCCCAAATTCCCCCATCAGATGCTACCATTGTCCCAGCATCACCCAAACAAAACTTATATGCCCAGCGTCAGGGCTGTTACGTTACATTTACAACCACTAACGTTTGGCTTAAATTAGAACGAAATGCAGATATTAAAAGCGATTTACGGTCAAGCTCAAGGAATGGAACGCAGAGTAAATGAGTGAAGATTCTGCAGGGCTCCCTTTACGTGGATGCCCCTGCATCAGATTTCTATCCAAGACTAGCAGTTAAATTCACCATTTGTCATTATCTCAAGTTCATCAAAACGAATCAATTTCCTAATTAAAGGAGATAAACGATTTGCATTGAGAAGATGGGATTAAATTTAATTTTGAAATGGAATGCATGCTGGAAATTCTCGATCTGCAAAACCAATATCACATAAGCAATCCCAATGAAAAATGGAAAAGATCTACCAGAGTCAGAGTCAAGGTGCTTGACCAGTCAACAATAACATAAATCTAATTAAATTCAAAAGAAGTACATTTACAATTATGAAGAAGGAAGATAAAGTGACAAGTTCTAAAAGAAATCATAAATCAGTTGCCAGAATATCAAGATGGTCCGAACATGTCTACCAATCTGATAGGGGCTCTAGAACCTATCTAAGAACACAAGAGGTTGAGAATGCTGTAGGAGTGATTTTTACCATACTACCACAAAAGCTGTTAAGCTTTTCTGGAATCTTTGCTCACATGAAAGATACCCAATCCGACATCGAAGAATCATGGATAGCTAAATCAATGTATGAGAGAATCATCAATATTCTTTGATCAGAATGTACAGATCTCTTTTCCATCATATTCAAATTTAAAATATAATAGATGGCTCTGGTATGACTATGAAACTAAATACAAGTACATATATAGTCATGTGTGGAAGACATAGAAGTAAGGAAGTCCATGTCTATCTTCCCTTTAAATTCCGTATTCTACATAGTATTTCTCACGAAATTAATGAACAATGGAGACACATTTCACAATACTTAATTTACAGGAAAATAAGCTTCACCGTCTCTAAAGTTACAAGATGACATTTTCTAAATACTGGGAAGACATTCCCAAATGCAACATTCATCACCCATTGAATATCACAAATTAATTGGGTCAGTTACTTAAGATAACACTTAACAATATCCTGAAATAACACACTTATTCCTCTGTTTATCAATGCAATAATAAAGCATTTGTCGAAAATAATTAAGAAAACGACATCAGATATTTATATATGAATCATTTCCTGAGAATGGTTCTATGTACGTAACGTGTCATACCACAAGATAATCTAACTGACTAGTTACAGAAGGAATACATTTCCTATATAGAACTCATGATGCAGCGATACAATGTAATTACATCACTACTCTGGAATATATCATAGTATTTATCCAACATAATAACCCGTAGTGGTTTATTTTTGCTCCTCTTAAGTCTACTTACGTTGACAATATCTAGGTTTATTTTTGCTCCTCTTAAGTCTACTTACGTTGACAATATCTATTCAATTTGCAGTTCAAACCAGACCGTTAATTCAAGTATTGCCATCAAACATTCAACATAACGTGTCAATGCTGCAACGATCGGAAAGAGAAGAATGGTTGCTATTTTAGAGTTCAAAGCAAAGATAAGAAAATCCTAGCTCTAGCATGATGGATCGGATTGCCCTGGTCCACATTACCCAAAATATTGTGCCCAAACCAATTACGGTTTTCAACACAAGGTTATGTATGCAAAAATTCCATGTTCAATGTTTAGACGGTAGCTATACACTCAATACGAGACATCAAAGTGTCATTTCCCCAAATCTGAGAAATTAAGGGACCTGGCGATCTCAATATGGCACAGTATCTGAGAAGATTTGACGCTTTGGGGGGCATTAAACCCAATCTTTGTACAATGTATTATAAGAATGTGGAAGGTAATGTAGATGTTTGAAAATGCCCAACGTTGGTTGCAGTTCAACCGACTATGCAGGTGGTTGCCCGATTTATTATTTCAATAGCCTTGCAATAATGGACATAAGCGACAAGGAAAACATACAGTTTGACATTGTCCCAAGAATTTCCAGATCCTAAGGAGGCATTTCTAAAATATATTCCACAACATTTAGTGTAACAGTATCACAGTGTTCGGGAAAAGAGCTGAAATAAAAGAAAAGGAACTTGGGATTATGCAGTTTCGGATTGATTGCCTTCCAATATAGTGATTGAGCCTTCCCAGTCTGCTTCTAATTACCCGTGCTATTTCCCAGTCTCTGAGAGTTTTATGAGTTTATCCAAGCTTCTTTTTCCAAGAAAAATGCTTTCCTTCCTTGTTTCTCCAGCTACCTTAAGATCCAGAGTCGCCACACGTCTCTAGGGTGACTTACTAAATTTTCCTTTTACTGAGAATATGAGTATTTTCCCAAAAACGCTCTCTCCTGCCTCTGCTCCCAAGATTCATAATGGTCTATAATAATCCTCGGGGACATAACTGACCCCAATATCCTTCTTTTTCCGGTTATAATTTCATTTGAAGAATTTTATAAAGGATTTGGTTAATTGATGTGGGAATGGGAGTTTTATGCTGAAATCTTTTTTATTGAGGTTTTTTCAGTTGAGAATCAAAGATTGAAAGGTATTCAATCTATTAAAGTCATTTTGGCCATTATTCCTACTCTTATCTTTTTTGGTGTTGGGATCTTGAGTCAATAAGACTTGATCTATAATAGACTTATTCAAAACCAGTCAACAAGACTTGATCTATAAGAGACTTATGCAAAACCAGTCAACAAGACTTGATCTACAATAGGCTCATCAAGAACCATTCAAATAGGCTTGACTACTAATAAGTTCATTTAGAACCATTCAACTTTACTAATAATCCAAAAAATTTATTAACAATATTCTATTTTTACCTTTTGAAAACCCTTCAAAATGATATAAAACCTTTATTTTTTCAAGTGAGGTGGGCTTAGAAAAAGAAGTGCAAGCAAGAACAACAGACCTATCGATATGACAATAGGATGGTGAAAGAACTCCTAAATATGCACTTTAGAAGATAAAAATAATCACTCTATCTCTATACCTTCTAGATAGAGGCCTAAAAGTGCCAGGTTGGAAACAATGAATCAGTCTAAGGTGCCACAACGCCACCAAAGGTATTTAAAATAAAATGTCCTGCTGCAGCACCACAAAACTGCTTGCAAGGAAATAAAATCTAATGTATATTATTTTGCTTTGCTAGAAGAACTATGATAGATTCACGTGTCATGACAATGTTTCAGTTTGCATTTAGCAAGATTTGATTTCTAGAGAGTTTCATTAAGAATCTATCAATTTTATCAACAGACCAAGTGCCTATTGATGAATGTGAAATTTTTTATGAAGCTTAGTAGCTATAATTTAATGTCAGTTGTTGTATAGGTCGAACTAGAAAATTTAGTGGTTTTGAATACAGGCTAACGATATATTGTTTAAAGGTTGTCAATTATGTACTGTTTAACATTTTGATTTAAGAAAAATATCACAATGAAGAATTAAAGAATATTTTGAAAAAATAAGACAATAGCATTTATGAACAACAAATATATATAGTCCTCGATAGAATCCTTAGACTATAATTGTATCAACTTACAACTTTATATATATACTTGAATGTCTACCACTTCTTTATAACCACAACATTGTATGATTCTTTATCATGATGTGATGCAACTCATATACCTAATTTATATGAGAAAGCCTATATCACAGCCTTATAATTTAACAGCGATCTACAATACTTCTTAAAAACGATAGGCATTATAGTAGAGAAACATCGAAAAACCCATGGTAAAAGACATTAGTTATGCTACCATCCATACAAAGTTATAACTTAGGTTAATTGACAATGATTCGGGTTGTAGGAAGTGTGTGCCATGTTATTACAAATTGGTTCTATCTGGGAGGGGTAGCATCTTTCCGACCTGAGTAACTCAAGTTTCAAATTCTTCATTGCTTAAAAAAATGCTCGTGTCAGTGAGATTATAATTACAGTACGCTGTAATAAAGAAAATTCATCAACTGATAACCATATGTCATATTTCTATGCCAACTGCAGGCTTTCATCTAAAGTACACCAAGAAACAGGGGATATCAAAACTGACTAAAAGCTGAAGGACAATCACAGGGAACGTGACAAATATAATGTAAGACGCCTAACATTAGAACATATTGCAAAGGTACATGTGTTATCACACAGCTGTGGCTAAGATGAATTCGATAAATATTACTGCATCCATCCTAAGCGCCCAAGTGTCATAATCAATTTTAGTCCACTGAGTATTTGAGCACCACTCACGATTAAAAGAATGACAACATACATTCATCCGTTAATAATGTAGTAAGTCTGTGATGGTTACAGTGAGCTTCAAGACAACTGCTGCCACAACCTGCAAGTCAATAAATTAGCACTCTATGCAAGTCCACAATCACGGTTACACCATGACTTTAAAGAGTCCGCAATGCTCAATGCAAAACGAAGGTTCCAACATTTCTAACATTTTCTCATCTCTTACAACAATGGGATTTTACACTTCCAAACTCACAAAATTGATGCAATACACATTACACCAACAATGTGGTATCATCACGAGTTTGTTTGGTTAATTTGCAACAGAAGATATTTATAAATCAACTGTTTCTTGAATTTTATGATACATCACGAAATGTGATCCAAACATTGATAAAAGTAATCGCAAAATCTAATTTGGAACTAGCAAGATCAATGACACATACAAACTACTTGCTATCGATATATGATGTTCTAAAAAACTCTAATACACAGCTGCAAAAGGACATTAAGGCCATTTTGTCTAATACAGACTAGTCGAATATACATTAACTGTAGATCAAAGCACAAACGTTCGCCATATACTAAAAGTCCGAAACAAATACAACCTTTTTCAAGAAGACACTCATGAAGCAATAAAAAAGACCATAATGGTCTGTTATCCAATTCAATCATTTCATTCATATTAATCATTTTCATATGCAGTGCTTATGTCGTACCATATAAACTTGACAAATTACATTTCTCTGTACAAGTACAGCCAAGGGATTGTCTCTATCTTTTAATAACATAGTTAAATGACAATCACCGGATTCATGGGTTTGGGTCTGAGTATGGTTCGGGTTTGGCTCTTGGTTTGCCTGGGTTCGAACTCGGGCACCTGGACTGAACCCTGGGTGTAAACATTAGTGCTTCTGACATTGTGGGGATCTGAAAAAGTGCCTTAGAAAAAAAGAAAAAAAAAAACATCATGGAAAATAGAAAATGTCCCCAACTCTAATTCTGCTCTACCTTTCTTTTTGTCATTTCAACTCCGTTTTTCAACACAAAACCTGAATTCTAACCATTTGTTTTCCTCTTAGCTTGGTTTGAAAGTTGCTGATTTAGATTCTATAACTGCACAACTTGCTCATGTCTCTATAAATGATGAGGCAACCCTTGCACTTAGAATCACATGTTCGTGGGAGTGGCAATCTAATGGATTATGATTGAAATGAAGTGGAATCAAATGTTGACCTTGATATTTCTGGTGAAGATGAATATAGATTGAAATTTGAAGTTTCATTATGTAATGATATTTTAAGACTTGAATATTATCGTTTCTGCAAATTTAAAGTATGATATTTAGTGATATCAAAAAAATTATTTATTAGCAATTCTGAATATATGAACATCACTTCTTATAGCTATACTGTTATAGTTAGAATACACGCTGGGACGTACCCAAGGATTTTTTCTATCGTAGCCACATACCTGAACCCGTATCTCCTACCCTACCCTCATCTGAATCAACAACTTAGGTATGGAATCATGTCTTTAGAAAGTATAGTAAACCGCGCCAAGTGTGCATTGGAATGCAAGTCAAGTAACAGTTTCTTAATTTTATCCCTCATTTATGTGAATATGAATATATGAAATATCCTTTTGTCTTCCTTGCTCTGCATACTCATCCCCCTCCATTTTCTGACTAAAGAACTTTAATTAGCCATGCCCTAGGTTCTTCAGGTGAAAGTATACAGTGTACTGTTGCCAAGCAACTTAGCATATGCAAAATTAATTTGATCACAAGGCAATGGATATGGAATGCTGTAAGAGCGACAGAATTTATTTTTTAATGCTGCCATGGCAATTCATAGATAACATGCAGCCGCTCTCCTTGGTTGTTCATTTATGAACAAAGCTGCGATATCATGAAGCCCTAACATTCTCTATTTAATTTTGTTTTTCTGGTCTTTAGGTATCTTTGTTGAGGAAGAAATTACAGGTGAACCCAGACACTAAAGGCGTTCAAGTACATTCGATCGATAGATTTCAAGTAAGAACGTGCCCCTAACCTAAAATTTGATATGGTACAACAGATAGTGTCGATGTTGACAGTGTTTTGATTTAATGTTCTACTGTTGGGGTCAGGGTTCAGAGAATAAAATTGTGATTGTATCGCTTGTAAGATCCAATGATGATAGAAACATTGGATATCTGGCTAGACGAAATAGGCTGTGTGTTTCTGTTTCCAGAGCAAGAGGAGCACTATATTTCTGTGGTGATCACAATTTGTTTTCAGAAAAGTCTCCACATTGGAGAACCCTTATTGACTATTTCAAAGAACAGGAATGTTTGGGTGAGCAAATATATCTCCGTTGTCCAAGACATCCTGACGACCCTTATTTATCTCTGGGCAATAAAGATGCAGCCTCGTTCAATCCTCTGTTCTGCACAAGGCCTTGCAGGACTGTTCTTGAATGCGGACACCTGTGCTCAAGTACGTGTCATCATGGGGAGCATCCACCCTGTGATCAACAAGTTCTATTTCAGTTCCAAAGTTGTGGCCATGAAGCAATAAAGGGCTGCTCACAAGATGAGGAAGAAAAACTCTGCTTGCAGGAAATAAGCTACACATTTGTTAAGTGTGGACACACAGAGATTTTTAAGTGCTGGCGAGTTACAAAGAAGAAAGGCTTGCTTTGTATGCATTCCTGCCCCAGGGAGTTGGAGTGTGGCCATCCATGTACACTCAAATGCTACCAAGACTGCAAAGCGAATCCATGTGGGATTTGTATTGAGATGCAGAAGGAAAAAGCAGCAAAAGAAAAGGAACGGGAGGTTAAGGAACTTGTACTGAAAAAGGAAGAACTTGAGAAAGAAATTTCAAAATTGAAGTCACAGAATGTGAGTGAAGAGACATCAATCTCAGAGCTTGATTCAGAGAGTGAGACGGCTGCAGAATATCTGCTGGTACGTTTGCTTGTTTACGCATTTTATTGAGTCTTCTAGCTCAAATTTTAATCGGGATCTGGGAATGCAGGTTAGAGACAGAACGGAAAAATTCATCCAACCAAAACATGGAATTCTTCCAATTGTGACCAAGATCGAAAAAGTATCTAGCTTGCTTTTACAAATCAAGTTTTTGGAAACTCAAAAGGACCTCATTAGTCCCACCTCTCCCACGCAACTTCTGTTCCATGGAACCAGTGATCAAGGCCTTCAAGGGATTATTCAGGAAGGTTTTAAGCTTCCGTCCCCAGATAAAACAAATATGTTTGGACGGGTAAGACATCTTTCACTTACAGCTGAAACAAATTATGTTTCACAAGCTCTTTATTCGCCAAAAAAAAATGTCAAAGATTATTCAGTAATTTATCCTTAGAACATATTTGAAACAGGGGATTTATTTTGCTACCGATTCTTCCAAGAGCGCTCAAGATATATACACAAAAGGGAGCAACAAACTTTTACTCTGTGAAGTTCTACTTGGGAGGACTTGGACGTAAGCCTTGTTGGACATGCTTCTTTGTTTGCCTGATAGCAATCTTCCCAGTTGCTTGAAATTTGAGAACATTAATCTATAAATGGAAATAGATTTCTCTTGGCTGGCTTTATTAGGGAAAAAGATTTTAATTAAATTCTTTATTTTTTTGTTTCCGTAGGGTACAACAAACTAATCCGAATATGGCTAAGATGGATAAGCAGAAAATTAATAACAAGGGATATGATTCTCTCTTTTCGAAGAGAGATGGAAGAGACAAAGGAGGTACACTTTATGATGAATTTGTGGTGTATGATCCTCATCAAGCAATACCTCGATACATAGTGCACTACAAAAATCTAAAACTTGATCCCGCACCCATCTCCTTCCCAATCTCATCGATTGATGGCAACCTCAACCTCATCAGAGTCCCATATGAAATGTCTCAAAATTTCACTGGAGATACCCCTGCTGAATACCATTTCAGACTTGCAGAGTCACAATTTTTTAGGATGTCTAGCAGGAATGATTATAAGGCAAGTTGATAAATACCTTCATTATTGATTAAGTTTCGATGCTTATTATATATAATATTGTAACAGAACAAAAATGACCTGCTTGAATTGTAAACATAGTTCTAACATTTAGTTTTTATGGCTCCATCTAGCTTATAAAAAGTCACACCTGGCTATTTATAAGCATATAGAGAAATACGATACATATTTCAAAGAAATTTCTATTTTTGGTGTTTCTTTTACCTGCTAACTCTGTTACTAAATTTATACCTGACTTTAATCTGTACAAGCAGGTAATAAAGGTTGAGCATATATTGAATAAAAGATTGCAAATGGTATATGAGAAAGCCAAAGTAGAACTTGAGAAGAAGAGGAAAAGTGTGGAAGAGATGTTAGTCTTCCATGGCACTGATAAAGATGCCATTGAGAAGATTATAGAAGAAGGCTTCAAAATAGGCGGTCAAGGAGTGGAGGTGCGACATGGGACTGCATATGGGAGCGGTGTATACACTGCTCTAGACCCTAATACATCAATCAGCTATAGCAAAGGGGGAATGATCCTTCTCTCCTCTGCTTTAATTGGTGAGAAAGGAAATGATTTCAAGGAAGGAGGTTCCAGCGATGTGCTCGTGCTTCACAAAACGGAGTACTTGCTACCAAAGTACATTGTCCATTTTGTGAAGAAATAGCTGATGTATAGCCATATCTATACTTGTATTCCAGATTCACCTGAATTTTGGAAGTCAGATATTCGGCAAACAAAACAAAACAGAATTCTGCAACTGCTCACCTGCAAAAAGGTGGAGAGCTTAACGTCGAAGGATAGTAGTAGCAGTATTGCGAAAAAAGAAAAGGGATCCATTTCCAACTTAAAGAGTTACCATTATTAGTTCCTCTTATAGGCACGATACTATGCCTTTAGTTGAAATGCTAATTTTAAATTTTAAATTTTTAGTTATTTAATCATATCAGTTTATTTTTCAATTACTTTTTTCATCTATAAAGTTCTAATATATGGCATATTTTTCATGATTGAAAAAAAATTATTATTTGAGATTTGATTAGTTATTGTTGCTACATTAATAGTTTCAGACTTCTATTTTTTGTGCACAAAATTTAATAAATGATTTTACAAACTTTATACATTTCACTCTTGAAGCTCTAATAAATAATGTCAACCAATCTAACAATAACTATAAATATCTTGTACATGTTATTTAATAAAAAATTGATTGACAAAATAAAAAAGATTGATTTACATGAATTTGGGTGATACTTCACCTATACCCTTTCAATTTCATTTATTATGATAACCTTGCTAATATTAATTGTTAATATTAATATGTTTTTCACATGAAACTACAAATATATAAATATATTCAATAAAATTCTATAATGATAAAAATAAATACTACAATTTTTATAATATCACCACAAGTTTTATTATTTGTATAATATAGATTTTTATTACATATTATATATTATTTTGAACAATATTATAATACATCGAGTTTAGTCAAAATAAAACAATGTTAAAGAAAATAGATTCTTCTAAACAAAACATATTGGAACCTAGCCACTTCATCGTACAACAAATAAGCTAATTCAATCATTGATAAGTAGGAGATAATTTCCATAGTAAGTCAAATTGTGGTATTGCTATCAAAAGTAAGTCAATTTGTGATATTGCTATCAGGACTTAACTGTGTGATTTTTGAGTCAAACTCATTGACCCATGTTTCATGAGTAGTGATTCGACATGAATCCATCTCTCATGAGAATAAATGGAACACTTAGAATTCATTGGATCTAGGTGATGCTCATAGGGGTGAAGCAATGAGACTTCCTAGGAGGTCACCCATCCCAATACTACTCCAACTTGAGCGCGCTTAACTATAGAGTTTCCTCCATGGTTAAACCCAAATCTTGAAACCCCATTTGCAAAACCTTCACCAAGTGTTGTGCCTTATGAACCATTAATTAGAAAGCCCCTTAAGCTCATCAATTAATAAGTAGAATATAATTTCCACAGTAAGTCAAATTGTGATATTGCTATGAGGATTAAACTGTGTGATTTTTGAGTCAAACTCATTGACCCATGTTTCATGAGTAGTGATTCAACATGAATCCATCTCTCATGAGAATAAATGGAACACTTAGAACTCATTGGATCTAGGTGATGCTCACAATAGTGAAGCACCGAGACTTCCCTGAAGGTCACCCATCCCAGTACTACTCCAACCTAAGTGTGCTTAACTACATAGTTTCCTCCATGGTTAAACCCAAAGCTTGAAACCCCATTTGCAAAACCTTCTCCAAGTGTTGTGCCTTATGAACTATTCATTAGAAAGCCCCTTAAGCCCACCAATTGATAAGTAGGAGTATCTTTAAAAGTATATATTGCAATGTTCGTGGATCTCGCAAGTTCGACAAAAAGGGTATCCAAATTTGCACTTTAATTCATTGTCCTATACTTGTATATGCAAGAAAAAGGGTTTTGTTGTTTGGATGGGGGGTTTGCCTTTGTCAAACCCCAGTTTGGAATCAACCTTGAAATATAATTGAAACTGCAATATAAATAAACAAAGTAAATGGAACTATTCACCTTGCTTATATTGAAATCCTTTTGGAGGATTCAAATCCTTGAATCCACAAGTATGGATTCTCCCAATGAATGTAGAAATGTATTTAGGATGTCTCAAATCAATGACATTAGATCTTCAACAACAATCTTGAACATATCTTTGCATAGAAAAAGGCTTGGATAAATGCAGAAGGATAAATCTTCGACAAGAGGGCTCCATAGAGATTGAATCCTTCAATGGCTAACAATGGACCTCCTTGATGAATTGGCTGCTTGAACACTTGAATGCTTGATCGATAGTGGATCTTTACTTCATAGTAGGTAGATGCTCTCATGAAAAGGTAGATAATAACTTTTATCATAGATAGTGGATAGATCTTTCACTCATAGTTAGTAGATGTCAAAATGAGGGAAGAAGGCTTCCTTATATAGAGATCTAGGGCACAAACTTCTAGAGAAGGCCAACATGGAAGTAGAAAAATGAAACTTTCCAAAGCCTAATTCTTGAAACTCCTAGAACTTGAAAATTGGACTTGGGGTTAGGGACAAGGTTGACCCTACCCTAGGTCAGGGTCCAGGTTGACCTTGACCTAAAAGGTCATCTTGACCTAGAAAGTCAAAGTCCGCAGTTTCACATAAAAAGTTGCTAGAAATAGGTTGGAAATAGAGAGAGAGAAGCGAAACATGGGGAAAAAAACTAGATCCATGTAAAGACCTATTCAAGGTGCTTGACATGACCTCAGACCACTTACTCAGAGGACTAAACACTCTTAACATTGAAGTGCTTCAATTTTAAGACTATACACATACAAATCATAATCCAATAGATATGTTTACCAAGGTAATAATAAGGGAGAAGTTAAACTCCTCTTCAACTTTAGTTGGTTTTCTTGATTGAATAGAATAAAAGAATAATAGAGTCTAGGGTGGTTTGATATTCAAGTAGGAGCTATAGGTTTAGCAGTGTTATGATCAGGCTCAAAGTAGGAGATTTTTGTGAGGTGGAGCCTAAATAGACTAGAAGGTTAATTTATCTCACCTTATTTGACACATTTCCCCCCCAAATTATTACTACAGGGGTTTGGGGGCAACACCCCCAAGATGGGGTCAAGGGGAAGTGTTGACCCTTGCGGGGTCTAGGGGCAAAGCCCCAAGTGTTCTCCCTGGTGCAATATAGGGTGGGGTTGAGGGGCAAAGCTCCCACAAGGGTTTTCGAGGGTGCTACTCAAATGACTTTATGATTGTAAAAGTCGTCTACTTTTTTTTTCTTTGGGATGACTTATTCTAGCCCTAATTTTGTAAGCGGCAAAAAAGCCTGTATAAAATAGCTTAGGGATAGGAATTTCATAATTTATGATGAGATTGTAGCTTGTTGCAGCAATATTAAGCTATAAGGGATTGTCAATTGTAATAATTGGATAATAATAATATTGGACTTGTTATTGGTGGATGTAGCCCAGGGATTGGGTGAACCACGCTAAATTTTTGTGTCTTGTGTTCTCTTATGTGTGATTTATTATTTTCTGATGTTGGTTATGTTTGCATGTGATTTTTATTTCTATCTATGGTTAATCCTAACAAAAACAAGTCAAAATGACAAGCTTGACTCAGTATCAATATTGCACAATCAATAAAGGAGCTAAAGAAAAAGATTAAGGAACTTAGTGGAAGTCGAGCGATATAGTTTAAGTTGAGTGTTAGTTATGGCCAAGAAAATATATGAAGTGTAGTTATGACCAAGTGTAGTAATGGCTAAGCGAGCATGTTGATGTCGAGTGAGAAGTATAGTGTGTGTTGAGATACATAGTAACAACTGAGCTCAAGAACACAATGATTTTTGAGTGACAACAAAAGTTATAGTTTGAGAAAGATGTGATTTTGAGGTTGACATAGTTGGAATTTTGAATTAGTCAAAGTGTGTGGAAGATAAGGATTGATGAGTTTGCATATTTAATGCCTGAGGTGAGTTTGTTACATGATCAAAGGCAAGAACTTGATCAGAAGTTTATAGAAGAAGGAGGAAAAAAGATGGAAGGATTTGTTGAATTTGACCTAACCTTAAGATCAATGGTTATGCTTAAGCAACAAAAGATCAAAATTACCTATTTAAGGAGGCATACAAAACGAGTTTCAAGGTTGGTTTGTTGTTGATTAGCGATCTTAAGGAGAAGTTTTGAAGAGGAGAACAACATAGGTGAAGTGTGAAGAGTTTGTGAAGAGTGATAACTTGAGGTGTTGTCAAGTAGACCAGTGATGGAGATATCAACAAAGGCCAGTCAATGCACTAACATATGAGAAAATGGAGATATGAATTTGAAAAGTGATTTTTACTTTACAGATCAAAGCTACTATTATATTCTAGCTATTGTATCAGTCCAAAATCCATTATTTAAGGTTGACCTAACAGTCATTTTGTAAATCCTTTAATAGGGTCACATTTAGCAATGTGTTGTACAATTTTTAATAGGGTTGGCTTTTAACCGAGCGCACTTCATAAGAGTGAAAAATTGGTAGCATTTTACTTGGTGTTATTTCCTAAATTGAGTTTCCACGTTGAAATCATGGTGTCAAAGTTTTATTTTCATGTGTGGATGTTATTGTTTTGCATGCTATATTTTTATAGTAGTTTATTTACTGGCAGTCGACACATATAGCGATAAAGAGTTAAGATATTTCATGAAATGTTAAATTGATGATGTTATGTTATAAAGACCAAGTGGGTATTTGAGATTGGTTAAGTTGTTTGAAGTGTTTAAGAGTTGAATTGGTACATTTGAACCAAGGATAACTAATTCATCCCCTCTTAGTTATTCTAAATCATTATAACACAAGTGAAAGCTAAGGGCATACTTAAAAGTGATATATGTGCTCTTTTCAATGATCTTGCTACTAACAAATCCCTAGAAGAAACTATAGAAACCTTTTCTATAATTGGTGTATTCATAATAGGATTAAATCAAATTTGTGGGATAGGCGATAAATAGTATTTAACCTACCAACACGTAATATTTATGAGGTACCTTTATACTTTTTGAAAAATCTATAATGTGAGTTCATCCTTGGTGAGAAGCCAAATTACTTTGACATCTACCAATTCTAGAGTAGAGGGAGAGGATCTTCTTAGGATAGACTTGGGGCTCATAGGATGGTACAACTACAAGATAGGAGGTGTACACCAAGAAAAACCATGGCTCATTTTGTGGGCCTAGTAGTCATAAAAGAGTTTATGGATTTATAGGATCTTCATGTAGCTACATCATTAAATGATGTCATTATTCAACATGGGACTCAGTTAGTTAGAGGAGTGGATAGATCATCACTTACAATAACTCCATCATCATCAAATGTTCCATTAGGGTCATCACAACCTTTACCAGCTTCATCATCATGTTGCATGCACCATCAGGGTCATCCTCGTGTGTGCCATCTACGTCATCATCACATGCACCATTACACTCGTCTCATCACATTGATTGTATTTGTACCAATTTCTTGGGCATATGTGATGGGGTAGATACTGAGGAGGATGAGAATGGACTGACATGACATCCATGTATATGTTGTGGGATAAGATGTTGTGTATCCAGTACTAGGGATGTGGCCCTCACATGTTCATTCCACTAAACATGGGGCGGGGGGGGGGGGGGGGGGGCGCTTGGAAACTTAAGGTAAATTTTTAAAAATAAAAATATTCCAAAAAATACAATAATACATTAGTTTCAAAATATTATTTCTTAATATAAATTCGATGATGAAATATTATAAATTTGGCAAGTGCAAATGAGCAATTTTCATCTCATCAATTTTTTTTTTCAATCAATCCATATACTTTTGAATTTTCTACTTTTTAACTAGTTAGAGCTCACCCCAAATTTCAACATGAGACCCAATTTTGGATGAGTATCACTAAAACCTTAATTAATTGGTATTTTTATTTTAAGATTAATTTTTAAAATTATTATTGTAATATATTATGTATTTTATTTAATTTCATAATAATATTATGTCTGTGTGTTCTTCTCTCACACACAATTAGAGGATTATTTGGGATCTTCTTAGGAAAATAGAACTTGTCCCAAGATCTTATTAAAATTATTATTTATCGTCAAATACATTAAAAATTACACTTTTTTCCTATATAAGAAAAATCCATAAAGCTTCTTTTTTTTTTTCATCTCCAAGTTCCTTAAATTTTGAAGCTTAAACTTTTAAAGCTAATTTGCATATAAAATTCATGGGAGCACTAGATTTTAAATATTCCCAAAAACTCTAAACACCCTAATTATTTTTAAGAAGCCCCCCTCCATGAGACTCACCTTTAGTAGAGTTAAATAATGTAGTTTATTTATCTATTTTTTAAATATGTAATAAGTGACATGTTTTATTGGAAACTGAGAATAAACTTGGCCCAAACCAAGGGTGGGAACAAAGTAAGAACCATCTTCCTGAAGAAAACGAACACTAGGTGGATCCATTAGCATATCACACTAAACAACATACATGACAAAATACAACAAATAATGGAATTAAGTGATAATATTAGCACCACTTTTTGAATGAGATAGAAAGACCATGTCAAAGGAATCTTTCTTGGTTTTCTTTTCATTTTCCCTTCACTATTTGTCATCCATCCTCAACCTTAGTAACCTGATTTTAAAATCCAAAGGCGTAGCCTTGAGAGTCTTCCAACTTCCTCTGTACATGATCCTAAAGCTGGTTCAAATAATCCCTAAGCGCACAACTCGTCACCTTCTCTTTAGACACCAAAGGTCTTCACTGATCCCTTCCTTCTAAGGTTCCAACATTATTAACTCGAGATGACTCCTTGACATCACTTACCAAACCAATTCAATTTATGGGCTTTTCATAAACTCTATGCACCATTTCCTCTACAAGATTATGCATCACTTCCTCTAAAGGATTTTGCATCACTGCCTTACTAACAATTTGAGATAAACACTTTTGCCTCTCCGTCTTCTTCTCAACTATAGAGTGATGTTGAATGATATATTTCCACCAAGAGGCTTCTTATTGGGTTTTATCTTTGCCACAATGATCATCAATATGCCTGGAGTTCTAAAGCACCTTCTACACTTGAAGAGTACCCTCTCACAATGCAAATGTTGGAACCAACATCCTTTTGAAGTTTTAATTG